>CM032449.1:160188913-160350325 GCA_019049505.1 Pachyrhynchus sulphureomaculatus
CGCAATTCTATGTATATCATCCCGCCATCTTGCGTTAGGACGTCCTACGCTGCTTTTTTTGATCCGATATTAGTGCTTGCTGCATGTCTAGCTCATTACCACTTTATTTCTACTACGTGCACTAACTATAATATCTTACTTTTTACTTTCGTTTGTTCACGTATCCACCTGTTTCTTTCTCTATCTTTAAGTTTTTTTTGCGTACTATCCTAGCCTGATTCTTCTTGAAATTTCATCAGAGACTCTGTCTTTCGCCTTGGAAATTTTTTGTCTTAGGTACACATAATTCTCAACAATCTCGAGAGCTGTTCCTTCTAAATTCATAACTATGTTGTTATTAGTGCTGGTTATTATTTTTGTCTTAATTTTATTCATCTTAACACTAATTGTCTTTGAGTAGTAATTTAACTCGTTTATCATTTTTTGTAATCTATGTGGATTGCTACTGATGATACATACGTCTGTGAACCTTAAATTACTCAGATACACACCATCTGTCTTTAAGCTCTGCTTTGGCCAATCTAGTTGCCGAAATACGTCTTCCAGAGTTGTAGTAGCTATTTGTTCTGTACTAGATTTTATGTACATTTTCATATATATTTTCGATTAAGGTTGTGTCTCTAGAATCAATTCTACAGTTGTTCAAGCTGTTGATGATTGACCACATTTCAACAGAATGCCGTTGTAGAGTTCAAAATTGTATTCGTTGCTGTTCTCTGGGATCTTTCTCATTGCCTGTAAGTGGTCACATGTGTTATAGCTGGACCTAATCCCAGCCTGTTCGCATAGCTGGTAGGAGTCCAACTTATTTTTTAATCTATTGGAGATAATTTTAGTCAAAAGTTTATAAATTTGAGATAGTAAGCTTATCGAGCGGTAACTTTTTGACACATCCGTTGTTGTATAGAAGCATTGATTCTGATATATGCCATAATGTTGGTATTTTGCCAGTTTCTAAACACAACGACAAAAAAATGAAAAGTTTCGACATAACATAGTTGTTAATATTTCCTAATTTTCATCTCCCATTCCAATCTGTATCAAGGCTAGCTCAAACTGACATTACTATCTGGAGCCCTACTAATAAGTGATTAACATTCATTTAATAAAAAATAAATAAACTGACTAATCTTCTAAAAATAGTGGATATTTTACTGACTATATTTAATACTCTCTTTTCAAAACTACAGAGAAATATCCAAATCACTTCAAAAATTACATTAGCACCATTTTTAACGTTTGTGGTAAAACGAAGTCATACTTAGGATCATTAAAGATATAATTCCAGCATTAATTGAGTCTGTATCCCAATTAAAAACCATTTGCATACTTAGAGTAGTAGATAAAACGTCTAAAATCACTCAAATCTGATCGGATTGATCTTAAAAAACCTTAATTTCTCAACTTCCAGCTTCATCGCTGTTTGCTTTTTGGGCTGTTTTACTTAGGCTATATTCACGTTTTTCAAATGTGGAAGATCTGCAGTCTCATGATCAAAATATTTATTCAAGAACTTTTTCGGTATCATCTAATTAAATATAATAAAAATTATTACATATCAAATACCAAGAGTATTATTTTCCAGTTCGAGCAAACATGTCAGGTTACCAATAGGCTAAACATTAAATTTGACATTCAAGTAGAATATATAGAATATACTCGTACATTGATAAGTGTGGAGCTTCGTATAGCCTTTACATCACGACAAACATTTATTTTATTTTATTTTAAAGATTCATTATTTGGGCGAGCCAAACATTTTTATCTTGTTATTTTCCTACTATATGATGCTATGAAAAGTAAAATTTGTCTATAATGAGAGTCATATTTTTTGTGCCTATATTTTAGTAATAACTTAGTTCTACATGTAGTGTGTGTCACAAAAATTTTCCATTAAAAGGTTATGAGATAGGAATTTATAAGAAATTCTAGTACTCGAATAATTCCCCAAATTTATAATCGTAGCATTTTTCTGAACACAACTAAACAACTAACCAAAATGTATAAAAGAATGAAAGAGGTAGCCGGATTGAACAAGACGAGGAATACTTGTTATCCTCTGGACGAAACGTTATGGCCCATAATAGATAAGTCAGAGAGATTAAATGCTTGCTAGGATTATATAAAGAAAAGTTTTAAGCATGAAAGACCTAATACTGAAAAAAACATTGTTATACTAGTACAGAAATCACAATAGATGTAGTGGAAAAAGCAATAACTCAAAGGAGAGATCAAAAAATAGCAGGCCTTGATGGAATTCACTCTGAACTACTGAAAGTTTCATCGGAGCGGACTGATATTTATAACATCTTTAATTAAACAAAAGTATAACTCTGGTGATATTCCTTGACAATAGCTTCGTTCTCCCTTTATAATTATACCATAGCAAGACCTCCTGAAACTATTTGTCAAAATTACCCATAACCGAATTTATCGTCAATATGAAGAATATATATCCAGAACTCAGTTCAGCTTTAGAAATGCTGTTAGTACACGAGAGGCGCTCTTTTGTATTCAGATATTATTTCAACGATATCGCGAGATGAACTGTGACATCGCGTGGTTATACTATAATGTAATAATGTAAAACATTCAGAACTTATCGAAATCTTAAGTGACCTTGGAACGGTTGAGAAAGATCTGAGGCTCATCAAAAATCTCTACTTGAACCAGAGTACAATAATGAATGTGGTGGGTGATCATTCGGAGGAGATACTGATTGAGCGAAGTGTCAGATAGGGATGCATTTTGTGACCCCTGCTATAATAATATTTATTCTGATTTCGTATTCATTGAGGCTCTAGAGAATGTAAATGTTGGAATAACCGTTAATGGAGAATGCACAAATAACATCAGATATGCAAACGACAGTCATTTGTGCGAACTTATTAGAAGGGTTCTTCTTAAAGGTTTAATAATGTGGCGACCAGCAGTCACAAATACGGACTTCTGCTGAATGAAAAAAAAAAAACAAATATATAGTAATTAGCGAGAACAATGTAAACCCTGGCCAACTACGCTTAGGATCCACAAAAATAGAACTAATAAAAAAACAGATATACTAGGGGACAGTGGTTAATGATCAGTGGAACCACTACATAGAAATTAAAGCCCGTATAAAAGAAGGAAAAAAACAGCTTTCAACAAACTTCAAAAACCACCATCTCAAAATAGAGACAAAAATCAGACTCCGAATACGGGGTAGAAAGTTGAACAATAACTGAACCAGCCAGCAAAAGGAATAATGCTTCTGAGATATGAGCATAAAAACAACTGTTGCGAATATCTTGGGTAGATCATGTCACAAATAAACAAGTATTACAAAGTATGAAAAAAGAAACAGAAATCGTGACGAACGTCAGAATATGTAAATTAGCATATCTCGGTCATATTATACATAACCAACAAAGCCTTCGTCAGTTAGTATTACAGATTTTATATCAGCTTCCAAAGTTTGAACGGTTAGTTCAAACGTTTTTAATAACAAAATTATCTGATTTTATAGAACATGTTTTTATTGAGAACTTTATTGTATTATTGCTTTTTAGTGTTCCGTACGGAACACTTATAAGATCACTTCGGTGTCTGTCTGTCTGTCTGTCTGTCTGTCTGTCTGTCTGTCTGTCGTCGTCTGTCTGTCTGTCTGTCTGTCTGTCTGTCTGTCTGTCTGTCTGTCACACCCGATTTTCTCCGAAACTATTTGACATAGAAAGGTGAAATTTGGTAATTATATAGGAATTGATGGCCTCATCAGAGCCATGTAGTTTTGAGAATTAAATTTTGACTTAAGGGGTTAGTTTTGCGGGGTGAAGTCGGAAGCGAAAAAAAAATTTTTTTACTAGGTCATCGAGTGTGGTGTCAAATGAAAGCTTGTGAAAACACGAGTAAAAAATATATATATAATATTATACTTGCGCGCACTTTTCTTTGTATTATTTTTAAAAATTCGCGAAAAATCGCTGTCCCGGGCCTTATCTCGAAAAGTACTTATCAAAAAATTTCGAAAAAATTCTGGAATATTCTTCACGGGGTGTAGATTGAACGAAAATTATCACGAGTGCATTACCTTTAATAATTTATATGGTATATAAAAAAAACAAAAATTTCAAGGTCATCAGATTTCAGTAAAGATTGGAAACAAACTTTGTTGAAAATTCATTTGGGGTGTGTTTTGTGAAGTCACTGATCATTTTTATACCACTGTAACATAAATTTTGACTTAAGGGGTTCGTTTTGAGGGGTGAAATCAGAAGTGAAAAAAAAAAAAAAATATATATATATATATATATATATATATATATATATATATATATATATATATATATATGTATATATATACATATATATATATATATATATATATATATATATATATATATATATATATATATATATATATATATATATATATACTCGTATATAATGTAATACTTGCACACACTTTTCTTCGTATTTCTTTTAAAAAATCGCTGTCCCCTACCTTATCTAGAAAAGTACTGATCAAAAAATTTTGAAAAAATTCTGGAATATTCTCCACGGGGTATAGATTGAACGAAAATTATCACGAGTGCATTACCTTTAATAATTTATTTGATATATAAAAAAAAAAACAAAATTTCAAGGTCAACAGTTTTCAGTAAAGATTGGAAACAAACTTTGTTGAAAACTCATTTGGGGTGTGTTTTGTGAAGTCACTGATCGATTTTTATACCACCCTAATAAAATTTTTTATTTTAAAAACAATCAACGTACGGAACACTAATTGTGCAAGTTCAACTTGCACTTGACCGGTTTTTTAGAATTAGATATTGCTTTTAATGATTTTATTTTTTAATAAAACTTTAAGGTATTTCGAAAAATTACAAATTCTATTTTTCCTCAATCCAATGAGAATTAGTGTAGAATATAGTTTTTCAGTTTTCTTTTTATTTAAAATGTATTAAACCTCAAATGACCTATTTACAATGAGTATGGAGATGTGTTGTTTCTACGTTTTACTATTAATTTTTTAAAATTAAGTAAATATTTATTATAAATATTAATAATTAATTATGTCAACCATGTATATTGAATATCTCCAAAATTTTGTCCTTTATTATTTCATAAAAGTTGAAGTATTTAACTGGTTTATACTGGAGTTAGTGATATTTTTATTTATTGTTATTTTAGCATCAATTTCATATCGAGAATTACATTTTGCATTCTTATTGAACCAAAAACTACTGCCGAAGTTGAATATCAATTAATCCACTTAATTAAAAAGTTTTCACATACAATCAGAACTGAATCTCAAGATATGCCGGAGTCACAATAAGTATCTCAAATTTTTAAATCAGCAATAAATAAGTACTTTTAAGTTTGTTACTGCTACTAGAAAACAAAATTCCTACCAACATCTAAACAGTAACTAACCATAAATCCACTACGAGAAAAGGAAAGAATCACAAAATAACACAATACACCAAAGACTTAAAGAAAGAACGAAGATATACGGAGAAGGGCACATCAAAATCCATAGAACTAAATAAGCAGGGAAGGGAAGAGAAGACGTAAGGAAGTATAATACAGAACTTATCAAGAATATAATTGAAAACAATAAAAACATGAGCGTAATGACATCTATAAATTCAATTAAAAGAACTCATATAAGGCAAATGAAAAATACCCAGGGAGAGCTGAAAAGTGACAAAACTGCAATCAACGGTATAGAACAGAATTTTTACAAAGGGTTGTACTCCTTAGTAAACCCAAAGTCAGACAATGTACAAATGGATGAATAACTTACAAATATTGACTCGGAAGAAATTCCAGATATTAGAGAGATTGAAATTATATTGGCCATTTCCCAAATAAAGCAAGATCGAGTCCCCGGAGGAGATGGAATCACACGTGAAATGATTCAACTAGGAGGAGCTGCCACAATAAAATCAATCCTTTTTAAACAGGTGTCTACAAAGCAGTACGATCCCCCACAATTGGTTAAATGTTCAAGTAGTTCTTCTATACAAAAAGAAAACTATCGTCCAGTAAGTCTCCCCCTACTCCCATATAAATTACTAACAAAGGTAGTAAGCAAGAGACAAATTAGATGATTACAAACCACCAGAATAGGCGATACAGCAGATACAAACAATTCTAATCGAAAAATGCAATGAGTATAATGTCCCAGTAAAATTAGCTTTTATTGATTACAACAAAGCTTTTGATTCTGTAGACCTATAGGCCGTATTTCAAGCTATGAATAATGCTAGAATAGACTTAGGATACCGAGAACTTCTTAAACACGATTACGGAAAGGCTACACTACAAGTTAAAATCAGTGATGATCTAATAATGGATGAAATAGCTCTACTGCGCGGAATAAGACAAGCGATATTATCTCGCCGAAACTTTTTACACTGGCTTTGGAGGACGTCTTTAAATAACTGGATTAGGAGGAGAGAGGAATAAATATTGATGGAAGATACTTGAGCCACCTCCGTTTTGCTGACGATGTAGTTCTGATGAGCAATGACTTACAAGAGTTACAGGAGATGGTCCAGCTTCAGAAAAAGTTGGGTTCTCTATGAATTTACCAAAAACTAAAATCCTGACTCCAAACGAAACACCAGTTAAACAGAAAAATTAAAAGAATATGAACATGGTCATGAAACAAAACTTGATAAAGTGAACCAAAAAGCCGAATTGAATAGGAGAATTAGAATGACACGTGAATTCTCCCTGTGATGACGTATGGATTAGAAACAACCACATTAACGGTGAAAACGGCTAATAAACTTCGAACTATCCAAAGAGCTATAGAACGAATTATGCTGGAAGTAACGCGAACCAACGTCGAGGATGTCATAAAGCGTGTGGCAACTCTAAAATGGACTTGGGTACGACACGTTGCTAGACAGGAGGCGGATAAGAAGTGGACGAAACACCTAATACAGAGGAGACCTAAAAGACACAGAAGAAGTGTGGGAAGACCACCAAAAAGATGGATCGATGACGTGAAACAACAAGTCGGCAGGAACCGGCACTATATAGCCAAGGATAGAGCGACAGAGAAAAGACAGGAAGAGGCCTACGTCCAGGAGTGGATGGCAAAATGCTGCTAAAAGAAGAAGAAGACTACTTCCAGTACACATTTCCGTTTAATTGTCATCGATTCCTGTTGAGATTCACGGCAATGCTAAAAATATAAATATGTATTTTATTGGAAACTAATTGCTTCGTACACTGTATATTGTATCAGTGTAGAACATAGTAAAGTAGCTCTCTATGGTAATACATGAAATGTTAGATGTTATTCTGTTAACCCAAAATATTTTTTTGGATCACACCATACGATAAGCCATTCTAATTAAAGGTAAAAGAAATGTTTATTGTATTATTAAAGCATTAAACGTAATGAAATATTGAAAACAATGTGAAAAAATATACTACTCATAAAAATGAATTATCCTGTAAAATAGTTGAAAAAGAACACATATTTTGAAAATAGTTAGAGCTTATTAGTAGTTTAAAAAACAAATTGTGGTTCTTGGAATTACACCGTACCAACTTGTAGTAATCTTTCGGCGTTTTCACTATATGTCTTCAGGGATCTTCACTCTTCGAAATTAGAATATCGGAATTAAAATCATTTCACAATTCTAAATTTAAAGACTAAAGACCCCAAACTGACACGGTCTAATCCTAAGGATCACGATATCCCGTCTAACCATGACTGTAAATGCTTCCGTTCCATGTTAGTAACTTTAATGATTATAAGCATACCTCAATTACAATACTTTAATTATCTTTAGTTTCAAAAAAACTTCCAGTACTACAATTCAAAATTAAAGACCCCCCTTCTTTTAAAGGAAACCCCTTGGCACAGTAAATATAGCTAGACAAAATCTTGAAACAAAACGTCACAACAAAACGAAGCCGGCTACCTACCGCCGGATCGTTAAAATATGCCTCGTCGACTTGTGCGACATCTCTGAAAAACTCGACGAGCTACATTTTAATGTATTGGCGTCAGCCAGCCGGCTTTAGGTTGCGGCGACATTTTTTTCATGTGTTTGTCGTCGCGTAATGATTTTTAGGAGAAAAATCACATGAGAAATACGTATGTTTGATTTTTTTAGGTAGAGCACGCATGCTGCAGGGAAATCCGTAACGCTCCATATTCATGTTCTGGAATCACTGTCAATTCTCTTCAGTCGGGCATATGATTCCAAAGAGTTGAGGTTCTCCTTATAAAAGACTGCTGGAAAAGGGTTATATGAGGAGTGATAAGCTGAACTTCATACGGATATGAAGTAATAGCGTGACGTATATTCCTAGCATGCTTGGGAGGAATTCACCGGGCTACATTCATCCAACATTTTCCATAAAAATACTTGTAGAATAGGCCAAACACGCCAACCGTTCTTTGATATTTTAGGGAATCTAGGTGGCTGGTCAGGTCTGGGTCTCCAACCAGGCGAACAGCTCTCTTTTGAATAGAATCCAACAAATGCAGTGTATGTTTGGGAGCAGAGCACCCAACATGAGAGCAGTCCATCGTTGGTTGAACTTGAACGTTGTACAGAATTACCAGTTGTTGTGAAATGTAAAGGCTTGTAGTTCAAAATCATATTCCCAGGTTTTGAGAAGCTCTCTTTGCTATGCTTACAACACGTTCATGCCAAGGCATATTGAATCCCAAATTAATGCCCAGCAAATTAAGTGATGATGCCAAAGGAGTGGAGTACCTCGATATAATTATGTCCGGTTGTAACGTTAAATTCTACTCGGTTACTGGCACCCCAAGGTAGAATTTCTTCCAGATCTTTGAATGATTTCCTGTTGTCTGTGGATAGCTGCATGAGTAGCCGATGTACAAGCGTTTAAAGCGAATAAAGAAATAAGCGTCCGATTGTCAAAATCACAGTATTAAACGAATCATATTGACGCAACTACAAATTTGTCCCAATTTTTTTTTTTTAATTTTGCAGGAGGTTACGAAATTTTAATATTTTTTTATTACCTTAGCTTCTGGGGTCATAAAACACCAGCTGATGTGTTTTGATACTTTGCTAGTCTTAATATGAGGATGGTTTGAGAACTCTTGTAAAAACAATTCATTTCTCAGCACAGATAATCTCTTGATTCGACGAAAATAACTTCCTCCAAGCCAATTTCGAGGTTAGGAAACAAAAAAAAACGCTTGGGATCAAATCTAGGATACAGGGTGTGTGCGGAACTGTCGTAGGAATATCGTAGTAAGAAACGATAAATCATATTTCTAGTTGCTGAAATACTAAAATTAAGATCAATCTTGCCCTTGACAGGAAATCATTCCTGCAGAGGATGGCAACCCAGCACAATACTGACGGAAGAATCATTTTAGTAAACACGAATAGGCATTTATAATTGCTATCAGTTAGGAGTGCAATACTTATGACTCGGGATCTATCCCGAGTGTATATAAAAAACTACCAAAATTGAAGTCCAAATCCTGGCAATTACTTAATGTTTTCCTCCTCATTTCTTGAATCATTCCGTATAACCCATTTCCAGCAGTCTTTTATAAGGAGAACCTCAACTATTTGGAATGATATGCCCGACCTAATAGAATACAGTGATTCAAGAACAACATGAATATAGAGCGTTACGGATTTCCCTGCAGCATGCGTGCTATACCTAAAAAATCAAACATTTTTCTCAGGTAATTTATCTCCTAAAAATCGTTACGCACCGACAAACACATGAAAAAAATGTCGCCGCGACCTAAGGCCGGTGGGCTGACACCAACACGTTAAAATGTAGCTCGTCGAATTTTTCAGAGATGTCGCGCAAGTCGACGAGGCATATTTTAACGATCCGGCGGTAGGTAGCCGGCTTCGTTTTGTGGTGATGTTTTGTTTCAAGATTTTGTCTTTCTGTAGAGATAGCTATATTTGCTGTGCCAAGGGGTTTCCATTGAAAGAAGGGGGTCTTTAATTTAGAATTGTAGTACTGGAAGGTTTTTTTTGAAACTAAAGATAAATAAAGTATTGTAATTAAGGTATGCTTATAATCATTAAAGTTACTAACATGGAACGGAAGCTTTTACGGTCATGGTTAGACGGGATATCGTGATCCTTAGGATTAGACCGTGTCAGTTTGGGGTCTTTAGTCTTTAAATTTAGAATTGTGAAATGATTTCAATTTCGATATTCTAATCTCGAAGAGTGAAGATCCCTGAAGACATATAGTGCAATCGTAGGAGAGACGCCGAAAGATTACTACAATTTGGTACGGTCTAATTCCAAGAACCACAATTTGTTTTTTTAAATTACTAATAAGCTCTAAGTATATATATATATATATATATATATATATATATATATATATATATATATATATATATATATATATATATATATATATATATATATATATATATATATATATATATATATATATATATATATATATATATATATGTATATATATATATATATATATATATATATATATATATATATATATATATATATATATATATATATATATATATATATATATATATACAAGGTGTCCCAGTATTACGTGTATATAGAGTTACTGTGGGTTTCTAGGATGAAAATATGACTATGTAACCCAACTTACCTCAGTCCAAAAATTGCAGGATGTTACAAAATTTTAATATTTTTTTTCCAACTAGCTTTGTGTGTAAAAAGTCGCTTTAATAGTGCTGGTTAGATGAGATTAAAACTTGCACGATTTAGCAGTTAATTTAGTTTTGTTATTAGGAGAAACAGTGTTAAACTCAAACAGCAAATTTTTTATCATCCAAACGTTTTGATCACCAGTCTGCTTTGTTGATTTAATAGCTTAAATATGTTATTGTTTTTTTTTTATCTTTATCCAAATAACTATTGCGTAACATAATATACTTAATATTTTTATGTTGACAAAAGGCAACTTAAACCTAATTAAAAGTAAATTTAAAGGTTAACTTTAAAATCAATAGCAATTGTATTAATGAAGAAAATCTAAAAAGTAGAAAAAAAATCAATGAAAACTGGAAAAAAGTTTTAGGAAAATGTTTATTTCATAATAATCGTAAATTTTTTTTCACAGTAGCTTCTGGAGTCATAAAACATCAGCTGATGTGTTTTGATACTTTAGTAGTCTTAATATGAGAAGGGTTTGAAAACTGTTGTAAAAACAATTCATTTCTCAGCACAGATAATCTGTTGATTCGACGAAAATAACTTTCTCCGAGCCAATTTTGAGGTTAGGAAACAAAAAAAAAACGCTTGGGATTAAACCTAGGATATAGGGTGTGTGCTGAACTATCGTAGGAATATCGTAGTAAGAAACGATAAATTGTATTTCTAGTTTCTGAAATACTAAAATTAAGATCAATCTTGCCCTTGACAGGAAATCATTCCTGCAGAGGATGGCAACCCAGCACAATACCGACGGAAGAATTATTTCAGTAAACACGAATAGGCATTTATAATTGCTATCAGCTAGAAGTGCAATACATATTACTCGAGATCCATCCTGAGTGCATATAAAAAAACTACCAAAATTGAAGTCCAAATCCTGGCAATTACTGAATGTCTTCTTCAATTCTTGAATCATTTCGAGACGCGTTTTATCGTATCACGATCCAAGACCGATCATTAGCTTATTCCATCTATAGTCGGATGTAAGCCTCCCCAAGTTATCTCCAGTGAGCTTTGCTATCTGTTGTTTACATGGAATTGTGCCCTGCTAATCGTTTTATGTCATCCGTCCATCTTGCCTCTAGGCCTACATTTAACTATACTGCGAGTCCATCTGTTATCATTCATCCTTGCGATATGCCCCGTCCAATTCAATCTTAATATACATATTCGTTGTATTACATCTGTCACTTTTGTTGTTCTTCGTATCTCGATGTTAAGAATACGATCTTGGAGTCTAATATTTAGCATTCTCCTCTCCGTTGCTCTTTGGATTACCTTGAGTTTATATATTATACTTTTATTTAAAGCCCACGTTTCAGTGCCATATATTTATTGTATTTGGGATGTCCAATTTAAATGTAGATTGTAACCTTCCGAATGCAGACCAAGCAAACAAGACTCTTCTATCCAAGTTAGCCTTTAAATTATTTTTTGATATTTCGATTTTTTTGTCCAAAATATATAAATGTTTGTACCTTTCCTATTCTTTCACCTTCCATTAATAATTCCTGGCTGTTATCTTCATTTTCGATTTTTGGTTTTAGTTAAGTTTATTTTTAGACCTATTTCTCGAGACTTCTGACTTAATTCCATCAGCATTTCTTGTAATTCTTTTTTTGCGTTGGCGATCAGAACTGATATCATCTGCGAAACCCCAATACAAAAATGATATATATATATATATATATATATATATATATATATATATATATATATATATATATATATATATACGAGTATATATATATTATATATATATATATATATATATATATATATATATATATATATATATATATATATATATATATATACTGCTGTGATCAAAAAATAGTAAGACTTTTAAATTTAAATCGCCCGGGCATTTCCAAATCGGATTAATTTTTTTCCATTAGGTTGGTAGGACCTTAACTGCCATATGTATCAAATTTTAAGACCATAGCGTCAGTAGTTAATAAGATTCGCTTGCATTCGTTTAACAACAAAAATGCGTTTTTTTTTTTTTTCGATTTTTAACATGAGTGAAAAAATTCAGCAAAGAAGTTGCATTAAATTTTGTTTTAAAAATGGTTTTTCGGCTTCCCAAACGTTCAGATTTGTCTCAAAAGGCCTGAATTATGGGCCGATAACACTTGGTTTTTTATATAATAAAAGACTGTTTTTAGTCAATTTCCACTGGTTTATTTAAATTGCGATGACGCGTTTCGCTGTCGATGCAGCTTCTTCAGATCTACATTTTACACTGTCAAGTTAGGTTTAATATTCACGGTTTTATATAATTTCTTAATTATAATATTACACCTAATTAAATTACATTGATACTATTGGAAAATCCACACAGATTTGGAGCTAAGAGAATAAATTCAATAATGGTGAATTGCTTAAATCTACCTGGTCGTTGAGTAAAGTACCTGTAGTCCTTAATCGATTTATTTGCATAGTCTCTAAAAGGTTTAGTTTTTAAACCTTTTTGTTGGGTGTGTAAAATTTTGAAATTCTTGTTAAATGTGTGATTTTCTGTTAATAGATGATTAGCATATGTTGAATTAGATTTTCTATGGATGAAACTTTTTTCATGTTCTGTAATTCTTTGTCTAAATGTACGTCCAGTTTGTCCGATGTATGTTTTAGGACATGACCCACATGTTAATTGATAAACCCCTGATTTATTGTCTTTATTGGTCAATAAAGACAAAGAATTACAGAACATGAAAAAAGTTTCATCCATAGAAAATCTAATTCAACATATGCTAATCATCTATTAACAGAAAATTACACATTTAACAAGAATTTCAAAATTTTACACACCCAACAAAAAGATTTAAAACTAAACCTTTTAGAGACTATGCAAATAAATCGATTAAGGACTACAGGTACTTTACTCAACGACCAGGTAGATTTAAGCAATTCACCATTATTGAATTTATTCTCTTAGCTCCAAATCTGTGTGGATTTTCCAATACTATCAATGTAATTTAATTAGGTGTAATATTATAATTAAGAAATTATATAAAACTGTGAATATTAAACCTAACTTGACAGTGTAAAATGTAGATCTGAAGAAGCTGCATCGACAGCGAAACGCGTCATCGCAATTTAAATAAACCAGTGGAAATTGACTAAAAACAGTCTTTTATTATATATTTATAATGAATTTCCATCAAGTAGAAGCTACAACAATCCAAAACTTGGTTTTTTAATCACGATAATGCGCCTTCTCCCTCAGCATTGGTTCTTCGCGACTTTTTCATCAAAAATTCAACTCACATCATTCCGCAATCGCCCTATTCGCCTGATTTTGCTCCGTCGGACTTCTGGCTATTCCCTAAACTCAAAAAACCGCTTCGAGAACATCGTTTTTAGTCGATTGAGGAGATTAAAACCGAATCGAACAAGGCTTTAAAGGCCATTCCAGAAATCGAATTCAACAACTGTTTCGAAGACTGGAAAACACGTGGTCATCAATGCATTGTATCCAAAGGTGACGAAATAAATTTGGAAAAATATATTACCCACT
The DNA here is from genome assembly GCA_019049505.1 of Pachyrhynchus sulphureomaculatus. NCBI lineage: Eukaryota > Metazoa > Arthropoda > Insecta > Coleoptera > Curculionidae > Pachyrhynchus > Pachyrhynchus sulphureomaculatus. The sequence continues at coordinate 160,203,113 of CM032449.1, forward strand.
TGCGTTTTATTTTAAAAGTCTTACTGTTTTTTGATCACAGTAGTATATATATTAGTATATATATATATATATATATATATATATATATATATATATATATATATATATATATATATATATGTATATATATATGTATATATATACATATATATATATATATATATATATATATATATATATATATATATATATATATATATATATATATATATATATATATATATATATATATATATATATATATATATATGTATATATATATATATATATGTAGATATATATATATATATATATATATATATATATATATATATATATATATATATATACATATATATATATATATATATATATATATATATATATATATATATATATATATATATATATATGTATATATATATATATATATATATATATATATATATATATATATATATATATATATACATATATACATATATATATATATATATATATATATATATATATATATATATATATATATGTATATATATATATGTATATATATATATATACATATATATATATATATATATATATATATATATATATATATATATATATATATATATATATATATATATATATATATATATATATATATATATATATATATATGTATATATATATATATATATATATATATATATATATATATATATATATATATATATATATATATACATATATATATATATATATATATATATATATATATATATATATATATATATATATATATATATATATATATATATATATATATATATATATATATATATATACATATATATATATATATATATGTATATATATATATATATATATATATATATATCTATATATATATATATATATATATATATATATATATATATATATATATGTAGATATATATATATATATATATATATATATATATATATATATATATATATATATATATATATATATATATATATACAGGCCGTCCCAGTATTCCGTGTACATAGAGTTACTATTGTACAAGATTCGGTGCTAAGGGGTTTTCTGCAATGAGGAATCGAAATAAGCTCACAGTTTTGTTGTAAATTGTAGGGGCACCAGTTATTGCAATGTGTATACTTTTAAAGTGTCATACCATTTTTATACCACTCTGTATTGTAGTTTTAATTAAATATTCTTATTTTTCGCCTTCCCCCGGTCTAAAAAAGCTCTCTTGGTAAATGTTGCTCCGAGCAACAGTTTTTGAGATAATGGGATGTTTGTTTCCAATTTTTAATTCCATTCACTCTTCATTTAGGCTTAGGACAGGTCCAAAAGAATAGTCTTTGAAATTTGGAGCATGCTTACAGGCAAACAGACTAACAACAATAATAAATTTAAAGACCAACGGACCAACAACAGTAAGAATGTAAAAACCAACTGGCTAAGGACATAAAAGATTACCCATACATTGTAATCAATAAATAAATACATCCCACTATCTTAGAAACGGTTGCTCGGAGCAACATTTGCCAAGAGTGCTTATTTAGACAAGGCGAATATATATATATATATATATATATATATATATATATATATATATATATATATATATATATATATATATGTATGTATATATATATATATATATATATATATATATATATATATATATATATATATAATAAAGTGTCCCAGTATTCCGTGTACATAGAGTTACTGTGGATTTCTGGAATGAAAATATGACCATAACCCAACTTACCTTAGACCACAAATTCGTAATTTCTGAGATAGAGAGTGTCACATTTATACTTTTATTTTAGTTTTTCTTAAGTAGCTTTCTTAATAATTGTACTGTTTGTCCAAGATTCGATGCTAAGGGATTTTCTGAGATGATAAATCGAAATTAGCTCACAGTTTTGTTGTAAATTGTAGGAGGGTCACTTATTGCATTGTGTATACTTTTAAATTCCCATAACTTTTTTTAGATCACTCTATATGATATTTTTAATTAAATATTCGTATTTTTCGCCTTTCCTTGTCTAAATAAGCACTCTTGGCAAATGTTGCTCCGAGCAACCATTTCTAAGATAGTGGGATGTATTTATTTATTGATTACAATGTATGGGTAATCTTTTATGTCCTTAACCAGTTGGTTTTTACATTCTTACTGTTGTTGATCCGTTGGTCTTTAAATTTATTATTGTTGTTAGTCTATTTGCCTGTAAGCATGCTCCAAATTTCAAAGACTATTCTTCTGGACCTGTCCTAAGCCTGGATGAAGAGTGAATGGAATTAAAAATTGGAAACAAACATCCCATTATCTCAAAAACTGTTGCTCGGCGCGACATTTACCAAGAGAGCTTTTTTAGACCGGGGAAGGCGAAAAATAAGAATATTTAATTAAAGCTACAATACAGAGTGGTATAAAAATGGTATGACACTTTAAAAGTATACACATTGCAATAACTGGCGCCCCTACAATTTACAACAAAACTGTGAGCTTATTTCGATTTCTCATTGCAGAAAACCCCTTAGCACCGAATCTTGTACAATAATAACTCTATGTACACGGAATACTGGGACGGCTTGTATATATATATATATATATATATATATATATATATATATATATATATATATATATATATATATATATATATATAGATATATATATATATATATATATATATATATATATATATATATATATATATACATATATATATATATATATATATATATATATATATATATATATATATATATATACTAATATATATACTACTGTGATCAAAAAACAGTAAGACTTTTAAAATAAAACGCAAGCGGGTAATATATTTTTCCAAATTTAGTTCGTCACCTTTGGATACAATGCATTGATGACAACGTTTTTTCCAGTCTTCGAAACAGTTGTTGAATTCGATTTCTGGAATGGCCTTTAAAGCCTTGTTCGATTCGGTTTTAATCTCCTCAATCGACTCAAAACGATGTTCTCGAAGCGGTTTTTTGAGTTTAGGGAATAGCCAGAAGTCCGACGGAGCAAAATCAGGCGAATAGTGCGATTGCGGAATGATATGAGTTGAATTTTTGATGAAAAAGTCTCGAAGAACCAATGCTGAGTGAGAAGGCGCATTATCGTTATTAAAAAACCAAGTGTTATCGGCCCATAATTCAGGCCTTTTGAGGCAAATTTGAACGTTTGGGAAGCCGAAAAACCATTTTTAAAACAAAATTTAATGCAACTTCTTTGCTGAATTTTTTCACTCATGTTAAAAATCGAAAAACGCATTTTTGTTGTTGAACGAATGCGAGCGAATCTTATTAATTACTGACGCTATGGTCTTAAAATTTGACACATATGGCAGTTAAGGTCCTACCAACCTAAAGGAAAAAAATTAATCCGATTTGGAAATGCCCGGGCGTATTAAATTTAAAAGTCTTACTATTTTTTGATCACAGCAGTATATATATATATATATATATATATATATATATATATATATATATATATATATATATATATATATATATATACATATATATATATATATATATATATATATATATATATATATATATATATATATATGTATATATATATATATATATATATATATATATATATATATACATATAAATATATATATGTATATATATATATATATATATATATATATATATATATATATACATATATATATATATATATATATATATATATATATATATATATATATATATATGTATATATATATATTTATATATTACTCGTATATATATTCAGTTTTGTATTGGGGTTTCGCAGATGATATCAGTTCTGATCGCCAACGCAAAAAAAGAATTACAAGAAATGCTGATGGAATTTATATATATATATATATATATATATATATATATATATATATATATATATATATATATATACATATATATATATATATATTATATATATATATATATATATATATATATATATATATATATATATATAAAAAATATATATATATATATATATATATATATATATATATATATATATATATATATATATTTAAATAGCCTATTTAAGGTGGATAGCGCATTAAAATTGATCACTTACAAGTATAATTGTCATAGTTGTTTCAGTGGCAGTTTGCGGTATGAGATGCTGATGCATCCAAAATTTCTAATGATGTTTCGCATCAATTATTGCTCTTTTATGGCGGTTACCAAGGCACCTGTATGTATACTTTCTTATTGCGATAGTAGCGCTATCGCTGCCATTCAATCAGTAAAATAAGGTAGAATCCTCATAAGTTTCGCTCTACAATTCGTTGAAAAAAGAATATCTTAGAATCTAGTGTGTAAAGTTAAAAAAATGGTGGTTTTTTGATGAATTATAAAGTACGATTCTACAGCCTATTTAAAAGTCTCAACAAGAAAATAAAGCACAAGGAAGGATCTATTAGAAACCCGATTTTTTTCGGATCTTTTTAAAAATTGTTTCAAATAAATACGGCAGTGCTTTAATGTAGTTTAAATCCGGAAATCTATTGTCTGAAAGAAACCGATTGTAACCGACATTCTACTTCTCGAGAGGACTTCAAGGGAATTTTTATAAGTTCTCTACATAGCTATAGAAGAAAATACTACACACACTAACATATTTAGGCCAGAGTTCCTCGAGTTATTTCATTCAATCCAGAAAAAATCGTATCTATAAAATAAAAAACGACGCTTCATTGGCTCATTTAAAAAAAAATTTGTAATTAGTCGTTGTGAGAAGTTTCAGCTTTAAATAAAAAAATGCTTTTGTTAGTTTATTTTTTTAAAAATACAGAACTTCCAAAGTAGTGTAATTGTTTAGCAGAAGGTGCTCTTTTTAAACTGAAAAAGGTAAAATTTCTTTAATTTGCTATGAAACAAAGTCACAAACTATTAACTTTAAGCGTGGCAATATAACAATACAAGTTTTGATGCATGTATTGGCTACAACCATTGGCGTACATACAGTAAAAACCATACATTTTTAGAGTTTGTTGTCCCATTAGTTACCGTGTAGCGCTATTAGTCACCATTTTTCACATCACTTTGCTGCCGACAACTGCTTACCGATTTAAATATAATAAACAGTTTTAATAATAATCTTTATACAAATACAGCTGCTTAATTAATATTTTTTTTTAACTTTATAGATCCTACTTTGACACTCTGGAATTTTTGGTGCAATGACACTAGACACGCAGTTGTCACCACTACTGCAAACACTTTATTATTGCGCTCAACGTGCGTTTCTCTAACCATGTTAACATCATCAAGACCAACGATTGATTAAATCTAAGAATATAATAGCCATAACTTGGAATTACTCGAGTGGAACTAATAGCACCTGGAGAATTAGTTCCAATTGAGAAACCCAGACAGAGAACTGTTATTATTTCAATACTTTCATATGCGGCTAAATACTAACCTTAAATGGTCTAATATTATAGTGTGATTCTGTTGAAGAGCATCTTCAGATCTACCGTACCTTAAATTACGATGGGCCCGAAAAACGCATTGACGAACATCCTTTTAAACAGAATCATACTGTAACATTAGAATTTAAGGTTAATAAAGAATGTATGTATTAGGAAATTATTAGAAGCCTAGGAGAATATTGAAATAATATAGAACGTATGTGATAAGAAATAATTAGAAGCAAACGAGAGTGCTGAAATAATAAAACATCGGTCCAGGGCAAGTTGAACTTGCGCAGTTAGTGTTCCGTCCCGTGATTGCCTTTAAAATAAACATTTTTGTTACGAAGGTATAAAATGATCAGTGACTTCATAAAACACACCCTAAATGAGTTTTGAATAAGACATGTATATATCTTAAGATCCAATATGTATTTTCACGTTTTTCTTAGCTAATAAAGTATATTAATTATACCATTTTAGCTTCCTAATAGCCAATAAACCAATCTAGAATCTAGTAATAAAAGTATAAAAGATATATTTACTACCTAAATATTTGTTTAATTATAAACAAATAAAATAAAATTATTTTGTCTCGGTACCTATCCATTGTTCAGCAATGTGTTACTAAAAAGTATATTAAAAAAACCGCCACTATATTATCAAAGGAAATAGTTTTTTTATACCAGTAAATCATCAAACGTAATACATTCGTAATAACCTTTTCTCAAGCGACACTTCATGGAAAATATTCTAGAATTTTTTAAAAAAATTTTTGATCAGTTTTTTTGGCCATTTTTAGTGTTCCATACTTCCACACTTATAAAATCGCTTAAGTGTCCGTCTGTCTGGCTGTCTGTCTGTCTGTCTGTCTGTCCGTCTGTCCGTCTGTCCGTCTATCTGTCTGACTGTCACACCCGATTTTCTCCGAAACTATTTGCCATATAGAAAGTTGAAATTTGGCAATAATATAGGAATTGATGGCCTCATCAGGGCCGTGTAGTTTTGAAAGTTAAATCTTGATTTAAGGTGTTAATTCTTTACCAGGTCATCGAGTGGGGTGTCAGAGGAAAGCTTGTGAAAAGACAATTTCAAAAATATATATAATGTAATACTTGCTCACAATTCTCTTTGTATTATATTTTAAAAAGTGCGAAAAATCGCTGTCCCCTTACCTTATCTCGAAAAGTACCGACCAAAAAATTTTGAAAAAATTCTAGAATATTCTCTACAGGCTATAAATTAAACGAAAATTTTCACGAGTCATCTTTAATAATTTATCTAGTATATAAAAAACAATTCAAGGACAGTTAGTTTAGTTTTCACTAAAGATCGGAAAAAAACTTTGTTGAAAACTCATTTGGAATGTGTTTTGTGAAGTCATTGATCATTTTAGACTTCCGTAATGAAAATTTTTATTTTAAAAGCAATCAACGTAGAGAACACTAATTGCGCAAGTCCAGCTTGCACTTGACCGGTTATTCTAAAATAATACAAAGAAAAGTATGCGCAAGTCTTACATCATACATATTTTTGAACTCGTCTTTCCACAAGCTTTCATTTGACAACCCCACTCGATGACCTGGTAAAAAGATGTTTTTTTTCGCTTTCGATTTCACTTCCCCAAAACTAACCGCGCAAGTCAAAATTGAATTTTCAAAACTATACAGCTCTGATTGGACCATCAATTTCTATATTTGTGCCAAATTTCATCTTTCTATGTCAAGTAATTTCGGAGAAAATCGAATGTGACAGACAGACGGACATCGAAGCAATCCCATAAGTGTTAGGTACGGAACACTAAAAATATGCGACAGGAGATTATTAGACACATACGTACGTGTTGGAATAATAAAATGTGAAAATAGTCGAACTAAGGGCCGAGGACCTATTCCTCATAGTTTTCTCTGCGGTTTACTCGACTGGAACTAATGCTCCGCGTGTAGTTTGTTTAACTCGAGTATAATAAAGTTTAGTATAAATAGTTTCTCATTGACAGTATCCGAAGGTGAAGGAGCACAAAATACTTCTAGGCAAAAGCCATGTTGCTTCTGGCTACGACGCTGGCCTCATAACAATTTTTAGAATACAACGGAAAGTTAAAGTGTAATTATAATAAATGTAAACGTATATTTAATATAATTAGCACCTAAGAAATCGATAAAAGTTGAAAAATTACTGGTTAAACATATTTTAATCACTTCATAATTTCAAACATAACAACAATAGGGATTAATTTTTCAGTTTACATTACTTTTAGACAATATATAGTACAAATATTAGATAGTATATGCATAATATGTTAGAGATCATAATTGGCGTATATGTTTACGTAGATCAAATAACCTAATAAGGCGATCGGAGCTTTAGGTCTGAAATTTTTCTATATAAACAATAATTTTTAAACAAATCTTTTAAGTTTAAAGAAGTTTTAATTACATTGAAAATGGTCTGTGCGGAACAATCATATCAAAACGATTATATTTATTCAGAAGTGACACAGTTTGAAGATAATGGTAAAAATTGTGAAAAATTAAAAGAAAAATATATCAATGCAGGTTTGTTTCTTATTTTAACTAAAAAACTGAATTATTGAAATTTAATCCATTATATTTAGAATTGGTAAGGGTCTTTATCCAGTATTTCTCTCCTAAATGTAAGTTGTAAAGTCAATATATATGTTTTCTGAAGTCACTCTATGCTGTATGCACTATTTCTGTTACTACTAGATACAATAAAATTTTCGGATTTATCGACTACAAAAAACATGAATTGTATTAGCACGTAGGCTGAAAAGTTTTTGGTCTAGCTATTTAAAACACATTTTTTTTGCGAAATTCGACTTTATTCATCAATATAATCTCCTTCAAGAGCAATACAATTAGTCCACCACTTTTCTAACATTTCTATACCTTTCTTGTAGAAGGATTTGTCTTTGCCTTCAAAATAGGCCTCAGTTTCGGCAAAAACTTCTTCATTTGAGCCAAATGTCTCCCGCGAGCATTTTTTTGAGGTCTGCGAATAGATAATAGTCGCTGGGGGCCAACTCTGGAGAATACGATGGATGAGGAAGCAATTCGAAATTCAATTCATACCACTTTGCCAACGTAACCATTGACTTGTGACACGGTGAATTGTCTTGATGAAAGAGCACTTTTTTCTCGTTCATTTGGGGCCGTTTCTTTACGATTTCCGCCTTGGAACGCACCAATAACTTTCTGTAATATTCGCTACTAATGATTTTTCCCTTCTCAGCATAGTCGATGAAAATTATTCCATGCGCATCCCAAAATACAGAGGCCAAAACCTTCCCAGCCGACTATTGTGTCTTTGGTAGCTTCGGGAGGCTTTCACCGGCTGCTGTCCACTCAGCTGACTGCCGATTTGATTCCGGTGTATAGTGGTGGATCCATGTTTCATCCGTTGTCACATATCGTATGAAAAAATCCTTTTTGTTGTACCTAAACAGGTCTAGACAGCGCTCAGAAACATTAACACGTTGATGTTTTTAGTCCACTGTGAGCAAACGCGGTACCCATTTCGAACAGAGCTTTCTCATGCCCAAATGTTCATGCAAAATATGACCAATACGTTCTCTTGATATCTTTAGGTTGTCAGCTCTCACACTATTTCACTTTACGGTCATCCAAAACAATTTTGTGGATTTTTTTTATGTTTTCCAGTGTAACCACCCCATTCGGGCATCTAGAGCGTTCAGCATCATTTGTATCTGTACGGCCGCGATTAAATTCAGCATATTATAAATGATGAGTAATTTTCCAGGGGCAGATTCCCTGTAACACTTACCAAGCCATTGCTTTGCGCGAACGGTATTTTTTTCCCATCAAAAACAGTGTTTAATCAACACACGAAATTCGATTTTTTCCATTGTTTAGAAAAAATCAAAAGTAGCTCACTGAAACCACTGTAACTTGTAAACTAATCGTCGAAATGTCATGAAATTTTTACACGTATCGTTTGAAGGTTGGTACTTCCTAAAAATCATATGGATTGATTTTTTGAAAAGGGCGACATCTATGTGTCAGACCAAAAACTTCTCAGCCTACGTGTTAGAAGTAACTCCGCTAATCCTACCCAATCCTCCTAAGGGTTTAACTATAAATAATATTACTTACGATTAGTTCATTTTCTCAACAAAAAAAAAAACATAAAAAGTCTAATAATACTATTGAAACTGCATAAAATTTTATCTACCCTTAATCAATTCACTCCTTTGTCCTAAAGTAATCTCGACAGACTAACGAAAATTGGAGACTATATTTCTCCTGCGCTAGCGACTCTGGAATATAAAGAACTCTAAAGCAAATATGATTCTACTTCTTACAGTTTCTTAGGGTGAGGAGAGAAAGGACGGAAAGTCCTTGAGTCCCGTCCATTAATGGATGTTTTGAGAGCTAAGATAATTTCTTTCCTTCTTATACCTTAGATCTTTCCTTCTAACATAAAGCGTTGGAAAAGATATCGTTCTCCATGTAGAATATAGCCAGGGTAGAAGAGTTTCTTTTAATATACTCGAAAAGCTCTCAGTCGTACATCCTCATTCCCGACGCGATCGGTCCACGATATTTTAAGCACCAATCTCAGTGTCCACATTTTAAACGCTTCAATTCGATTAATTCATAGAACTTTGGGTATTCACTCTTCCGCAACATACAGGAAGAACGACCATAACCTTTAACCATTCTGTATCTGAGCTAAAAGTTAAGATTTTGGTTTGTTAGGACTTAGAGTTTTAGAAAAGTTGCTCTAGCCTGCTCTATTCTACATTTGATTTCGAATTCTGGATCCCACATGTCATTCAGAAGACATCTTAAATATTTAAACTTATAAACCTGCTCTACTCACTCACCATTGAGTTGAAGAACTAACCTGAACTCACCTGAACTAACCTGCTCTATTCACTCACCATTAAGTTGAAGATTTATGGCGCAAAAATATTTCTAGACAAAAGCATAGATTTTGTCTTGTTGATATAAATTTTTAGACCTATTCATTGGTTTGCTTCATTAACAGCATTTGCATTAGGATTCAATTAACTTTAATACCTATGAGACCCTCCGAAAGCACCCCAACAAAAGCTCTCATAAAGTTTAAACAACATTCGAGGCAGAATACATCCCTCTCTGATACCTTTCTTTATTCTAAATTCGTCTGTTGTTGTTGAGTTATGTAAGAGTATTTCAGGTGTCTTGTACCAATATAGGTCAGTTATTAATTTTATGTTTTTGTCGTCTAATTCCAAGTCCTGAAGATATGTTATCAAGAGGCCCTTCTGACATTATTAAAAGCCTTCTCATAGTCTATAAAACATATGAAAACCTCCTATCGTTGGTCAAAGCAGTTTTGCACTAATGTTTGCAGACTAAAAATGGTGCCTATAGTTCCTCCTAAAACCAAACCGATTGAGCCCACTTACTTCCTCGCATTTCTTGTAAAGTCGTGTGTGTAAAACTCGAAGGAGAATATCCTTGCAACTTTTATCATAATTTGACTTTGGCGTGGTGATAAACGTGAAGGGAAACAAATCTCTGGTAATGTTTCCAGTATCATAGATGTTGTTCAACAACGTTACCAGCTTTCTTATGTTCTGTTCACTTATTAGGTGAAGAGTTTCTGACATCATGTTACCTGGCCTTGGGGCTTTATCACTTTTTGATAGTTTAATGGTATAAAGGATTTTGCTCTCCAACATGGATTGATCAGACGGTAAGTTCACCAGTGAAAACTGAGGACATTGTTCCCTTACATCCACAAAAAGATGAACTACATAAGTTTCTATTTTTCTGGTAATTATTCAGGGTCTAGTATTATTTCGTCTTCGTTATTTCACATATGAGAGTAAAATACACGTTTATTAATTTAAAGAAAACATTTATCTTTTCACTAGATTAAAAATAAACTAAAATGTGCTTATTATTTTAATTATTTTAGCACCTGTAATAGGAACACGCCATATCCAAATATGTCTCTACTTTCTACTTGGTTTTGTGGCTTTTTCTTTTCGCGTGTCCTTATCAGTAGGAATGGTAGCTATGACAGACCCGTCAGCTAGTAGTAATCCAAATGTAGTGGTATGTATAATAAAATTGAATAGAAATGTAAATTCATTGAAACACGATAGTGTTACACCTCAAGATAGAATGTCTTCCAGGTCTTTGTTAAGTTGATCAACTTTCTGCCAATATTTGCATGAGTAGCCGATGTTCAAGTATTCAAAGTGAATAAAGAAATAAGCGTACTCTCATCTGCAAAGAAAATAAATAACATTGTAATAATAAGAAACAGCTGAATATCTTCAAAATTTATCCATGCAAATACTTTGTTCATTTTTGTTAGTTGATATAGATTTTTGGTAGTTGATACAGATTTTTATTACTAACTATCCATCTTCTTAGCGGTAATTATAATAACAATTCTTCTCTTGGTTTGTGGCCTTATACAGCCCCTGAGGAAGGCAGGTATGCTTCGAAATTTAAGGCTTTTGCAGATATAGACTCTATTGTATCTTACTGAGATGTTACCTAAGTACTGTAGTAAGTACTTTGAGTTTCGTTTTCCGATCCTAGCTCGGCTAATGACCCGTGATACGGCCAAACACATCCCAAGGTGGGTAAAGAGATAAATAAACAGTGGTGACATTTTTAGTAGTTAATATAGATTTAAAAAATATATATTTTTAGTGTTCCGTATGGAACACTTATAAGATCAATTCGGTATCTGTCTGCCCGCCTGTCAATCATACCCGATTTTCTCCGAAACTATTTGACATAGAAAGTTGAAATTTGGCGCTAATAGAGGAATTGATGGCCTCATCAGAGCCGTGTAGTTTTGACTTAAGGGGTTAGTTTTTGAGGGTGAAGTCGGAAGTGAAAAAAAAATGATCAGGTCATCGGGGGGGGTGTCAAATGAAAGCTTGTAGTTCAAAAATATATATAATGTAATACTTGCGTACACTTTTCTTTGTATTATTTTTAAAAAATTGTGAAAAATCGCTGTCCCCCCCTGATCTCGAAAAGTACTGATCAAAAAATTTTGAAAAAATTCTGGAATATTCTCCACAGGATGTAGATTGGACAAAAATTATCACGGGTGTATTAGAATTAATAATTTATCTGGTATATAAAAAAAAATTCAAGGTCATCAGTTTTCGGTAAAGATCGAAAAAAAAATTACTGAAAACTTGTTTGAGGTGTGTTTTGTAAAGTTATTGATGATTTATACCTCCGTAATAAAAAATTTTGTTTTAAAAGACATCAACATACGGAATACTAAGTGCGCAAGTCCAACTTGCACTTGACCGGTTATTTATCTTTTAGACGTACCCAGAATGGAAAAAGAAGAACGTAATACTATCCTCATTTTTCTGGGGATATGTCTTACCACAATTATTGGCAGCATATGCAGCTAAAAAATTTGGAGCAAAATGGTTCTTGGTCGGTGCCATATTTGTTCAGTCTTCATTAAGTAAGTGTATTTACGCACATTACAATATTTAAGTTAACTATAGGTATAATCAACTAAATACCTACAAGGCTAGGTATATATAACCATTTTTTACTAATTTAAATTAGGGAAAATATATGGATTCGAAAAGTTGAAGATGGTAACAAAATAATATTTAAGGACTCCTTTTTAGGTATTTTGACACCGTTAACTGCTGCCAATTTTGGAGAAATAGGAATGATGTTAAGTAGAGCTGTAGAAGGTCTTTGCCAAGGTTTTATTTTTCCTTGTGGTACCCATCTTCTAAGCCAATGGATACCTCCACAAGAGAGATCTCGCTTTGGTTCGATTTTATTTACATGTAAGTTTTAAAAATTCAGTCTTTTTAAGTCGTGCTTAGATCCACAGTTTGAACGTCTAAAAATTAAATGGGTTTTTGTTTTACCAGACATCGTTTTTTATAGCGTCCTCTTAAGTGACTAGAATATATTTCTTAAAGGAGTATATGTATATTTTTTAATCCAAAAGAAATAGATCTAATATATTTGATTCCAACGACCTGACTAAGAAGTTCCGGAAGCTGTTCGGTGCTGTCCTTAAGTTTAAAAATATCCACTATCCAATTAAATTTGAATTTCATTCAAATATTAAAAAATTTACAACACCTTTCTTTATTTGGTAGGAAACTGGCTTAAAATATCTAAAGCATACACCTTTAAAAAGACGATATTGGGCCAAAATTAAATAGAAATATTTCAAAATACCAACGGTAGCTAGCCGGTTTCGAAAGCTATATTTTCTGTGCTATAACATTGAAAACAGTAAGCATGTGGTACCTAAGGTTTAACGCAAATTGTAAATACTTAAAATGTTCAATTTTAATAGTTTCATTATCATCAAGTGTTAAGTGTTTTACTACCTACGCACAAACCCATAGTTACGTACTACGTAACTATGATTATAGCTGACGTGTAGTAAAATAGTAAGAAAAAAAAAAATAAACTTTCTTAAGTCGTGCTTGAATCCACTGTTTGAACGTCTAAAAATTAAATGGATTTTTTGTTTTACCAGACATCGTTATTTCTAGGGTCCTCTTAATGCACTAGAATATATTTCTTAAAGGAGTATATGTACATTTTTTTATTCAAACGAAATAGATCTAATATAATTGATTCCAACGACCTGACTAAGAAGTTCCAGAAGCGATCCGGTATCGTCTTTAGGTTTAAGAAAAATAGCCACATGGAAAAAAAAATGAATTTCATTCGAATATTATAAAATTTACAACTCCTTACTTTATTTGGTAAGAAACTGCCTTAAAATATCTAAAGCATACACCCTTAAAAAGACGATATTGTGCCAAAATTAAAAAGAAAAAATTTAATGTTCGATAATAACGTAAATTCTAGTCACAATATCTGATCAGGTAAACATAGAACAAAAACTCTCCCGATTTTGATTAGATGAGAAATCGTAGTCCTCGGAATTAGACTATGTCAAATCGGATAGACTTTATAATATTTCCTTTCGATTCTCAGAGGTATCGCGGTTAGAGAACTGAATGAGACCGAAGTTTGTCGAACGCCGCTACATATGTTTACCCTATGAATGTGGATGTTCAGTTACAGCTCATTGAACAATTTGTTTCTTTTTGATATATTTTTAAAGTTTAAGTTTAGTAAACAGTAATCTTCAAGTTTCTTCTTGATACACACACATAAGAAAATAAAATTTTATAAACATATTTGACTTATTAAGGAATTATATTAAATAATCCCTAGCTCTCTAAAAAGTGAGGAAAATTGTATAAAAAATATAATTAAGTAATTTGCCTCTATGGCCATTTATAAATGTAAGATGAAAACCGTACTATTTAGAAACCACAATTTTATCTCTGAGATATTTGTGAAGGGATTGTGAGAACGTCTTACATTAACATTAGCTTTTAGGGCATCATTTGGTTTACATATTCCTGATGAGATGAAATGTTTATCATATATTGATAGACCTAAATAGTAATGAGTTAAAGACAAGTTGCTTTTGAGAAGGATGTTGAGTTAGCACTAAGGTACCTATTTATATAAATTATTTGTCTGTAAACCGAATATCCGAATAACCGATGTCGCTTTTTTTCGTAGCAGTATATTTAAGAAGGTAAAAACCAGTTTTTCAAATTCGTCCACAAGAAAAAGTCATTCCTTCGTTAAAAACTCGCATTTCTTTAAAAACTAAAATCCATATCCTTAGATATTGTACATATTTAGGTAAGTTTTAACATTGTAGATTTATATATGAATGTTCCACTTATTGATTTAGTTTCAATAATATCAGACATATTTAGATAAAACAACTACAACTCATCTTCAATAGATTTAATAGAAACATGACTGAAGTGTAAATATTTGCTCTTGAAGGGAAAATTGATGAACTAATTTTTGGATCAGCTGTGAATTCTTTGTTATTTCTCGTAAAAATAGATATTTCCACAGAAGTCAGGAAAGAAAGATTTAGAAGTGCTAACTCACAATATCAACCTTTCAAAAGTGATTATTCTATCTTATCAAAAATTGAAGAACTGACCGGTACTGCTATTGACATTGTGATAGCGACCACAAAAATCCAACTTTCACACACAATATTTTAATTATTATACCAATGAATACAATGGGTTTGATCTAGAATCACAGGACTACAAACAAAATAGCTGCATTAATTCTTAACAGTGGTAGGAAATTTAGCAACACTTTAAATTATCAAAAGTCGCATTTTCTTTGCAATATGAAAATGTTCATAAATCACTTCAATAGTACAACATTAAATACGTACCAAAAAAGCCAAACATATAATCAACTGTAGCTGAATATCCAAGTTCAACAACACACATAATCAATGTAAGAGAAACCAAAGATCCTCGCTCCATTCTTTAATTTCTGTGTATAAAAAATTAGTGAATCAAAACTACTGATTATACTGAATCACGAGCCGGAGTACCGATCTGGTGAAATTAGTTAATTTGGGCCTTTTCTATCCCATTTCGTATTCTAATTTCGAAGTAACATTAACAATTTTACATGTTCTAATCGTAAGAACCATAATATGGCAACAGTTATAAAGAGAACATAGTTCAGTTATTTAAGAGGTCTAACATTCATACAAAATTTCAAGGTTTGTAAGAAATATGGAGAATGTTTGAATTTACCAAAGGATATAATAGCTCAGTCGCCAAGGGTCTTGAGCTCTCATTAAATGTTAACAGGCTGCATTTTGGCACACGAGTAGTTTTTTTTGAACGTAGAATACGTTAAAAAAAGTTTGCTTGTACGCAAAGCTCACAAAATCTAAAATAAAATCAAAAATTCTGTTTTTCGGTATTATCTCGAAAAATAAAAGAGATATCGAAAAACTAATAGCACCGCGTGAAAGAGGGGGAAACCTTACAAAAAAATAGTGTATAATTTTTTTCCAATTTTTTTTTATTGGTTTGAGAATTTACTAAAAATTCGCTCGCTCGAAAGTTAATCGATATTACTTGTTTTCAGAGTATAAAAAAAATTAAACTTTCCGTTGATACTAATAACTTTTATTTTTGTTGCTTTATAATTTGTAAAACTTAAAACGAAATTTTGGTTTACGTGATTTTAACGGACATACACTAAATTATAAATATTTTTAAAAAATCCTCGTGCATCTATCATTATTATACCTTCAGTTTCAATATAAGAATAATTACAAATATACACATTGTATGTGTTATTTAAAAATTGAGTTTTAAAATATGAAAATTCGCCTGCTGTAGAGCGCCGCACTATGGGACAGAATTGTGCGTACCGTCTCAAAAATCTGTAACTTTGTCGTTGATTAAAGTAAATAGCTGAAATTTGATACGTAGTATCTCTAATGTATATACTATCAAATAATGGAACATTCGTTGTTAATTTTTTACCGACTTCACGTGTGTATTTTTTTTTGTTCCTTTTTTTTTTTTTTTTTTTTTTAATATTTGTTCCAATATTACTCCGCCATTTGTGACCGATTTTAAAAATTCTTTTTTTGTTTGAAAGGTATTGCTTGCAGTTGGGTCCCATAAATTTTTTTTGGAAATCGGACGGACAAAATGTCCGTCCGAAAAATTAATTTTTGAATATTTCGGCCATTTATAAACCGATTTTCAAAATTCTTTCTTCTTTTTGAAAGAATTTGTCAACAGAGAATTATTTTATTTATAATATATAAAAAAATAATACAAAAATAAAAAAGACACTTTTTCATACAAAAAAATAGTTTACTTAACTTATTGAATGATAATTATACAGTTTAATGATATACACTATTATTTCGTATTTTTGTTAATATTACATATAAAAATAGCATATAATAAATGACAAACATGTATTAATCCACTACGTAAAATAGAAAAAAAAATTGATATACAAACTACAATTTAAATATCTAAGAGGTTCTTGGCTTCGTCTAACAGTTCCTTGGCAACAGTGTCTGATGGTTTTCTGATACTTGATATGTATGGGTCTGATATAAATAAAAGACTATGAAATACGTCTTCTTTCGTTGCGGACCTAGAGCACTTTCTAGCGTGACATAATCTCATATTTTTGTAATCTTTATTACGAGATTCTTGGGCATCTTCAGATAAATTACAAATAGGCAGAACAGCAAAATGTCTATACTTTCCCCATGTATTAAGATCTTATGTACTGAAGAAGGCATGTTATACCACATATATTGTGTAACGTACAATTGTGCAGTAGCGCGAGTATATTCACCAAATTTTTCTGGATTTACAGCAATACCGCATGCCAAAGTCTGAAGAATAACATAAAACCTTTTAATAAGATCCTCATTAACTCCTGTTATTTCTGAAGAGCAGTAGTAGTTCTCAAAAAAAGTCGAGCTGTATTGCCGTCATTGCTATTTCCACTTCCTTGCCGGGGTTTATCAACATGCAATCTCATTCGGCTTCGAAATAGACTTTGTGCAAGTTTTTTCTTGTCTTCTCTACTTTTTTTATCTTCCAGAGTTCTCGCAGCCCATTTTTTAAACGAAAGATTATATGAAATATGTAAAACTAACTCCATGCACCTAATCCATGCATGCAACGTCGACAAACCGTACTCGTAAGCATTCATATTATCTGGCTTTGATTCAATCTTCTCCAAATTATTCATATCGCTTGGTTTAGCCCCACACACCGTACACACAGCTCCAGAACTTGTGTCAGTTAGAACTTGTTTTTTTTACTTATTATTAATCAAACAACTTAAAATAAAAAAAATATATTTAAAGGTGGGAAATGACAGACAAATGTCTAAGCTTTAAATATAAAGTATTTATATTTCATTTACGAGTAAACATCCAGCTATAAAGAAAACAGGTATTGGAAACACAAAAATTCTAAATTACCCGAAGGAATTTTGTTTGATGTCATCTGTGCGACGCTCACATATTTGTCTATTGTTTATTGTTAAATAAACTTTTAAATGAAAAATAACTAACTTTAAGTGTAAATTAAGTGTCGGTGGCTGTTTTGTATTTATTAAATTATTGTTAAATATATTCATTTTTTACATAAATAAATATATTTTCATTTATTTTTTTAATATACACGACTGCCATTTTAAATCACCCATTTTGAATTTGTTAAATCTGTCCTCAGGTTCTTAATCAGCACCACAAAAAAACCCTTAATAGACACTTCAAAAAGAAAATTGGAAAATTAAATGAATTATGTAGTCTCTGGCCGCCATATTGGATCCGCCATTTTGAATTTTTCAGGTCTGTCCACAGATTCTTAATCAGCACCCCGAGAAACCTCTTAATAGCCAATTTAAAATTATTTAGCAGTATACAGGAATGTTAATTTAATCATAAATGAGGTTGGAAGTATGATTCCTACTACAACTGAAGGGGTTAAACCAGTCATTTTATTTTAAATATTTTTTTTTAAATTACGATAAAATTTAAAAAAATAATCTACATATCGTTTTTTTATAATTTTCCGTTCTTTCACGTGGTGCTATTAATTTTTGGATATCATTTTTATTATTCGAGATATTTGCGAAAAATCGAATTTTTCATTTTATTTTCGATTTTGTAGACCTAGCGTACACTATCATTGTAAAAGAAACCACGGTCTCTATTTCTCCATAGATTAAAGATTTGGCGATCAATTGAAATTTAACATTAACAGAGATATGAGTTAGGGTCTGCATTACGGATGGAAAACGATTATTGTACCGGGTCGTGACGAAGTCAAAATACACTCAGATATCTCTCCAAGGTTAGTTAGTATTCCAGCCTGTCAGAATATAGATGTCTAAATATGTCTCGTAAAATGAATGTTAGATAGGCAGTTCAGTTTAACGCAACCTACTCCAGAAAACCATAATGTTTTATTTAAATATTACGTTAAAATTTTTTCTAGCTGGCAAACTTGGAACATTATTTTCCATATACTCAACTGGTTTTATTTCTGCAAGCTCCTATGGCTGGCCATGGGCTTTTAGAGTATTGGGTATCTTAGGAATTTTATGGTGTATATTAATGACTATTTTTGGTTACAATTGCCCAAGAAGTCATCCTAAAATTAGTAAAGCTGAGAGAATTTATATTGAAACAAGTTTGGGTCATGATGATAAGGTAAGTCTTGGTTAATGTATCGAGGGCACTTTACTTATCAATCATCCGACTTTAATTAGACATTAAATTAGACATAAGCGACTATCAACTGAATATGGACCACTGAGGGTTACAACATATTGAAATATTAATTTCGAAAATAAAAAAAGAACTTGACCTTAATATACGGTATAACTAATAATCTTTTTAAAATTTTCAAATTTGAAATTGATTGGATGCAACTTCATCTTCAATAATTTATGTATACATACATATATAGAGGAATTTGACCTGTAGTATGCATCCAAAGAAGAAAAACCACTTACTAAATGTTTTATTTAAATATAAGGTTCAGACTATTTAAAAAATGTCTTAAATTTTTGCTATTCGTATTATCATGATTAAGTTATAAAGGATCTTTCAAAATGAACGGTTTTTTTAATTCATGAATAAAACACAGGTGGCGTTAATTTCAAAAAACTTTATATTAGTAACTGAAGTATATAATGTATTACATTTAAACACGAAAAACAATATCCGCCAAATGTCCCCCTCTTGCAGTTTCGCAGATGTCCACTGTTTTGTCAAAATTTTCGATGACATTTTGGCATAATTGCCACCAATAACGCGAGTAATTTCGTCCTTCAGCTCAGAAATCGATTGTGGATTATTTTTATAGACCTGGATTTTCACGTAACCCCAGAGAAAATACTCCAACGGCGTCAGCTTACATGATCTTGGTGGCCAATTAACGTCACCATTTCTCGAAACTACAAGTCCAGGAAATTTTCCCTGCAACAACTCAATGGTTTCACGAGCAGTGTGAGAGATTGCGCCGTCCTGCTGAAACCAAATGTCCTCCAGTGTATTGTTATTCAAGTCCGGCAACAAAAATTCAGTTATCATCTCACAATATCAAAGACCATTCACGGTTATAACTTGGCCAGCATTATTTTCGAAGGAGTATGGACCAGTGACACCAAACAGTGACTCGTTTAGGATGTAAAGTTTTCTGATGAAACAATCGTGGATTTTCCTCCCCTCAAATATGTCAAATTTGTTTATTGACATTTTCGCCAATTTGAAAATGTACTTCATCAGAAAAGATGATTTTTTGAGAAAAAATTATCTGATTTTTCTTTGATCCAACTGATAAATGCACGACGTTTCGAATGATCCAGTAGCTTTAGTTCCTGTGTTAACGTCGACTAATGGATATTTCTGGGTTTTCAGCAACACTTTCACGAACCAAATGATAATGCTCTTGCGAACGACAGCTAGGACTATATCTTTCTTTTCTTTTATTTTCCACCAAACCAGTTCCTTGAAATTTTTGAACAATTCGATTGATGGTGCTTTCTGATGGACGACTATTCAAACCGTAAATATTACGTAATTTCCTAAAAACATTTTTCACTGAATGCCCATTTTCATAAAATAATTCCACAATTTAAACGCGTTGTTGTATATTATACGACTTCACTTTTATAAATGTCATACATTACACTTTTCAAATGTCCCAAGCTATTTCGCAACGCCATCTGGGTCTTATTCAAAAATTAAAAAAACCGCTCAATTTGAAACAAACAACTAACGAGCGAAACATGAAATGTCCTAGTTTGGTAAATGACTCCCGATTTGCCTTTTTTTTTGGACATCACTTTCAATGAAAGGG
This sequence comes from Pachyrhynchus sulphureomaculatus, assembly GCA_019049505.1. NCBI lineage: Eukaryota > Metazoa > Arthropoda > Insecta > Coleoptera > Curculionidae > Pachyrhynchus > Pachyrhynchus sulphureomaculatus. The sequence continues at coordinate 160,224,314 of CM032449.1, forward strand.
TAAAACTTTTTGATTGCCTTCATCCGGTCAATCACTATGTATTTCTTTGCACACTGTTTTATAGGTTCAAAAATTTCTAGATTTATTTCGGTTTTTACCTTTTAGGTAAAATAATGCACTATAAAAACGAAAGAATGGAAATCTTGATACACAAATTATGATTTGATTTGAAATTATTTCTAACTTATAGCACCATAAGACACCCTGGAAGGCGATAATTACCTCCATACCAGTGTGGGCCCTATTTGCAGCTCAGGCTGGACAAAGTTATTCCTTCTGGACTATGTTAACTCAAATGCCCAGTTACTTGAACTATGTTTTGAGATTCGATATGAAAAACGTAAGTAGATTAGGTTTTTCTAACTTTGTATAAAATTTTAAGGTAATGTAGTATATAGAGTAGGTTTAAGATGAATGAGCTTTGTAGCCGCCCCATTGCGACTCTTCGACCTAGTGGGGGTCACACCTATACATTAAATTTCACCAAGCAGGAATGAAACATGATATAAAATACAAATATACTTGGCAAAATCCTAGAGGCCAACAATCAGTAATAGATTATATTATAACCAATAGAAAATTTATGCCAGAAACAATAGTAGATGTACGAACCCTGAATTCGGCTAATGTAGGTAGCGATCATAAATTGCTCCTATGTAAACTTAGACTTAAAATAAAAACCCCACCGAAACTAAAACCTATATACGTTAGCAAACATAACATCGAATCCTTCGACACCGAAAGCACAAAACAATTATATGAGAACCGCTTGACACAAAAAATAACTCTACACCCAATCAGCGAACAAGAAAGCATAGACCAACAGCAGGCATCCCTAAAACCAAACATTATTAACGCGGCAAAGGAAATCTTAGGCCAGAGACGAGTAAACATCAACCTAACAAATAAAACACCTTGGTTCACGCCAGAAATAAAGGAGCTGGCAAAGAAGAAAAAGGAGGCATGTATACATTACATACACAACAAACCCAAGAGAACTGGAACGCATATATCTCAGAAAACAAATTGAAGAAGAATATTTGGAGACATTTACTAAAGGGATGAAAAGTGTTCTATATGGCGCTCAAAGGAAAGTCTGGGAAATGTTAAGACGGAACAAATTTAATATAAAAGACATGGTACAAACTAATAAAATTACAATTCAAGAATAGCAAACATACTTTGAGAAAATATAAAAGAAGAAAAAAATAATATAACCATTCTTGAAGAAGTGGAAGAAGTAAAGTAACTTTAGACAGAAAGAATTATAAGAAGTCTTAAAAATAGAAAAGCCTCGGGACCAGACGACATTACAAATGAGATGTTAAAATATGGAGGAGAAAACCTATATCAACAACTAGCACAGCTTTTTACAAACATAGTACAACATGGACAAATACCTACAGATTGAAAAACTAGCATAACAATCCCCATATTCAAATAACCCGTCAAGTGCAAGTTGAACTTGCGCAATTAGTGTTCCGTACGTTGATTGCTTTTAAAATAAAAAAAAATTTTGTTACAGAGGTATAAAATGATCAGTGACTTCACAAAATACTCCCCAAATGAGTTTTCAACAAAGTTTGTTTCCAATCTTTACTGAAAAATCTGATGTTGTTTTTTTTTATATACCATATAAATTATTAAAGGTAATGCACTCGTGATAATTTTCGTTCAATCTACACCCCGTGGAGTATATTCCAGAATTTTTTCAAAATTTTTTGATAAGTACTTTTCGAGATAAGGGCCGGGACAGTGATTTTTTTCGCGAATTTTTAAAAATAATACAAAGAAAAGTGCGCGGAAGTATAATATTATATATATATTTTTTACTCGTGTTTTCACAAGCTTTCATTTGTCACCACACTCGATGACCTAGTAAAAAAATTTTTTTTTCACTTCCGTCTCCACCCCCCAAAACTAACCCCTTAAGTCAAAATTTAATTCTCAAAACTACATGGCTCTGATGAGGCCATCAATTCCTATATTATTACCAAATTTCACCTTTCTATGTCAAATAGTTTCGGAGGAAATCGGGTGTGACAGACAGACAGACAGACAGACAGACACCGAAGTGATCTTATAAGTGTTCCGTACGGAACACTAAAAAGGACAAAAGACGTCACCTAAAAACTACCGCGGAATAACGCTGCTAAATACTACCTTAAAACTATTAATAAAAATCATACCGGAAGAAATGAGCAAGGATATTCAAATAAAAGAGCAACAAGGATTCCGCAAGAATCGATCGACCATAGATGCCATATTTATAGTAAAGCAGATAATGGAAAAGGCTAAAGAATTTAACAAACTTGCGCATATGTGTTTAGTAGACATGACTCAAGCCTTCGATGTAAGCCTAGAATGTAATTAACAGATCTTATAAAATTATTACAGGAAAAACACACAAACTAGAAGCTAATAAAAATCATACATGACTTTAACTTAGAATGTAGAACAAATATCAAAGTGGGACATCTACTGAGCAAGGAAGTAAAAATAAACGCGGAAATAAGACAAGGCGATTCACTTAGTCCCTTTATCTTCAACCTCGTCATGGATAAAATAGTGCAGAATCTTCCAAAAACTAGTGGATAAAAAATGGGCAATACACACTTTCACACAATCTGCGTCGCCGATGATGCAGTCCTCATCTCCAATTCTGAGGACAACCTTCAGAAGATCTTTCATGTCTTCAATTTGGAAGCGAGAAAACTAAACATGATTATCAACACAATCAAAACAAAGTGTATGGTAGCTTCAAAAGAATTATTAAGATACAAGGAGACTTAAACAGGGAAGTAAAACAACAGTCTATGAAGGCATCACTAATAGCAGTTTGTTTGACTGATATAGTACGGAAAAATAAATACCTCACAGTGGAAAGTAAAATAACTATCCTCACATATACTGTAGAAACAAAAGCTGACACATGTAAAATAGCACAAATGATGAGATGAGGACAACAGAAATGAAGGCGATTAGGGACATACATGGAAAAACTATCCATGACACAATGCGCAGCAAAGATCCACAAGAACTAAGTAAGAACTAAGAAATATCCAAATGGACCAGAACTAGAAGAAAACAATGGAATAAACACGTAGATTGGATGGACGATAACAGACTGGTAAAAAGGGCCAAACTCAATAAATCATGTGGTAGAAGAATTAAGGGCAGAGCTCCGAAAAGGTAGAAGGAATGCTGGACGTCCCCATCGGAAGAGGCCTAATGGGGATAAAACAGGCAGTATGTCTACTTATGACACACCATATAAGAAAGAAGAAGAAGAAGGAATGAAATGTGTGAGATATTTTTTATACCTTCTGGTGAGATTATTTCCCTACTAATAGTAAAGAACCTGATTCTATTAGCAGCTGGTTATCTACATTGCACGGGCTTAACTGTTTCATCTTCTTCTCTTAGCCTGCAGTTAATTTACATCGATTCAACAACAACATGAATCGCTTTTTCCGCACACATACGGCTCCTGGAGCGCTTTGGGGACTTCCCTGCAGCGCGTGTGCTGGACCCATAAAAAAAGAAAAGTGGCTCGTGTACAGGACCACTAAAGCTCTGTGCCTGTATCGTCCATCGCCAACATAGAGTAGTTATGTTTATAGCTCCTTCTCGGAAGACATAGGGAGAGGGTCGTTTTAGGAGGTTTTTCCTAGCTGCTGCTGGTGTGGTGTACGTCATTGGACGAAGGATCCGTATGATATCATTAGTGTAATTACCATGACGTATAGAGGTTCCAGTTCAATTCCCTAGGGCTTACTACAGATCCTGCGACAGGTCCATAATAATAATCTGGCTTTCTGAATTATTTTTCCCAGATAGAGATTCGCATTCAGCGTTTTATTGAGAGTTACTCCCAGATATTGGGCTCTTTCTTCAAATGTTACAGTCACTCTTTTTTCAGAGGAAGGCTTTATATTTTCTAGTTGTCTCCTTCTCATAGAAGGAACAATTATTATTATACGATTATTATTTTGTGAAAGTTTATCATTATTTGTTCTCTCTAACACCAGGTTAATGTGGTGTTCGGTACAACTTGAAGGGTGTCTGAGACATTCTCTTCCGATCACTCTTTTCCTATAACATATATATCATCGGCATATGCTTGGGATACCACCTCCCACAATTGGATTATAGCCAGCGGATTGTCCACCACAAGTGACCACAGCAAGTTTGGCAGCACAACTCTCTGCGGGCAGCTCCTAGCAGCCTCTAATCGAATATTCTCTTCCTGTAGAAAGGTCATTATGTTAATGTAATGTATTTATAGCCCATATATAGCCATATTCAAGTTATATCCCTCTTTCTATAATAGCATCATAGACTGAGTTAAATAAGCATTGTTAAATTCAATCTCTGTATCCAGGAATTCTGCAATAGCTATTTCCTTATTTGGAGATGACTGTAATCAGGTTGTGCAGAATTAGTTCTGTCGATAAATTAGCATGCTAAGCATATTGATGGAGGTTATGTGCCTCAGCTTCACTCTTTATGTACTCATCCAACACCCGCTCCATATATTTTAATAGAAATATCGGTCTGAGGACTGTAGGAAGATGGTCTATGCATCTCACCTTGGGTAATTATGCTACCTTCATAAGAGTCCAAGCTGGCACCGAACAGCTTTATGGGAGTACTTTTGGACAAAAAGCTCTAACGCGTCTAGAACCCGCGAAAGTACCATCGGGCTTTTTAAGTATATATCGAATCTGGCTTCCTAGACAGAATTCTTTATTATCTTGGTGCTCGTAAATAGATCTGATATATACTAGCTCCAAGCCTATATTTTGGTTTTCCTGATTTATTTTTTTTATAATTTGTTAGAGCAGCTTTATACTGGTCACATTCGACGGTTCCTTTAACCTGATTAAAAGCTTTTCGGACTGTTTTCTCATTTGTTCATGTTATCGTTACATCCGGCAAAGCTGTTCCCCTGCTGTTTTTTTACCTTTAATAGACAGTTTTTGTGGTACACTGGTTGAATGAAAAAAATGATTTTATCTATTTTTTACCACGATTCATTTTGAATCACTTTAATAATTTTTTTGTTATATCCAGGTCTTAATTCTGTTTATTATTTCATATTTTGAACTGTCCGGAATTCAAAAAACAATGATTCTATGGTACTGGGTCGCTCATCTGAATAATAGTTTAATACTACCGAAGCGAATCAAGAACAACGTAAATCGCTTTTTCCGCACACGTGTCGCTCCTGTAGAGCTTTTAGAGACTTCCCTGCAGCACGTATGCTAGACCCATAAAAAAAAGAAGAGAAGGGAATCTCATAAGTAAGTTTCAAATGGCTTCTGACGCGGCGAAAGGGAACGTAAAGGGCCAGGTTCGAGCATTGAGCGTAATTTCCGTCCCTAGCAAATTAGTTAAATATTTCACACAACATACATAAAACTTCAAGTGTTCAGAAATGAACAAATTTGACCTTAAATAAACTTCTGGCAGGGTGACCATCAAAAAATGGAGCAAAAGTAGAATGAGTTCGAGTATCAGTTCGCGAGAATCCCGATCTGTCAATACGTAAAGGAATATGAGCTGCAGATAGGCGCACTATTTTTTGACAACGTGTTCATTTTAACGATTTATATGTACACCCCTGCAAGATACAACTGGTGAAAGACTCAGAGCCAGTTGCTAAACTATATCTTGCGGTAGCGTCTCGCCGCGGTTGAAGTCGGAGGGACGGGGGATGCGAGGGACCTGGGCAGTGTGGGCGATCCAAGAGGTACGAGAGACGCGAGCGTTGGGATATAGCTGGTCTGCGTAGCTGCAAAAGTTACCGCTCTGAATATTCTTGACCAAAAGTTGTGTTATTAAATGGTTTAATTTTAAAATTATCAGGAACAGTTTTGCCAAATTTTATTGTGTACTGAAAACTCGCATATGGCAAGATGTAAAAATTACCTTGTATCGTTCTAATATTGAAAATTTTTATTGCAGTACGAAGTTATGAAAATAGTAGTTATTTTATTCTTATAGATTTTAACATTTCAAATTTTACTTTGGTCATACTGCTTTAAGGCAAAGAAGAGAATAACTTCTTAAATGCGACTTGACAGTTTTTATTCAAAGCGTATTTATTTGAATCACAAGAAATGTTCTTTAATAAAGAACGTGGTTAATTTACTTTACAAAAAAATGTTTTAAGATGCACCATTTAGATAATATAGTTAGTCCAAGTGTAAAAATTTTACTTAGATTTCCAGATATTAGATGCACGCTATTAAAAGAAGTTGTTCTTTTAAATGTAGAATTTTTTAACTGGTCCCGTTAGGAGAAAGTTCAGGATTCTTTCCATTTTATTTCCCCAATTACCGTTTGATGGCCGACCATTGCGACCAGCCACAAATGTATAGAAACTTAGTTTTAAAAAAAAAATTACTTTACGTTATTACAATAATTACCTACAACAGAATTGGTTTGGTGTCGTCTATAAACATTCTTCTTTTAGACTACATGAACAGTAAACTATATACTAGTAATAATGAATAATTGGACACAGTACCCCCAGCTAGCCTATAATAATGAACAAAAAAAGTACTGGTACTAAAGTGCCTTGTATATATGTCATATATTTTATATTTAGTTAGTAAGAACATACAACTAGCAGTGGTGAAAAACCTTGTATTTAATTATAATTTATTATTTTAGAATGGACTCTGGTCATCATTACCATATCTAGTTATGTTTATTTTAAGTTATGTTTTTGGTTTTATCTCAGATGCTTTAATCAACCAAGCCATACTGAGCCGAGGTATTGCTAGAAAAATCTTTAATTCTATTGGTAAGTACGTACATGTATTTTTTTTTTCCCCAAAATTCCTTTGCTTAACAGAATTTCAAATAATTTACATAAATTGTCATTGTCATAATATCGTATTTATGTATTATGGTAAGCACTGCATTTATACAGTATTCCATGTACATAGAGTTACTATGGATTTCTGGGATGAATATATGACCATTTAACCCAACTTACCTTAGTCCAAAAATTCGTAAGGTTGCAAATATGTAGTATCAAAATTATACTTTTATTTTAGTTTATCTTAAGTAGCTTTCTTAATAATTGTACTACTTATACAAGATTCGGCGCTAAGGGATTTTCTGAGATAAAAAATCGAGATCAGCTCACAGTTTTGTGGTAAATTGTAGGGGGTGCCTCTTATTGCACTGTGTATACTTTTAAATTGTCATAACTTTTTTATACCAGTCAGTATGATATTTTTAATTAAACATCTGTATTTTCCCTTCCTCTGTCTAAAAAAAAAAGCTCTCTTAGTAAATGTCGCTCCGAGCAACAGTTTCTGAGATAATGGGATGTTTGTTTCCATTTTTTAATTCTATCGTCAAATTCGCAAATACATTCCTTCACACTTCATCCAGGCTTAGGACAGGTCCACAAGAATAATCTTTGAAATTTGGAGCTTGCTTAAATGCAAAACAGGCTAACAACAATAATAAATTTAAAGACCAACTGGCCAACAATAGTAAAAATGTAAAAACCCACTGGCTAAAGCCATAAAATCCATAAAATCCACAAATTGATAAATTCGAAAAAAGTTTAATTGCTCAACTCAAAAGGTATTGGTTTCACAATAAATCTTCCATATGGCCGCCACCTTCGTTAATGCATTAATTAATACGTCGCAAAAAATTTAAATGTACTCTTCTTAAAATGTCTTCATTTCGTAAAGCGTTAGCAGCATTTTGAATGCTATTCCACACTTGCTCAATATTATCGATTTGAACTTGAAAAACTTTCGATTTCAATGCACCACAAAGGAAAAAATTGCCTGGATATAAGTCGGGGGAACAAGGTGGCCAGTGAATAAGATCATCTTCACCTCTTCCGATCCATTTATCTGTGTAGCTATGGTTCAGAAAAATTCTCACATTACGCGCAAAATGGGTTGGTGCACCATCATGCATGAAAAACATGTCGCGTCGTAAATCAATGGGTAAGTTTTCCAATAATTCAGGAATAGTTTCACTAATGAAATTCAAGTAAATGTCGCCATCAAGTCTATCTGATAATCTAAACGGCCCGATCAAATAGTTCGAGACAAATCCCAACCAGACATTAATACTGAATTCGCGTTAAAACTGTCTTTGTTGCACAGCATGTGGGTTTTCTTCAGCGTAAACACGATTATTATGCATATTTTTTATACCACGTTGAGGGAAGCGTGCTTTGTCTATAAACAGGATTTTAATGTGAAAAGCTGGAACAATCGCTATGCGTGCTCGAATAATTTGTGAAAAATGCAAGCGGGCTCCAAGATCTGGAGGTAGGAGTGAATAATTTTTTATCTAATGATCCAATTAGCTGTACTTTTTGATATTCTCGTTTGACGTTCAATTAAACTAATGCTGATTCCGGTATTATCGTGTACAATTTCAAGGGTTTCCTTTTCAACATCGGGTGCTCTAGATGGTGAAGGCCGCCCACCATCGGCTTCAATTGTCCAATTTTTCAAAGTCACCTCTCAATATTGGCAAAAGTCTGACGGTTAGGAGTCCGACGATGCGGAAATGTTTCGTGATATATGGGAGGACTCTTGCGACCGTTGCCGTTACAAAAACCAAACATTAAAATCATATCAGTTTGCTCACCAAAAGTATACTCCATAATAATCTAGATTTAAAATACTGTTGGGATTGAGAATGGATTAATTCTCGTAAATACTCATAAAACTTGTTTGATATCTGTCAAAAATTACTTTCTGTCAGTATTACTAGAAGCCAGTTAAGTCATAGAACATATGATATCTTACATCATTGCCAGAGTGATTTTTGAGCATTGCCAAGTAACTATACAATGTGAAGAAACGTGTGAAGGAACGCAATTGCGAATTTGAGGATGGAATTAAAAAATGGAAACAAACATCCCATTTTCTCAGAAACTGTTGCTCCGAGCAACATTTACCAAGACAGGAGGAGGCGGAGAATACGAAGATTTAACTAAAAATATTATACGGAGTGGTATTAAAAAGTTATGAAAATTTAAAATTATTCACAGCACAATAAGTGGCCCTCCCTACAATTTACAACAAAACTGTGAGCTGATTTCGATTTCTCATGTCAGAAAACCCCTTAGCACTGAATCTTGTACAAATAGTACAATTATTAAGAAATCTACTTAAGAAAAACTAAAATAAAAGTACTTTGACAGCCTGTATCACAAAAATTACGAATTTTTGGACTAAGGTAAGTTGGGTTAAATATTTTCATCCCAGAAATCCTCAGTAACTCTAGGTACACGGAACATTGAGACACCCACCCGTATATAAATACTTCATAACAGAAACAACCGAGTTGCATTTTTTGGTTATTTTGAGTTAGTTGGAATATGCTCTATCAACTGATCTCACAAATTAATGTAATCTGATAATTAAAGACCAAGATATGACCTGAAAAACGATAAACTTACGGGACGGTACAGATACGATTATTTTTTATGTTTTGTACGTTCAATTAATAAAAAATTCATGTTACAATGAAATGTGAACTAAATGAAGAGATTCAGTTTTAAATCTAAGCAATAAACGAATAAAAAATAATTTAGAATTTAGCGTGGATGGAAAACCGACCACTACAGATATCGTCATTTATAAAAATTCGAAACTATCCCTACAAATTATCATGACTTCACATTCTATAACATAGATTGATAACATTTCAACTGAACAAGAAAAACTTTATTGAAAAATTATTCATAAAGCAAATTGCAAGAAACAACTACTACGAAGTAAAAACACTGACAATTTATTGCGGACCAAACGAAAGAGAGTTTTATATAAAAAAAAAAAAATAATTTCTGAACAGAAGAAAATAAAATATCTCAATTGATTCACTAAGGTCTAATTGTCACTGTCCTACATGTCAATTGAGAATAAAATAAGGATACACAAAACATATATGCACTGACTAGTCTTAACATATGGTGAGAAAACGAGACTGGAGAATAGCAAATCAAAACAACTGCTCAGAACAACCAAAATGAGAAGCCTACGGTGCATAATAGATAAAACACTGAGAGACAGAATAAGAGAATAATACAGGATATTATAAAATTCGTTAAAGTCAGCCGGAAAGAATGGAACGACTACGTGGAAAGAATAGACAACAGACTCCCTAAAGGTGCTTGAAACGAAAAACCGAATGCTAAAAGGCCTCAAGGCAGACCAACAAAACGCTGGACACAAAGTTCAATGTCATCGTCAACGGAATCACCACCAAGACACCAATGAGAACTAGCAAAGAACAAACAGGCATTGCCTACTAGAAGAATAAGAAGGTTCTATTTTAAGCAGCAGTGTATCTAATAGGATAAATAAACTACAGTTTATAGTTTTTACAAAAACAATGAAAGAAAAAAAAATTTCTGGTACAAGCTGCCTTTAAGATTTATACACTTTTGCATGCGTTCGAACCCTAAAAAACGTGGTTTTGGAAGGATTTAATAGCTTCTTTAGCTGATGAAAATCACTGTCCATGCATTTTGACATTCATAAATCTGGTAAATATGGGCAATGAGACATTAATTCGATGTTTTTCTCAGTCAAATAGTCAATTGTTTAACATGGTGTGTGAGAGCTGGCATTGTCATGATGAAGAATGATGCGACGTTTTCGGTTGTTTTTTTCTGATTTCATTCATTCATTTAGCATTAACTGTTCTTCAATCCTCTAAAGCAATGGGTGCAACATGTCCAGTATAACCAAAGAAACAAGCGATCATTTTCTTGGAAGTGTTGCGCGAACGAACCACTTTGTTCGATTCGGTTCACTTTGGAACACCCAAACAGTTGATTGTTGCTTAGTTTTCGGCTCGTATGAATATATCGAAGATTCGTCTCCTATTACGATGTTGTATATGGATCTTATTTGTCCTCGGTCGAATTTTTTTGAACATTTCCTTACACCAATTGACACGAGCCTGTTTTTCAGATTCGATCAAATTATGCAGGGGGGGGGGGGGGGGGAATTCATCAAGAACCGATCTTTTTCACAGCTCAATGTTTATGCAAAATCGAATGTACTGCAGTCTTAGATATGCCTAAGAATGCGTCTACCTCACGGTAAGTCACATGCCGATCCTCTTCAATCGTGTTGTGCACAGCATAGTTGTTTTTTGGAACAACAACCAATTTTGGTCGATCTTCACGAAGTTCATCGCTGTCCATTACGAGATTCTGCAAACCAATTATAAACAGTCTTTTCTGGCTTTGATTCATTAAAAAAAGTTAAACGAAGCGATTCGATGCATTGTTGTTGAGTTAAGCCTTTACTAAAATCGTGAAAAATCATTCAACAAAAACCATCACGTGAAATTTACATTTGTTCACAAAACTGTTTTTTTTTTAAAAAAAAGCCCACTGTAAACAAACTTCTTGGCCAATTTCTGAACTGCTACTGTTTTAACAATAACAAATGTCAAATTTTACAACAATGGTAATGTCACATCTCAACAGCGCCATCTAGTGGTCGTTTATAAAAACTTAAAAGACGGCCCACGTATAAATAATTGTATTCTATTGAAATTATTAGTTAATTATAAGGATAGATAAAATTTCAAATTAATCAGAAGTTTATAAAACGAATTGAGGAAATTATCTGGCAAGTCTGCAAGAATGTCTTGGCAGTACATTATGGTAGATATAAATTTGATATATTTAAATAGATTATTTAAAACTTACTTAAAATGCACAAAATCCATATTTCCGTATTGACCATTGTAAGCTTTTAAAAGTTTAGGCTTTCACAAGCCAAAAATACGTTTTGTTATATCTTATTGTGAAGGTATGTTAGTACTACAATTACTTGGAGTGTTGTGGTCTCATTTGTCGGTCTTAGCTCGGCAGATGAGCTGTAATACGGCGAAATGAATCCCGAGATAGACTAATAACTGAGGGCACAATTGTAAATACGGTAATATTGCCTTTGTTCGTTTTTAATGATTGACATAAATTTTTGCTACTGAGTTAGAACCCTAACAGTCGAACCGTCAAGCTGTAATTGTTAATAACAATTCCTTGATGAGCAATTGGATAAACAACTTTTCGCACTTTCTGCAATCTCTTTTATTCGTTTCTCCTAAAAGCTCCTTACTAATTATAGTACTTTCATGTTTTTTCCTCACCAAGAAAGACATAATGATTACAAGATACGTCACAAGAAAAAAATATCATTTATTTTAATATTTAGGTTTTATAATACCAGCGATAGCCATACTAGTTCTTAGTTACACAAGATCTGATCAAGGTGTACAAGCAATAGCTATGAGTATTATAGCTGTTGGCGTAAGTGCTGCATGTTATTCTGGCTATGCCGTAAATCATATGGATTTATCACCAAACCATGCTGGAATGATTATGGGTCTGATTAATGGGTTTGCTCAATTTACTGGAATTCTCGCACCCTTAGTTGTTCAGTTGATAATTACAAACGAGGTAGGTTGGCTTAACTACATAAAATAAGCAACAATAAGTCACATCTGTTTAAGGCTTATCATGCATGACAATATAAGTTCAATAAACAACTTTTTTTTTTTATTTTAAAAATAGCTTTTTCTTTGTATAAAATATAAAAGCACGTCATCCAATTTGACCTGCAAAAAATAACTGTTTATTTATTTTTACTGTCACTTTCCTGTTTCAATGGGGATTATCATTCCTACATCATGAAGATATTGAAAGGCATGGAATATATTAAGTGTGTTACGACGCGATAGTTCTACCACGGTCATTGCTGTATTTCTTCAACTAGAACGTCTACTATACTATGTATAAGGTCTTAAATTATATAATATATTTAAACCAATTCGTCTAAAATACTGATAAATGACGCGCCTGAATAACTATAGATAATTTACAGTTTTTAAACATATAGGCCAATGGGAGCAGTAAACAAATACAACTCTGTTAGAATATTGTTTTGCTGTATGATTTTTAACCACCAATCCAAAGATATACAGTGTCACCGTAAATTCGCCCAGGTTCTTCTGAAAATAAATTGCTTTCGACATTGAGTCTCCTACCGATTAGTGGCAGGAAGGCGCATCAACCGCATAAGATTTGGCACTACAAATCTGCTAAATAGAAAGAACTTATGGAATATTATTGAACTTTCTTTTGGTTAGACGTTTGTTTTGGATCTGACGACCCATCTGACTATGTTAAGGAATATGCAGGAAGCTGTTGGTTCTAAATATCTTGCCTACAGATAATGGCGTGAAAATCCCAACATTATAAATTAAAATATCTTTGTTTGTGCCCAGATCAAATGCAAAAAAATTATTGATGGAAATAAGGAGTCAACGAATTAAAAACCAACTTCTTATCTGCCCCAACAATCCCAGGTCTTTTTGGCCAGTCGCTAAAGCCATTAGTCAAAAATTCATCAAATTTTCTATACCACCACTCACATGATACAGATAATACTATTGCAATAGCACCTGTTGAGAAAGCCAACTTCTTGGCCGGACTCTTTGCTTTACATTCTACTGTCGATTTCTAAGGACCACCCACTATTCTCATATCCGATATTGTCTTCAGGCAGCATATCACAAAAGATATTTTAATGAACCTAGGCACCAAACAAACTTTTCGAAACAATTTTTTTTCTGAGGAAATAAAAAAATTGTAATCTCGCTGGACCAAATGTATTGGTTCAATGGAGATTATTTGTTTTTTGCACATATATATATATATATATATATATATATATATATATATATATATATATATATAGTAAGATCACAGTATTGAGCAACAGCAGCAGCAAGAGCACCTGAAAATGCCTAATGAGATTTTGGCGAAACGTAGTGCAAACTCATTGTTAGACGAAGGGATTGACACCCGGAATTTTAATGTATTATATATATATATATATATATATATATATATATATATATATATATATATATATATATATTTAGGGACCATTGTTCTCTTAGAACGGTAAGAGTAAACAAGCCTCCAGCTCCCTGGCTAACACCTGCTTTGAAAGCGCTAATGATAGAAAGAGACCGAGCACTAGCTCAGTTTAAGAGAAATAAAACTCAGGAGAGTTATCAATATTACAAAGAAATGAGAAATCTCACCCTTTACAGTGTGCGTCGTGAAAAATTGGGATATCTTGAATATTTAGACATAAAAAAATGGAAAATCATTATGGAAGCGACTTCAGCAATGCAATGTTCACACAGGTTCAAAAGATACCCCTCGTCTGCCTGCACATTTGGCCAATGTGAATGATATAAATGAATACTTTTTGAGCGTTTTTCGAAAGTCTGACAACTGTGCTGGTAAAATATATTATTACAGTAACAATAAGAGGAATTTAGATCTGAACTTTAATTTCCTAATGGAAACCCCTAAGTCAATTTGCAGGTGTGTTAATAGTATAAAGTCCAATGCTGCTGGAAATGATGGTTTGACACTTTTTATGTTTAAACTTAGTTTACCTGTTATCTTATATCATCTAACCCATATTGTTAATTGTTGCCTGGAGAGTGGGTATTTTCCGGAGAGCTGGAAAGAGTCTATTGTGTGCCTGTTGCTAAAGTTAGAAATCCTTTAACCGTCAGAAACTTGCGTCCAATTAGTTTGTTACCAGTTATGTCAAAAGTCTTGGAGAGGGCAGTACATACACAGGTCCCAGAATATCTCTTGACTAATGAGTTGCTCCCCTTGCATCAATCTGGCTTCCGGAGGGGTCATAGCAGCTTTATTGAATTTAACGGATAGCATAATGAGAGCTATTGATAAAAATATGGCTGTTATATCAGTCTCGCTGGATTATTCGAAAGCCTTTGATGTGCTGGATCATAACCTACTTTGTGCTAAACTGCACTATCTGGGCTTCGCTGATCACTCCGTACAATTTTTCTATAGCTATTTGTCGGGTAGACGGCAGAGGGTGCGAATGAATGATGTTTGTTCAACTGCTGGTAAAATTATCTCCGGAGTGCCCCAGGGTTCAATACCTCTTCTGTTTCTTATATATACTTTTGATATATTCCAAACTGCTGTATATTCATCGGTTCAGTCGTATGCTGATGACGCACAGTTGCTTCATTTCTTTGAACCATCGGATCCTGAGTCTGCAGCAGAAAATTTAAATCAGGATCTCATGGCTTTGTCAGTTTACTCGGATGAACATAATTTGAGGCTAAATCCAGACAAGACTCAAGTTTTATTGTTTTGCAAGGAAAATCGGCGACCAACCTTGAGCATGGCTTTGAGACTGAGGCTGGCTGATCAGGATTTGCTGTTTTCTGATTGTGCCAAGAATTTGGGTCTTTGCATTGATACACATCTCAGATTCAGGGAACATGTTAGGGTGCTCCTACAAAAAATTTATACGAAAATGAAGGTTTTATATGCAAATCGTTTTATTCTGAATTTTAAGATGAGGAAAAAATTGTGTGAATCTTTGGTCTTGTCTTCATTTCATTATTGTAGTATCGTGTACTATCCTTGCTTGGATGCGCTTTCAAGGAGACGATTGCAGTATGTACAGAACGTCTGCTGTAGGTTTATATTCCATTTGAGAAAATATGATCATATATCTTTAAAAATAAATGAGTTAAAATGGTTAAATTTTGCTAATACTGTGCAATTGCACTTCGTAATATTCTTAATGAGGCTCTTAGGAACTTCAGTCCCGATTTATTTAAAGGAGAAGCTAGTATCCCGAAATTTGGTACATGATAGGTATATTAGACGGCCTGATCGCTTGACTATGCCTCAGCATCGCACTGCCTTGTTTCAGCGCAGTTTTATATATATAATGCAGTAAATATATACAATACTATGAACCCAGAACTGAAAACGTGCACTATTGGCCGACTTCGTCGATTATATAGGGAAGAGCTGTTAAATAAGCAGAATTCTCAGACGTAGTTTATTTTTATTTTGATGTATCTTCTCGATTATTGATTTTACTATGTTAGTATGTAATTGTTGCTTCATTTTTGTTTGTAAGCGCGTTGTGTGTTGAAGAGGTTAGATGTAAGAGTAACCGATGGTTAAATCTCGCCTCTTCTACTACACAATGTGTGTGGGTAATATGTACTCACATCACATGTAATTAACATCTTAATAAAGACGATATTTATTTATTTATTTTTATTTATTTATATATTTAGGTATTTATACACCATTGTTTTTTATTAACTCAGTGTTATGTTTATTATGATTTTAGATATCGCAAATAATAATAATGACAGACATGTTTTTTATTAACTCAGTGTTATGATTATAATGATTTTAGATATCGCAAATAATAATAATGACATATACAGTGACTCACAGCTTAAATGATGCAGTCGCTATAAGAAAAGACTAACTGGTCTCAGTGCCTCTTTATTTATTTGCAAAAAAACAACTTATTGAAATTAAATTAGTAAAGAGTCTTCTAAAAAAGTATGAATTACTTTTTGTCTTAAATATGCCTTACTTAATTAACAATAAATAATTAATCAAATCATATGCAATTTTAACGTCACAGCTTAAATGATGCAAAATAACAACAGGGGTCAAAACTTATCGCATTTTGAAATTTACGAAGGCGGCGTTGCTTTGATTTCTTAGTGCAATTGTTTTTTGTTTAGTTTGACATTTTTTCATTCAATAAAACGAAATTGTTTAAGAATGGGTCATCGAACTACAATTTCTAAGAGAAATTTAAATATTACTCATTACAGGAATGGATACAGCCAAAGAGGCTTAGCCAAAATGGTAAATAAATGTTCGTCAACTGTTCAGCATATCATTGAACGTTACCGGATTGAAAATAGAGTCGAGAATAAGTCAAGGTTGGCTCCAAATAAGATCTCCAATGAACGTGAAGAAAGATGGATTTTAAGAGAGGTATCAAATAATCCAAAAAAAAGTGCGCCAAAGTTGTGCGCCGAGGTAGAAAGACAGTTTGGAAAAAGGTGTAATCCCGAAACAGTTCGACGGATCTTGCGAAATAATAATTTACATGGTCGAACTGCTAGAAATAAGCCTTTCATTAGCCAAAGAAATAGACGGGTGAGATTGGCATTTGCCAGAGAGCATATCAATAAAGACTTGAACTTCTGGAATTCAGTAATATTTGCTGATGAGACCAAAATAAACTTATTTGGGTCCGATGGAAAAATATGAGTGTGGAGAAAGCCTAACGAAGAATTAAAATTGAAAAATATGAAAGCTGCGGTAAAGCACGGTGGAGGTGGAGTGATGTTATGGGGCTGTATGTCATCTGCAGGAGTAGGTAACGTGCATTTCGTCGAAGGGAATATGAACCAATATGTGTACTTAGATATACTAAGGCAGCATCTCGTCGCTAGTGCCCAAAAATTAGATATTGAAAACAATTATCGGTTCTATCACGACAATGATCCAAAGCACACGTCATTTTGAGTCCGCAGTTGGTTGCTTTATAACTATCTAAATGTTATTAAAACACCAGCCCAGTCACCATATTGAATTTTGCATCATTTAAGCTGTGACGTTAAAATCGCATATAATTTAATTAATTATTTATTGTAAATTAAGCCAGGCATATTTAAGACAAAATGTAATTCATACTTTTTTAGAAGACTGTTTACTAATTTAATTTCGATAAGTTGTTTTTTCCAAATAAATAAAGAGGCACTGAGACCACTGCATCATTTAAGCTGTGAGTCACTGTATGTTTTTTATTAACTCAGTATTATGATTTTAGATATCGTTAATAATAATAATGACAGACATTAATTTTTTGTTTTTATTTTTTCAGACTGATCTGTTCCAATGGAGAATAGTATTTCTGATCGCCGCAGGTTCATATGCAGTAGCAGCAATAATCTTTATATTTTTCGGTTCTGGAAAAGTACAGTCATGGAACAAAACAGAAAATACTGATAAAGAATAAATTGCATTAGTTCCTTTATCATGTATTTCAGATAACTAACAAAAAATATTGAATCACACAACATTCAATAAATTATTTTGTGTATTTTGGAAATAAGTACGCCAAGGAAATGTTAAATAAATGTTAAAATTTTAATCTTTTTGCACTTCCATCTTGTGATCAATAGATTAGGTTTAAAAATACAATTTCTTATCTTTTGTTAGCTGTAGTTATCAGTAAGTTTTATAATTGAAATTGTGAACAAAGCATAGATAGCATTTTAAAAAATAATAAGAAATTAACTAAACTTTCCTGGAGAAAAAATATGTTGTGTTATCAATGTTCAGTAATATGTTTACTATTTACTATTAATAAATGTTTGTTACCTTTACATTGTTTTAAATGTAATTTTAATAAGTTTTAAGAAATTTTAGTTTTCAATAAAGGACCAATGATTTTTTTTATACTCATAAAAAAAAGTTTTTATGAACAAAATACCGTATTCATTTAAAAATAACAATTTTACTACGAACAAATGAAGTTTTTTTTTTTTATGTCAATATCAAAAATTATTATTATTATTATTATTGTATTATGTTTCAATTTTTATACAGAGTGTTTCATTAAAGGCAACGTGAAAAAATATAATTTTAAAATATATTAAAAAAATAAGATATAGTTATAAAAATATATAAATGGAGCTACTGTATATCAACCCATACAAATCCTTAGAAAGTTATTCCTTTAATTTTGATGTGACCTAATATATATATTGTGTCAATACCCTTTCAAGTGAGCTATAAAAATATTGATCTTTCCCGATTCTATGGTCGCTGCCATTTCTTATTTGAGCTCGATTAAACGACGTTAACCCGTGCCGCTCGTCGCTCAAAGTTTGAAAAAATCCAAATTTTTGGCCAAAAAGCTGACATATGGAGCCATAACTCCAGAACGGTAAATAATAGAAACACGCCTAATATCTCAAAATAAAGCTAATGTTGTTCTTCAAAATTTATATTCTATACATAATTGTTGTTATTTTAAGTCAAACCGAGTTACAACAGCCTTTAGCCCCAAAAACGTGACCTGGTACCAGTAGGAGCCAGTTTGGGAGTATTCTAAGAATTTTACGGGTTTTTACATAATGTGTCTCGGAATTAACATTTTTTTGTTAAAAAGTATTTTGGAACTCAATTTTCAAACATAAAGAGCCTTTTGTTCAAATTTAATCTTTTATTATATGGGGATTACCTGACTAGTTTTTATAACTATTATAGTATTATTTTAAAAGACATTTGAAAACATTTTACTGAAATTAAAGTTTGCAATATATTTTGTTTCATTTTCCAAGTTAACTGTTATTTACCTATTGGCCTCTGAAATGGCATCCACATCAGGTGTACAAAGCCGGACCAAGGATAAAATATTTCTTGTGGGCTATCCCATTCACCAGATCACCGGTTGTAAACTACCCTCAAATCGTCAAGTTTTGTGTGCTTTATTTTATAATTTACGTACTGTGAAATTAACTGTAAGAGAATCAGCAAAACTTACAATACGAGAAGTGTTCATTTTTTGGGAGAAAGCTCGAATCCCGACTAAACATGAGCAAGATGCAATTACTAAGCTGGAAAAACTTCACGCCGAGTGGAGAACTCTTCAAAAAGACCGGAAGAAAACATCGAAAACGGCCAAGAACAAATTTAAACAGTTTGTTGAGAAGTTGGATGATCTATTTGATATTGCTCATTAAGATGCCTTGGCTCTGATGAAATCGGAAGAAGATAAGGTGTTTCTCGTGAAACAGAGGCAGAAGGGCCACCCAGGTTCCATGACTGGAGTGGATCTCAAGTTGTCTCGAGCTGAAGAAATCAAGGTGCAAAAAGAACTTGCAAAAATGAACCGACAAATCCAAGAAGCAACTTTTGATATTGGTGAGTTTTTTTTTATTATTAGTATTCTAAAAAATAGATAAACAAATAGGTAAATAGTTTCATTATAATTAAAAGAAAATTGTACATGAGAGCATGATTTGGCATCTTTATGATTGAGTTTACATTTTTTAAATAATAGTAGGTAATTTAGTACCTATGTATTATTACTATTCTGCTAAAACGACAAGTTTTTATAGTCTTTTTTTTTCTCTTTCTTTTGTTGCTTCTTAGAGACGGATGATGACAAGTTCGAAGAAGGAGAAGAAGGCACTGAAGAGGACAGCATCTACCAGGAACTTGAGAGCTTGGAGGAAATGGACATCCCTGAAGAAGTTGCAGAAGATCCAGGACCATTTGAGAGCAAGAGGATGAAAGTTTCACTTGCAAGGGGCGTTAAAGAGATTTTAAACATGAAATTGTCCATTTTATTAGATCGATGTAAGGTATCCGACAGAAATGCCACGAGAATTTTAATAGCTACTCTAGAAGCACTAAACCTTGACCCTCTTGAGTACAAAGTCTCGAAAACTTTATTACATGATAGAAGGCAAATGTTCACAGAACAATATAATAAAAAATTTTTTGATAAAGTAAACATTCCTGAAAAAGAGCCCGTGGTTGTCCATTGGGACGGTAAACTTTTACCGGGTGTTTTAAACAATGAACAATGTGAACGAATAGCTATAGCTATTTCATATGGCGAAAAGGAACAGCTGCTGGGAGTTCCTGTAACAGCAAACAGCTCTGGAGAGGAGCAAGCCGTAGCCGTATATGAATGCCTACATGAATGGGGTCTTCTCAACACCGTCAAGGCGATGTGCTTCGACACTACAGCATCCAACACGGGAAGACTCAAAGGAGCATGCGTCATATTGGAGCAAATGTTAGGAAGAGATACCCAGCTTGCCGTCACCATATCTTGGAAATTCTGTTAAGAGGCGTATTAGACACAAAAATGGGATCAACCACTGGACCTCATCCAGACATTTTCAAGAGATTCCTCACTGCGTGGCCCAAGATAGACAAAGGAAAATACGACACAGGTATCAGTGACAATCTAATACAAAAGCAGCTAACTCCAGAAGTAATTGCAAATGTTACTGCTGAATTCGAGACCAAATTAACTGAGAGCCACCCCAGAGATGACTACAAGGAGCTATTGCAGTTGGTTTCTCGTATTTGTTGGATCACTAGACGGCAATGTTGTGGGTTTTAGAACTCCAGGAGCCATTCATCACGCTAGGTGGATGGCAAAGGCTATTTACTGCTTAAAAATGTTCATTTTTCGTCGTCAATTTAAGATGTCTAAAGAAAAGAAAGTTCTGTGCGTGCCATTTCTGTTTTCCTAGTTAAAATTTATTGTAAAGCTTGGTTCAATGCTCCAAAAGCTCATCTTGCACCAAAGCAAGATTTAGGTATTTTGCATAGTCTGTTAGACTATAAAGAATGTGACAACGACATTGCAGAAATAGCCCTGACCAAATTTTCGAACCATTTGTGGTATTTGAATGCAAAGTTGGTGGGATTATCGTTTTTTTTGATCCCACCATTACAGACGATGAAAAGTTGTTAATGGCTAATAAATTGCTCAGTAGCACAGATGAACCATCACAGCACGCTAGGGTTGTAAATCCAAAAGTTAGGAAAGAAAACTTAAAAGAGGTAGTTGATGGAGGATTGGTAAATTTACTTACCAAAGAAACGTTTATATTCTTAGACAAATTTAATATAAAAACAGATTTCCTAAGACAACATCCAAACACCTGGCCTCAAAATAATGACTTCCAAGAAGGATTGAAAATTGTCAAAACATTAAAAGTAGTTAATGATATGGCTGAGCGTGGTGTTAAATTAATAACCGACTTTAACGACCTTCTGACAAAAGATGAAGACCAAAAACAATATGTCCTGCAAGTTGTAAATAAATGCCGAGCAGTATATCCTGACGTTTCAAAAACTACTTTAACAAAAGCTCTAGGATAGATTAGATAACTATGTAAAATTATCAACTCATGTAGGTACTACGTCTGTATCTTTTCTGTGTCTGTTTTGTATGTATTATATACCTAATTTTTATATTTTAAAATAAAAAATGTCATTAGACTTATCAGTATTACTTGTTTTTTTTATTATATTTCTACTTTAAACTCAAAAATATACCAAAAAAAAGCAAAATTTATCACTTAATAACAAAATATACGAAGTATGCTCCTAGTGGTACCAGGTCACGTTTTTGGGGCTAAAGGCTGTTGTAACTCGGTTTGACTTAAAATAACAACAATTATGTATAGAATATAAATTTTGAAGAACAACATTAGCTTTCTTTTGAGATATTAAGCGTGTTTCTATTATTTACCGTTCTGGAGTTATGGCTCCATATGTCAGCTTTTTGGCCAAAAATTTGGATTTTTTCAAACTTTGAGCGACGAGCGGCACGGGTTATCGTCGTTTTAATCGAGCTCAAATTTCGGCTATCTCAATATCTGGAAAGGGGAATCGTTTTGTGGGGTCCAGACGAACAAGATTCCGACATTTTTTTTCCCCCTCTATGAGATCCGGTCACTCTATATATATATATATATATATATATATATATATATATATATATATATATATATATATATATATATATATATACATACTTTCCTTCAGAGTGGTACTACAAGTCTAGGCGTTGTAAATTTTTAGTACATTTTAATTAGCCATGCAAGCTCTAAAACTTACTGTTACTTACTTGATGTTTACCTCTTAACGTAACACTCCTCTCCTAACAATATATTGTCGAGTGGCTATAGTAGGCCTTAAAAAAGTCTTTGTTACCTGCCGTTAACTGAGTAGTTGGTCAATACATCTGGACTAGTCTTATAGGTTGTAGTGATTATTATTTTTCTTGTTATTTCTCATTAAATCAATTCCTTTTCCCATTAGTGTTCCATAAGTAATACTTATGGGATCACTTCGGCATGTCTGTCTGTCTATCGGTCACGTCAGATTTTTTCCGAAACTATTTAAAGTAGAAAGTTGAAATTTGGCACAAATATAGGAATTAATGACCCAATCAGAGCTGTGTAGTTTTGAAAGTTAAATTTTGACTTGACATTCATGCTACTTTTGATATTTTCAAAATAATGGAAAAAATCGAATATTATGTGTTGATTAAA
Source organism: Pachyrhynchus sulphureomaculatus (assembly GCA_019049505.1). Lineage (NCBI taxonomy): Eukaryota > Metazoa > Arthropoda > Insecta > Coleoptera > Curculionidae > Pachyrhynchus > Pachyrhynchus sulphureomaculatus. Next base: position 160,247,324 of record CM032449.1, read on the forward strand.
TACTGTTTTTTGATGGGAAAAAATACCGTTTAAGCAAAATAATGGCTTGATAATTATTACGGGGACTCTGCCCCTAGAAAATCACTCATCATTTACTGGTATGCTGAATTTAAACGCGGTCGTACAGATACAAATGATGCTGGGCGCTTTGAACGTCCAAATGAGGTGGTTACACCGGAAAACATAAAAAGATCCACAAAATTGTTTTGGATTACCGTAAAGTGAAATTGCCTGAGATAGCTGACACCCTAAATATATCAAAAAAATGTGTTGTCATATTTTGCATGAACATTTGGGCATGAAAAAGCTCTGTTCGAAATGGATACCGAGTTTGCTCACACTAGACCAAAAACTACAACGGGTTAATGATTTTGAGAGCTGTTTGGACCTGTTTATGCGCAATAAAAAGGATTTTTCATGTGATATGTGACAACAGATGAAACATGGATCCACCACTACACATCGAAATCAAATCGCAAGTCAGTTGAGTGGACAGCAGCCGGTGAAAGCCGCCGGAAGTGACCAAAGACACAACAGTCTGCGGGGATGGTTTTGGCCTCTCTATTTTGGGATGAGCATGGAATAATTTTCATCGACTATGCTGAGAAGGCAAAAACTATCAAAAGCGAATATTATATAAATCGGTGAGTTTGAGGGCAGAAGTCGCAAAGAAACGGCCCCAAATGAAGAAGAAAAAAGTGCTCTTTTACCAAGACAATGAACCGTGTCACAAGTCAATGATTACGATGGCAGTACTGCATAAATTGAAGTTCGAATTGCTTCCTCATCCACCGTATTCTCTAAATTTGGCCCCCAGCGACTATTATCTATTTACAAATCTGAAAAATGCTCGCGAGAGTGAAATTTGGCTCCAATGAAGAAGTTATCGTCGAAACTGAGGCCTGTTTTGAAGGCAAAGACACAAGAAAAGTGTAGAAATGTTAAAAAAGCGTTGGACTGATCGCTTTTGAAGGAGATAATATTCATGAATATATATAAGCCCCTGTATTACGGGAGAATTCGAGATTATGGGAGATAAGGCAAAATAATTGGAGATAATGAGGAAAAATGACAGAAAATGCAATATATAAGACTTTATAATATGGGAAAGTTGGAGAGCCTGGGAGATAAGGAGAAATATTTTTAGAATGGCTTGAATAATGATAGATAAAGAGATATAAGCCCCTGTATTACGGGAGAATTCGAGATTATAGAAGATAAGGCGAAATAATTGGAGATACTGCGGAAAAATGACAGAAAATGCAATATATAAGCCTTTATAATATGGGAAAGTTGGAGATCCTGGGAGATAAGGAGAAATATTTGGAGAATGGCTTGAATAATTATAGATAAAGAGATATAACTTTAAACTATTAATGTCGACCACTGGGAATATTATAAACAACTTCGAAACTTGGCAACTTCTGTGGCAAGTTCTAAAAAAGTTTAAATACAAAATTTAAATTTAATAATTCTTCAGGACTTTAAAAAATAATGTTATTTCTAAGAAAGTTTTTAGTCTGCACGCGTATCTGAAAGAAGCATATGACTTGAATATGTACTTTACGTTATACGAGGCTGGTTTGAAAAGTCCGTGCAAAAATAAAAACTACTTATGTGTTTGGGGTAAACCTTTTTTATTTTTCGACATAGTCTCCTTTTAGACTTATACACTTCGTCCAACGATGTTCTAGTTTGTTGATCCCTTCCGAATAATAGGATTTGTCCAAGTCTGCAAAATATCCATTAGTGTCTGCAATCACCTCCTCGTTTGAATAAAATCTTTGTCTCGCCAGCTATTTCTTCAAATTGGGGAACAAATAGTAGTCTGAGGGAGCCAAGTCTGGAGAATAGGGGGGATGTGAAACGAGTTGGAATCCTATTTCCATTAATTTTGCGACCACAACTGCTGAGGTGTGTGCTGGTGCGTTGTCGTGATGGAAAAGGACTTTCTTGTTGGCCAATCGCGGGCGTTTTTTCTTGCAGCTCGGTTTTCAAACGGTCCAATAACGATGAATAATATTCACCTGTAATAGTTTTTTTACCCTTTTCCAGATAGTCGATGAGGATTATCCCTTGCGAATCCCAAAAGACAGTCGCCATAACCTTTCCGGCCGAAGAAACGGTCTTCGCCTTTTTTGGTGCAGATTCCCCCTTGGTAACCCATTGTTTAGATTGTTGTTTGGTCTCAGGAGTATAGTAATGTATCCATGTTTCATCCACAGTGACGAAACGACGCTTAAAGTCCTCCGGATTCTTCTGGAACAGCTGCAAACCATCCTTGCAACACTTCACACGATTCCGTTTTTGGTCAAGCGTGAGCAATCGTGGCACCCATCTTGCGGATAGCTTTCTCATGTCCAAATGTTTATGCAATATATTATGTACCCATTCAGTCGAGATGCCCACAGCACTAGCAATCTCACGCACCTTAACTCTTCTGTCATCCATCACCATATCATGGATTTGATCAATGAGTTGTAACCTCCACAGGCCGTCCGGAACGTTCAGCGTCACTTGTGCCCATATGGCCAGTCCGAAAATTTTGAAACCACTTACAAACTGTTCTAATCGAAGGTGCCGAGTCACCATAATGTTTATCAAGCTTCTCTTTAGTCTCCTGAGGCGTTTTGCCTTTCATAAAGTAATGTTTAATCACCACGCGAAATTCTTTTTCGTCCATTTCTTGAAAATCACTCTACTTCCTTGATTCACACGAATGCCAAACACAAAGAAATAGACCAATATGGCTGAAACTTGGTGTGCGTTCATTCAAGAGATGCTACTAACTAAACATCTCTCGGACTTTGCACGGACTTTTCAAACCAGCCTCGTAGTTCACTTACGCCAGATTCAAATCATATTTCCGTTTACAATATAAACATATTAACTCCGAATAAATTTTTCCTTGTTGCAGCTTCTGAGAAAGCAATAAGAAATATTGTAAAAATATATAATGTATATCTTTTGGTTGTGATGAATTAAACATTACCTTATTATTGCTGTGTGGTCAGTAGCAACAAGTTTCAACTTTGAATCAAGGTCTAATTGTATCTCTTTTCGATTTTTTCAGTGCATACGAAAAAAGGACGGTGTGTAAGAGTGAAATTTTGTTTTTAACCTGGGAGAAGTGCTACTGAAACATATGAAATGATAGAGACAAAACTCTAAATCATGACAAAATTTTCGAGAGGTTTTTGCAATTTGAAACTGACCGGACATCGGTGGAAGACAACGAGCATTCCAGATGATCTTCGACCTCAACCACGCCATCGATTACTGACCGTTTATTATTATTCTTCTTCTTAAAGAGACTATTCGAATGTTAGTAATCATTCTGGCTATTATTACTTTATCCACTGCAACTCTGAAAAAAAATTGTTGAGAACTAATTTCGCAGATTGTTTCGCCAGGAGATACGTCTGCGTCCTCGTCCCCTTTTCCCAAAAACCTGTCCTTGGAGTATTTGCTGTAGTAATCCATATCTGTGGGAATTTCTCATTATGTGTTCTAAATACTCCAATTTTCCTACTTTAACAGTTTCCATAATTTCCAGTTTTTTGTTCATGCGACTTAAGACATTCTCGTTGGTAATATGGTCAGCATAAAAAAATTTTAAAATTCTGCGATATAGCCATCATTCAAATGCCTCAAGTTTCTTAGAAGTGGCTTCAGTTAGCGTCCAAGATTCCATACCGTAAAGAAGAACAATGAAGACATAACATCTTAGGAGTCTTATTTTCATGCTCAATTTTATTGCCGAGCTTTTGAAAAGTGATGCCATTTTGAGGAACACTGCTCTAGCTTTTTCGATACGGCAACGAGTTTCCTGCGAATGATCCCACTGTTCGCTTATCAAGGTACCTAAATATGAATATTGTGGAGTTCTTTGTATTTGTTGATTGTTAACCAACAACAAGGTAGCAGGAATTGGAGACTTGCTGATTATCATATACTTTGTTTTGCTGATATTAAGTTCGAAGCCGTATCGATTACTGACCGTTTATTTTTGTCATAAGATGTAGACCCTTTAAGTTATCAGCGATAACCACCATATCGTCAGCATAATGAATATTATTTATTCACTCCCCATTAAGCAGAATTCCTTCATCAACCTCTTCCACTGCCTCTATGAAGATTTGCTCAGAGTATAAAATAGTGGAGACAAGACACAATCCTGCCAAACTCTACGCTCAATCCATATTGCTTCTAAGCGCTCCCCTTCTGCTTTAATAAACGCCATCTGGTTCCAGTAGAGGTTGCCAATAATCCGCAGATCCTTTCCATCTATTACAAGATCTTTCAGAATTCGTACCTTAATTAACGCATATTAAGAACTGTTGCACCAGAAATGGTAATTTTCATTTAAAATAAAAACAAGTGAACACCATTCCACATCTAAACTAATTCTGCTCAATTTCAATTTTGCTCATACTTTCTATGGTAATAGAAAATGGAGAACCAGACAATTGATTTATTACATTCAAATAGTACTATCTTAAACACCCAGTCAGGATATAGTTGCCCCGCGGCTCTTTCTTGTATGATGATATAATAAGATGGCATTTTTAGTCAACCTTTTCCCCACCATAGGAATTTTTACCGTTGTTCTGACTATATATCTATTATCGGGGATGTCATAACATACATCAACGTTGCCCAGGTACCGAAACATACACATTTGTATTTCACGGCGTTTTTAAAATAACGTGGTATTGTTACCATGTGTGTTATAATATTTCTGCATTAATTACTACCAAAAAATACACATACACGTACCCAGCTCAGGCTTTAAACCCACAATGCTACTAAGGCCGGCTATTCTGATTTAGCTGGATTTCAGTATGCGACGTTTAGCGGTTCTCAAACAAGTTATCTAGTAGGCAGCTATCATACTTTAATCTGACAGCTCTTGTTTGCATACCTATTCAAAAGAGTTACACCAAGTAAATAGTGTGTTAATAGCTTCTGGTTGAAATGAGTTCCCACGCTGAAAAAGTAGTTATGATTCTTATTTATGGAGAAACAAGAAGAAATTCTCGGTTACCCGTTAGACTGTATCGAGAACGTCACACCGACAGGTATATCCCGGGCCACACTATTTTTGTTAGTTAGAATCAAATTTGAGAAGCAATATGGATGCATTTTCTGGGTAGAAACAAAAAATTGTTTTATCAGATGAAAAAGTAGCCGAAATCAATCAATATTTTCAAAACCATTCATTAATTCAATCAGACAAGCAAGCACTCAACTGAATGTATCTTATGGAGCTATTCAAAAATCTCTTAAAGCTAAAGTACTCTATATAAACCGCATAATCCTATTTAGTTATTAACACAATTTGATTCGGAACGACGACTTTTGTAGCAAAAATGATGATTAAATATGACGAAGAACGTTATTTTCTGAATCATACAGAAACGACAAACCTAACGGAAAAAATTATCATTACTAGGCTGATGAGAATCCATACAACGTAAATCAAATTCAGAATCAAGGTCATTATAGCGTAACTGTATGGTGTGGGATAATTGCGATACATTTGGTTGGACCATACTTTTTTGAGGGAACATTAACTGGAAATAGATACCTTAATTTTTTGGTTAATACTCTACCAGTTTTATTAGAAAATGTTCCCCTTATTTTAAGATTTCATATGTGGTATCAACACGACGGAGCACCATCTCATACAACTGCTGTGGTTAGAGAGTATTTGAATGAACGGTTTCAACGAAAATGGATAGGAGATCGCAGCTCAGTTATTCAATGGGCTTTTAGGTCACCAGACCTTAGTAGTAGTAAAATAAGTGGGTGGTACCTTAAGTCCCTGGTGTCACCTAGATCTAAAAGTTCTTCTGTGACTCCTCACTGAGTCGTGTCAGGGTCGCAGTCCTACTCCGGCATTTTCTGCCAAAAGACATAGGCTACTCATCCTGACCCCTTGTAGATTTTTGGGTTCATAGAATAGTTGACCCGAGTATCTATATCTCTTGACCATTAGTGCAGGACTTTCGCACAGAATGTGTATACTGTCCTCGCTTTCTCCCTCGCACAGCCGACACCTTTTCCGCTCAGCCAATTTGAGGTTATATAGATGGACCTGTAGTGCCACATGTCCCGTAAGGAGTCCTACGCTCAGACGTAAGCTTTGTTTTGACATCGACAAGAGTTCCTTTGTTCCGCCTGTCGTAGTTTTTTTTTCATAAGGAGTTTGGCTTAACGACACCCAGCTCCTGTAGTCCAAGAGAATTGGTGTTCTTGATCCAACCATTCCCTGATTTTGTTTTTATCGAAAGCGAATGGAATTCTTACAACCGGTTCAGGTGAGTCCTCCAAGGTGCCTCTTTTGGCGAGTTCGTCGGCTATTTTATTTCCAAATATACCTTAATGGCCTGGTACCCACATTAGGATAACTTCGTTGTTACCTCCTAATGTGTTTAGTTCTTGTACACATTCCTTGATCAGCAAGCTGTCCGTGGTGGATTTGGCAAGAGCTTGTATGTACCCCTTTCGAGATTTGTATTTTTACACATCTGAGGATAGCTAACACCTCAGCTTGAAAAACCGTAGCCATATTGCCCATAGGTATACTTTCCCTGTGGTTTAATTTATGGCAAAAGTTCCCCGCCCCAAAGCGGCCATTAGTTCCCGAACCATACCAAATGTCGGTATTCGGCCTGTTCAGGAGCTTTTGCATGTCCTTCCTCTCAGGGATATGGACAGAAAAAGACTTAATCACTTGTCTTGTTTTCGTGATTTTATCTTGTTTTAAGACGAATGAGCGTTCGTGGAGGAATTTTAGACCTGAGTTCCCCTGTCCCCATTCTTCCATTCGCCTTGACATTTCTGTCTGTACGCTGTTAACCTCGCCGTGTAGATGATGAACTGGTTCAGTGATTGGATACAGAGTGCTACTTCTAGCGCCTCCGTTGGTGTCGTTCTCATAGCCCCCACTGCCGCCCTAAGGTACCTTTAGGCTGCACAGTAAGTTCTTTGACTCTACTGGGCCCACTCTGGGCCACCAAATCATTGCTGCATACGTTAGTCTAGGCAATAGCACCACCCTGTATATCCACAGTGCAACCTTGGGCTGCATACCCCAAGTCTTGCCAGAGCTTTCCTACAGGCGCAAAGGGACGTGCAGACCAGACCTTAAGCCGTTAGATTTTTTTCTTGTGTGGGACTCTTAAAGATATTGCATACAAAACTGTGACAAATGATATTGAGCACTTAAAGACAAAAATATCAGATACGGGCAATAGTATATCTGGATAAATTATTTACAAAGCCATCCATCAAACGTTAATGAAAAGAATGGAAAAATGCATGATAGAAGAAGAAGAAAATATTTCTTTTGATGTTTTTTTTTTTAATTTTTTAACTTTTTAACTTTCAAACATTTAATTTTATAAATATGTAATAAGGTATATAATGTTAAAAGTTTTATAGTTTTTTTGTGGTTTTAATAAGATTATTTTTGTTTTTGATTGTGCAAAGATATTTAATTAAAGGAAAAACTTCAATAGCATAGTAACTAATATTATTAAAATTACTGTCAAATTAACGGATGACAGCCGCGTACTAGATAAATTGTTTGAAAACCGCCAAACGTGGCATATGATCCATGGCATGGCAATGACAAACAATAATATTTTAGAGGGTTTTTGCAAAAAAACTTTTTTGCAAAACAAATTGGAAGAAAAGAAAAAATTTTTGGCGTAGCGATGCCAAGCGTCGTTTTCATGTCAAATACGTCAGTATACTCCTTGGGATGTACTATACTATTCCACTTAAAAAAATATATAAATATTTAACAAATTTCCATAAATCGTGTCCGGGCGTCTAAAAATGATTACCTCGTACACGCTAAAAAGTAGGATATTCAGCGTCATAAATGTTAGACTCTGATAGATATTTTTAAAACCAAAATAGAAAAACAAAAGCTCTGTTATTCTTTGATTTTATGTGTAAATTGCCGCGCCTGGGTTTGGAAAATAATTGACAAATTCTGAAGCTCCAGCATTTATACCAGTGTTTGGTTTTTGATATATGTCGAAGGATACATATTTCCCCTACCCCTAGAGATTTAAGGTACTTAAGTATATATAATCGGCGTATGCTACATTCCACTTGCTGTTTCTACAAGATATTAGGTTTAAAATGCAATCGTATTTGCTGGGATGACTAGTTTGCAGAAACGACGTACAGTAACCGTAATATTCGACATAAATCTATTTTGATAATATCTAAACATTATAAAAAACTCTTCAGACTCTGTGTTTTTTTTCTATACTGTATCATTTTATATCAGCAAGCTAAAGATAACTTTGTTTGCTCACCAATAACATTGATCTTATGTCATTCAAAATTTTTTTAAAAAAGATTATTCTGATATTTTTAACAACGTTTTTTCTCCCTTAACTTTTTTCTTGTATTTCTTTGTTCTTCCAATATTTCGTCTTTTCATATGTCTATCATTAACTGACCCTAAAATACTCTATATACGTAGACTAGCCGAGCCCGCGGCTCCGCTCGCGTGAACTTGATAAATAATTAAAAAAACTCGGCTAAGTGATTCTCGAGTGATAAGCGCGAACAGACACACAAATAGACAGAGACATTGCATTTTATATATATTATATTTTTTGCTGCATGATATTGTTCCATATTTAATGGTTTAGGCAGTGTATTGCAAGACAACGCGCTAGCTGCAAACTTTTTTCCGACTTGATTCACTATTATCGTCACTGCTTATTATGTTACCTAACATAATAAAATATATCCTATGTTACCTAACGTAATAAAACATATCCTATAACCTGACCAGGGAACATACGTATGTTTTAAAAAAAAGCACGTAAATCGGATAAGTGGTTCTCGAGTGATAAGCGCACTGACGAACAGACATACATACAGACAGAGAGACGTTGCATTTTATATATTTTATAGAAGATTATAGATAACCTGGCCAGAGAACTAATGTATGAATTAAAAAAAGAGCACGTAAATCGGATAAGTGGTTCTTCAATGATAAGCGCACTAACAGACAAACAGACAGACAGACAGAGAGACGTTGCATTTTATATATATTCTAGAAGATTATAGATAACCTGGCCATTGAACAAATATTTGAATTAAAAAACATGAAATTGGATAAGTGAATCTCAAGTCATAAGCGCACTAACGAACGGACGGACAAACGGATATACAGACAGACAGACAGTCCATAGAGATGTTGCATTTTATATATATTATATTCTTTGCTAAATGATATTGTTCGTTATTATTATTGTTTTAGGCAGTGGATTGCAAGAGAACTTGATTCGCTACTATCGTCACTGCTTATTCTTTATGTTACCTAACCTAATAAAATATAGCGTGGCCAGAGAACATATATATGTTTAAAAAAAAAGCACGTAAATCGGATAAGTGGTTCCCGAGTGATAAGCGCACTAACGGACAGACAGACAGACAGAGAGACAAACGCATTTTATATATGGTATATATTATAGATAACTATCACAGATTATATGGTATGATTTTTGTTTTTAATTGCAGCAGCAAGTATAAAGTAAACTTTATATCTACTGTAATAATAACTGACTTAATAAATGTTTAATTATATCCTCATACTAGCCATGCCCGCGGCTGCGCTCGCGTGGACTTGATTCACTACTATCGTCACTGCTTATTCCTTATGTTACCTAAAGTAATAAAATATCTACCATTATTTCCCCTTATCTCCCATTATTTCTCCTTATCTCTCATTATTTCTACATACTTTCCATTATCTAGGCTTATCTCTGTTCATCTCCGATTATTTCTCCTTATCTCCCATTATTTATCCTTATCTCCCATTATCTCACCTTATATCCCATTATCTAGGGATATCTCGACTTATCTCGCGATATTTCTCCTTACCTCCCATTATTTCTCCTTATCTCCCATTATCTCACCATAACTCCCATTACCTAGACTTATCTCTGCTTATCTCCCATTATTTCTCCTTATCTCCCATTATTTATACTGATCTCCCATTATCTTACCTTATCTCCCATTATCTAGGCTTATCTCGACTTATCTGGCAATATTTCTCCTTATCTCCCATTATTTCTCCTTATCTCCCATTATATCACCATAACTCCCATTATTTAGGCTTATCTCTGCTTATCTCCAATTAGTTCTCCTTATGTCCCACTATTTATTCTTGTCTCCCATTAGCTCACCTTATCTCCCATTATCTAGGCTTATATCGAATTATATAGAACATATCATATGTATAAATTTATAAAACACGTAAATCGGATAAGTGGTTCTCAAGTGCTAAGCGGACAGACAGAGATACGTTGCATTTTATATATATATATATATATATATATATATATATATATATATATATATATATATACATATATATATATATATATATATATATATATATATATATATATATATATATATATATATATTATATTATATTCTTTGCAACATGATATTGTTCCATATTTAATGGTTTAGGCAGTGTATTGCAAGAGAACGCGCTAGCGACAAACTTTTTTCCGACTTCATTCACTATTATGGTCACTGCTTATTCTTTATGTTACCTAACGCAATAAAATGTATCCTATAACCTGGCCAGAGAACATATGTATGTTTTTTAAAAAAAAAGTACCTAAATCGGATAAGTGGTTCTCCAGTGATAAACGCACTGACGGACAGACAGACAGACAGACATACGCCAGACAGAGATACGTTGCATTTTATATATATTATAGATGTAATAAAATATATATCTATAACCTGGTCAGAGAATATATGCATTAATTTAAAAAATCACGTAAATCGGATAAGTGGTTTTCGAGAGACGTTGCATTTTATATATATTATAGATATAGATTATTATTATTATATAACCTGGCCAAAAAATATATGTATGAATTTAGAAAAAGACAAAAATGGATAAGTGGTTCTCGCGTCATAAACGCACTAATGGACAGACAGACAGACAGAGAGACATTGCATTTTATATATATTATAGATTATAGATATTCTCTGCTACATAATATTGTTCCATATTTAATGGTTTAGGCTGTGTATTGCAAGGGAACGCGCTAGTGGCAAACTTTTTTCCGACTTATCGTCACTGCTCAGACGTTGCATTTTATATATATTATAGATGTGGGCAAAAAATTACACAAGCTGAGATCTCAAAACGTCTAAATATATTGTGAAAGAATTACACCATATTCTAGAAAAATAATGGGCAATATTGTATAAAATTAATACAAGCAATTTCTTGGAAATAGTTTTTTTAGTCTATGCAAAGTGATAAATAAATTTTAGTTTTCAGTAAAATTAGACCAATAAAACAAGTATGCATTTTAAATATTCCTATTGTTTAACAATTTGAAGAAAAATGTTGATAATTATAATGACTTAATTCTTTTTTCTCAAAGTAATTAAATTTATAATAAACGAATAAACATTTGTGGTTATTGTATTTTATTTCCGTAAGCTTTAGTAAAAACCATATTTACTAGTAAAATAATATTATTTGATATTACGTACTACAACTCGAGTTTTCTGTTTACCTTTGGAACTGACATAAGAGTGTAAATGTTATAACGTAAATTTTTCGGTAAAGTGATTTACCTAGTACGTTCCATGAAAACATGTAATTCTAAAATAAGTACTGAAAGTGGATCTTTCAAGTAAAAAGAAAGTAAATTTTCATGATATGAATAAAATCATACGACATAACCACACCCAATCCTTTCACCCTTTTTCCTTGAAACGATATCGCTCAAAAAACTATAGGCTTCATCCTGAGTAGTCAGATAGGCAGACTGATAGGAATGAGAATATATATTTTTTACGGTCTAAGAACATTAAAAAATAAAGAAAAACCAAAAACTGCAGGGAGCAATTCTTTCCCTTTAGTAAGGGAGGTAAAAATAAAAACTACTGCGCCAGAGGTAAGTAAGTTTCGGCCAATTTAATTGTCATTTGTTTATTTCTGAAACTTTTTCTTTAATCAACTTAACCTTTTTTAGGTTACTCTGTAACGAGATCTCAGTCCCTTCTATATACTATGTCTGTTAAAATTGGACATAATGAAAAAGCAAAAACACCGAAATAGAAATATATTATAATATATACGCAACGATCCTACTAACCCTCTACCCCACTTTCAGCTTATATATTTTTACTAACAATGATTAACTAAAATTTTAAAATATCCCAACAAAAAAGCAGGCAAAATTCTTATAATAATATCAAAACTATACAATATTTGATGATTTCCACCCTTTTCACACTCTACTCCTTTTAATATTGCGGATAGCAAATAAATAATATAATGTTTCATTCCCTTGACTCAAGGGATAATACTTATAACACAATAAATACGAAATTACCCTTCCCCCTCATACCGACTAATAATTATATATAGTAAATAAACAATTATGCTTAAAATTTGATCTTTATTGCAATAAACAACAATAACAATATTCGACCACTCCACCCCTTTTACCCCTTTCTCATTAAAATGAATGCAATAAACAAATAACTTAATTTTTAGATTCCTCGACTCCACAAATTCCGAAAAAAACCTACAACACTATATATATAGGGAGCAACCTCATTAACCCCTTACTCCATAATTTAACCCGTTATACATTTTGAATTGCCCCCGCCTCTTTCAGCCCTTTCCAGAATTAAACTTGTAAACATTAAAAAAATAACCTTCCTAGACTATATAACACCATATATCGAAAACAATCCGCTTTGATCTCCTCCACTGCCCTTTTTCACCCTTATGTATTTTACTATAACTATCTATGAGTGAAATTTGTTTATTATTTAATAAAAAAAAAAACTTCCGTATTACTGTTGAAACATTTTAAAATTTATCAACCCCCACCCTGTTCACCCCCTTGGGAAGCAGCATCCTTAAAAAACTATAGGCTTCATCTCCCTTTTAGATGTTATCTATGTGTCAAGTTTGAAGTTGATATCTCATTTCGCTTGAGAGATATCGTGCCACCGTCGACAGATCGACAGACCTACAGACTGATAGAACGACAGACCGAAAGACCGACAGACCGATAGACAGATAGACCGACCGACAGAAATAAGTGACTAATATGAACCTTAAAACGTGAAGAGAAAAAAAATCTCGTATGATTTTTTCACGAATACAATCCTTTAGCAAGGATATTAAAAATATATTTTTTTTTGTTTCGTAGACGACTATAATTTTGCAAAGTCTCTAAAAGCTTTGTGAAAAAATATGCAATGTTTCTGCTATGACAGTTTTTTACATGGTTTGTTCGGAAAGGGATATTTTGAAGGGTAATTAAGCAAGTTTAAAGATAACACCGTAGGTGTAGTTCTTAAGGTTTACACCTCTTACTTCAACATACAACTTTAAAGACATAAATAATTATTCGTTAGAACTTGCATATGTGATATATGAAATATCGAGAAGCACCTCTTTAAATTTGATGCCATCTGGTAGAATTGTATAGAAAATTGCAGTTTTTTCCCTAGTACAGGAAACATTATTTTTATTTTACAAAATTGTTCGAAAAATGGTTACTGTTTTCATGCTAGATTCCGAATAACTCAATTCTCGGAACAAGCTCTGAAAAAGTCGGGCAAACGTCAGCATCACTTGTTCATTCGACACGGAAAAAATCCAGAAGAGCTGTATCTACAAGTTCTGTAATCTGTAGAAATTTCCTATGAAAATCTCTACAACATCTCTAGGTATTCAATGTGAATTTTCTCATGGCTGATTCCTTTAATTACAAAAGGAAGTTTAACTTAGACGTAAGGTACTCCAATTTAATTTTAAAAAATATATTCTATATCACCATTGGAAAACTGTTTCTCAAAAATAATGTCATTGTCGGCACCCTTCTAGGCAATCTATAAAAGTATTGGTGAATGCTCGGCAAATATCTTGAATGAATGGCGAAGATATGTTTGAAGTGCTTGACGTCATCCGATCTTGCTGTTTTTAGTTATAACGATCAAAATTTGGTAAATCCTCTCACGTATTGCGCCAAATTAAGAATTGTTTTATGACATTTGTTATTCTCATTTTAAAACAATGTAAAAGCTTTTACTGCTCTACTTTGAATTTGACAGACTCACTAACATGGCTATAACTAGATTTTGTAGGGGTACAGAATCCTTATGATTTATGCCTAAGGCCTTGTGAACTGACACTCGAGCGCCCTCCACACTCCTTCATACCCTTGGTCGTTTTGTCTCTGATTTACTTGGATTTAACTTACTTACTTAATCCTTAGCCATGATACCTTTCGGTGTAGGCTGAGTTTGGGTTAGGTTGGGGTCTTCCATATTTCTCTCCATCTTTCTCTATTTCGGGCTAGCCTTGTTGCCTCCTCCCACCTCACTCCCCTCTTCTCCATTGCTCCCCTTACTTCCTCTCTCCATGTTCTTCGTGGTCTTCCCCGACTTCGCTTTCTATTCTATCTTGCTTCATGCACTCTTCTTACCAGTCTTTCCGGTACTATTCTTTGTAAATGTCCAAACCACATCAACTGACTTTCTTCTATTTTCTCTTGCAACGTTTCTTATCCTATCCAGTCTTGTCCTTCCTTCAATCTTTCTGAGGAATCTCATTTCGATGCTTTGTATTTTACTTCTGTGACTTTGTGTTGTTGTCCACACTTCAAATCCGAACGTAATTATTGGTGTCGCCACCATTTTGAAGATATGTAGTTTTGTTGAGTTTGGTATTTCCTTTTTGCCTAGGAATGTGTTCTCGATACTATTAAAGAGTTTCCCCGCTGCCTCTGTCCTCGCCGTAATCTCCCCATCCAGCCCTCCATCCCTGGTCACTATTGCACCCAAATATTTGAAACTCTCCACCTGCTGTATCTTTTCTTCTCTTAGGTATATTTCATGCGTTTTGTTCTCCTTACTTATGATCATTGTCTTCGTTATTTTTCACATTTATGCTCATATTCATGCGTTTTAAGCTTTCGTTGTACACTTTTAGGCTTTCGTTCAAGTTTTTCTCGTTTCTTGCGATCAGTACCATATCGTCAGCGTATGTTATCTCCGTTATTCCAACTCTCTCCATGTTCCGGAACTCTACCCAGTAGTTCTTTGTTTGCCTTTTTGCAGTTTTTATGGCCTCGTCCATCACTACCGAGAACAGCAGTGGACTCAGTATACACCCCTGTCTGACGCCTTTAGATGTTTCGAAACTCTCTAACTTTTCATGTCTTACGTTAACATAATTTGTTGTTTGTCTATATAGACATTTTATTCCATTTATTGTTTTTTCATCAATTCCTCTATTCTCCAGGGTCCTCCAGATGTCTTCTCTGTCTATTCTATCAAAACCCTTTTCCAGGTCTATGAAACATAGGTGTACTTCTCCTGCTTCTCTTAGGACTTTTTCGCTCACTTGCCTGACTATGAAGTTGGCATCTGTCACCCCTCTGTTTGGTCTGAAACCAAATTGTGTGTCCTCTAATGTTTCCTCCATTCTTTCTCTCGGCCTTTTCTCCATCACTCGTGAGTATAGTTTTCCTACTACGCTGAGTAATTTGATTCCTCGGAAGTTATTACAGTCTCTTGTGTCTCCCTTTTTGTGTATGAGTACTATGATTCCCTCTTGCCATTCTTTTGGCGCGGTTCCTTCCATGTATATTTTGTTCATCAATATTTGCAATATTCTTACCATTTCTTCGTTTCCAGCTTTTATCTTTTCCACCGTTATGTTGTCCTCTTCTGGCGCTTTGCCTGCTTTCATTTTGCTTATTGTCGCTTTGATTTCTTCTTTGGTTATCTCTTCTTCATGTTCATCTCTCTCCCTTCCCCTTGTCTGCTTCAAGTTGTTTGCTCTGTTTATTTGTTGTGTAATATCTCTCCCTTCTAAAAGGTTCTTAAAGTACTACCTCCATCTTTCCATGATTTCTTGTTCCTCTGTTAATATTGTCCCTTGATCATCTTTTATATTTCTTCGTATGGTTTCTTTGTTTTTTCTTTGATTTCTCATCGCTCCATAGAACAGTTTTCGATTTTCGTTGTACGCCTTCCTCATTTTTTCTCCAAACTCTATCCACATTGCTCTCTTTCCATCTTTTACCAGGTCCTTAACCACCTTCCTTTCTCTTACTTGGATTTAAACCAGTTTCTATTCTGACCTCTCTTGTACACAACTAAATATTCAGAGCTTTATTTATACTTTAGAAATAGTCCTGAATGAATAAATTTTCCACCTGATGGTTGCAGGCTAACCACTTCAGTGAAATGCTTCATAGGAGTAGTATTTTGGCTTGTACTATAAATACGTATGGAAATAATATTATGTATTGTATTTCTTGGTTTCATTTGGCGTTCAAAAATTATGAATAAAAGGTGAATATGAGATTACCTGGTACCTGATAATGTTTCCAACTTCTTAATTACGTAAAATAGTCCAAGGACTAGTTAACACAATTATCTGTGTTTTTCTATGTTTTTTTTACAGTCATTAGCATTCTAAATCGATGACTAAAGTTATCAATACCAGCCTGAAATTATCGCGACAGCAGAGAGACAGACAGATCGACAAAGTCGTTAAACCGACAGAATTAAAAAAAGATTTTCGATTCGAAATAGAAGCCAAAAACGTTAAATCCAAAAATACTGGTCGATAGAACTTCCTTTAGATAGTTTAATAAAAAATACTGTTAAAACTATAATAATATAGAACAAAATAGAACGTCTGAATTATTGTAACATAAAATAATGACCTTAACTACATAAAACAATGACTTCCCGATATATTAAAAGGCGGTGTGTAAACTAGCACTAGCAAGATCCACAATATCAAAGTCACCGATTCGAAACTACTGGTACCTTTTTTGTACGTTTTGTTCTTCATAGCATCTCCCAAAGTTAAACAAATCAATTGTTTAGGTTCAGACACATCCTTTCCATCTGAAATGTAGTGTCTCAATAACTGCTTGTCAAACGACATCGCTTAGATAGAAGTATTGCATGTCGTGGTGAGTCTTGCTTCCTTATGGTTGATGGTGTCACACATAAATGTGGTTTGAAATTAAAACCAAATAATTTTTAAAAATACGAGATTAATTTGTTCACCTGCTATAATAGAGTTAAGGGCAAAAATGAACTGGATTACTAGATCGGATCTAATATCCCTTTTAAGTAACCTGGCTATAATAATTTATCAGTAACAGCATAACCTTTTCTTTTATCACAGTTAGGAGTGGATTGCTATCTTCGAAAAATTATCGAAAATCTTAATGAATTATAAACTCCTGAATTATTGTATTTATTAGTTTTATCTTTGACATTGAAAAATATATTGGATAATTTTTGAGGGTTTTGAGGATTTTAAAGCCATTATTGTTTTTTCTGTCGTGAGAACTTGGGATATTTTATCCGAGATGGGACCAAAATGTGTCAGAGGTATGAATGTTTTCTTTTCTCGGTATTCTTTTACGGGGTAGATTAAGCTGAAAGTGATTTATTTTCGTTTACGGCTTATTAAGGTATTAATTATTTTAGGTTGGAAGCCGTTATTGAGTGCTATATTTTTGATTGTGTCCAGTTCTTTTTTTAAATTATTTTTACTAAGAGGGATATTGAAGGCTCTATGGATCATAGATCTATAGGCTGCCAGTTTATGGGAGTTAGGGTGTATTGAGTCAGCTGGGATGGTGACATCTGAAAAGGTTCGTTTGCGGAAGATATCGAATCTAATCTATTTCCTTTCTTCAAAATTGTAACATTTAAATAATTTATTTTATTATGTTTCCTTTTCTAGTGTGAATTTTATGTTGGGGTGTAAATTATTTAGGTGATTTAAAGTGGAATTTAATTCAATATCATTTTCAAGCAGGAAGGATGGTACTAAGATGTCGTCCACATATCTAAACCAAAAGATAATATTTTTCGCGTGTTGAATTTTTAGAAAACTATTTTCCAATTCTGACAGAAAAATTTCGGCTAGCAAAGGACTAAGTGAAGACCCCATGGCAAGACCATCTCTTTGTTTGAAAAATTGATTATTGAACTGAAAATAATTTCCAGTTATACAAAATTCGAACAGTTTCAATATATCTTGTTGTATTGATACTACTGGTCTTATTGGCGAATTTTCTTTATGTATTTTTCAGGCCATAAAGTTTTGTTGATGTAGGATTTTGGTTTATTATTTTAAACTTTTCTCTTTCATCCACAATGCTCAGGGTTTCATTTAGCAGGGTCTTGAGTTGTTTTTTGAATTTTATCCGTTGAATCTTTTTTTAGTTTTATTGGATTTTCTTTTTCCAAAAAATCATTTACTTTTTGAATGTACTGGTTTTTATCAAGAGCTATGATGGAGTTGCCTTTGTCTGCTTTTGTTATTATTAAGTTATGCTCTTTGATTTTAGACTGAATGGACGGTATCGTTAGTTATTCTTTGTTACTGCTAGTAGTGTTTTTTGTGTTTATCATTATATGGTTTATTTTTTCTTTTTTAATATTTGGGTCACCTATGCTTTTTGTGGCTGATTCAATTTCGGATATTTTTTATATTAAAGTTAGGGTTATATTTTAGTCCTTTTTCAAGCAGTTTTTTCTCACTTTCTGTGAGATTTGTATTAGAGATATTGATAAATCTATTATAGAAGGTTTTTTGTTGGGTATTGTCCATGTTCTCTAATTCAGACGCTTTTCTCTAAAGGACTGATTCAGGTTTTCAATTATACTTTCACAAGGATCTTTGTTAATTATTAATCCTTTAATTATTAAATTAGACATCCCAAATACAATAAAAGCCAGATTATTAGATCAATAAGTACTGCTGGTATTAACATATGGCACTAAAATATGGGCTTTAAATAGAAGTATAATAAATAGGTTCCAGGTGACCCAAAGAGCAATGGAGAGAAGAATACTAAATATTATACTCCAAGATCGTTTTCCTAACATCGAGATACGAAAAAGATCAAAAGTAATAGATGTAATACAACGAATATTAAGGTAGAATTGGGCGGGGCATGTCGCAAGGATGAATGATAACAGATGGACACGCCGTATAATTGAATGGAGGCCTAGAGAACACAAAAAATGCAGAGGTAGACCACAGACAAGATGGACGGACGACATAAAAAGATTAGTAGGACACGATTGGATGCAAAAAACAAACTACAAAGCTCACTGGAGACAACTTGTTGAGGCTTACATTCGACTATGGATGGAATAAGCTAATGATGATGATTCTTATCTACTTTTTTGTTCTGGGCCTAACACACGTGCTGCAATTAAATCCTTAAAGCGCGACAGGAATGACACGTGTGCGGAAAAAGCGAGTCACGTTACTCTTGAATCGTTGTAAATTGTACTTAGTCGTAAATATAGTCCTGGGCAACTTATTCCAAGGGAATGAGGTTCTCCATATAAAAGGGTTGTACGAGAAGTAATAAGCTGAACCTCATACGGATGTAAAGTACTAGCGCGACGTGTATTTCTACTAATATATATATCAAGGATTTTCTACAGCTAACGCTGTCTTCCTTCTCTCAGCTTTTGATTTCATCCGTTTCTATCTTCCCAGTCTCCATCTGTTAGACCCCTGTTCTCCATAACCTCGTCCACATCGTCTCTCCACGATCATCTGGGTCTTCCTCTTTTTCTTCTCCCTATAGGGCTCTACTCCGTTATTTTCTTTATCCACCTATTATATTCGCTCCGTCTTATGTATCCATACCATTTTAATCGTTTTTCTTCAATGGTGTTTATTTCGTTCTCTTTGATGTTCTTTCTGCTTCTTATTTCTTCATTTGTTATTCTCTCCATACGTGTCACTCTACAACATCTCCAATACTCCATCTCTACCGCGATAATTTTAAATTTATTTCTTTTGTTGATAGTCCATGTTTCTGACCCGTATGTCATTATGCTTTGTATTATTGCTTTGTATATGCGTGTTTTGTTTCTTTTTGTAATGTGTTTGTCCCACAGGATCGAATTTTGATTGTCTTATGCATGTCCGCGTTTGTCCTAATATAGCTTTAATCTCTTCTTCTGATGTTGCGTTTTTTGAAATGATGGTTCCTAAATATTTAAATCTATCGGTCTTATTGAAATTGAAATAAACCCAAAGGCAAGAATTAATTCTGTCATAAAACTACTAACACAAAATACAATCTAGAGCTTCTAATTTATACAAAAAAAGTCTTTAATAACTGAATTATTATGCCCTTAATACATGTAAATGTTAAATTTGCCTACAAACTATATATGTTTTATTAGTCGTGTGGCACCTGGCATCAGAATTAATATAAATAGTGAAATATTGCGTATATCAATTGTCCCGTTCAACTGCCCAAATTACGTAAAAAAAAAATCGTTTTTATTATTTATTTTAAATTTTTCGTTATATAACGGATTTATCTTGTCTCGTACACTAAAAATAAATAAACGTCAGATAACAATTAAGATACAACAAAAGAAATTTTATTTAAAAAATAGCATTCAACGGTTTATACAAACTTAGTCTATCACAGACCATAGCAACATTATTTTTTAATAAAACGAGTCTTAATTATACAAAAATGGTACAAGATTCTAAAAGTGAATATGTGTATTCATCAGTTAGTCAAGACAATAAAACTTCTAATAAGAAAACAGCGTTTGAAGAAGAATTAAAAGGTAAAAAATTACTATTATATATATAGACAAAAGACACTTTTCAAATATTATAAATCGTTACTTACCTTTAATTATATAAAATTTATTTTTTATCATATCTCGTTGCCAGACTATGGACTTGGTCAACGACATTTACAAGTTTTGCTATTTTTCTTTCTGGGTTTTATTGCATTTGGATTCCGAGTTAGTTTATCGGTTGGAATTGTGGCCATGACAGATCCAACTGTCAGTAGTAACCCAGATATACCAGTAAGTCAAGAATATCCTTATATTACATTAGTACTGTTAATATATCATGTTATTTTCACATTTAACTCACCTACCCACTAATTAAATAGCACATAATAGACACAATGGACTACCATAGAAGCAAACAAGGAAACAAAAGTTATTGTAATAATTTTTTTCATTCATAATTAGCATGTCTTATCCCGAAGTTTTATGACAGTTATTAATGGAAATATCAGCCTTGGTCTGTAAATATTATGAGGCATCTTTCGGTTGATACAAACCACTATTTCTTCCTTAGATACATACGCAAAATAATGACCACAAAATTATCCTCGCAACGAGTTTCATATTTATTGCTCTTTTGTGTTATTTAGTTCACAATTAGCTAGGTGGCATTACGGAGAAAACGCATCTCTCTCCAAGAAAATAAACTTTCTTTATTTTCATGTATTAAACAAGATGATACATAATGGCGTTTTTAAACACAAGTATCCATTAACTCATTCAAATACATAAGCTATTAAATAATGAAGTAAGGAGGATGAGATTTATTTCTTCGGCATACATTTGCCCTACTATTCATTAAAAAAATCACAATTATTATATAAGCACTTTCTGATTTTCAGACATATCCCGAATGGAAGGACAAAAATGTAATACTTTCTGCATTCTTTTGGGGATACATTTTGCCACAAGTATTTGCAGCTTATGTTGCTAAAAAATATGGTGCAAAATGGTTTTTAATTGGAGTGATGATTGTACAATCTATTCTTAGTAAGTTTTTTCTTGTTACTTTTATATGAACTTAAAATATGGTAAGAAAATTTCTGTTCCACTGGATCTTTAATGGAGGATTACTTAGTTTATTTCTTACGGATTTTAAGTAAATTTGTCCACTAACTTATAGCTTACTACTCAGTATACTAAAATGAATAATTTGTCAGGGTTATTTTCTATCGGATACCATATAAAGCCACTATAGAGCCAAATATAATAATAAGTGGTGCAGACCTGGGTAAAATAATATTACAACATAATATTTTATTTTATGAATGTGGTCATAGAAAAATTTAATATTCTGTCTCCTTTTAAAGTATCGTTTAATTAGCAAACTTCCTGAGAAAAAATATATAAATTAGCATTACGTCATAATAAAATATTTTTAAAACTTTTATACTAATCATATCAATAAATAAATAAAAAGGACCTTTTTAAATATCAAACTACAATCTTTGAAGAGACTGACTACTAAATGTGTACTATTAGGTTCTCGGCAAGCTTCTTCGCAAATGGCAAAATTAGAAATCACTATTTGGCACGTCGTTTTCGTGATGGATACCATTTCTTGCCCGATATTTATTTTAATTATTCCAGTGACAGAGGATCGTTACTGTAAATTTTGGCTTTCAGATATTTCTTCAAGAAAAAATCTATTGATCACAAATCGGCACTACGTAAAGGTCAACTTATGTAGCTTCTTTTGAAAATAAATTTATTCGAGAGACCTTTACTTGTGTGTTTGAAGAATGTGATGTTGCGTAATCTTGCTAAAACCAGGTACCCTGGTCATAATCATCAAAATTATTTAAAGCGCGTATGAAGAAGTTATCACTCATCCCCATATATAGGTCCAAATTAACAGTTATTGAACGACCTCAGTCATCCTAAAGAAGGGAAGGCCAATTTCTACACTTATCAGAATTATGGTCTCAGTCATAACCTTAAGAATATTTAGTAACTTTTGATGCTGTAACCTGTCTTATCCGAGAATAAGATGATGGGCAATGTTGAAAAACTGTCAAAGATTTCATTTACGAAGTTGAGACTGCAAGCAGGATCAATTAATTTTTGCATCAGAGGTTTCTTATAGGACTCGTGTAGATTAAAGAACCTGAATTACCCTCTGTGTTCCTTCCTTGGGCCTCCTACCCTTTTCTGATTTCGCAATAAGCGAAACAAATTTAAATTTATTTATGGGAGACTAGAAATATAATCATAGTGTGATTGGAATTACGAGTAGATACGAGTGAAAGCATGGATGGAATGGATTTAAATAATTTTTTTTTCTATACGTTATAATAAGTAAAGTATCGTCTATGCTTAATCTATTTTTACTTTTTTTACAGGTATCCTTATGCCACTTACTGCTGCTAAACTTGGTCCAAAAGGTGTCATGTTCAGCAGAGCCCTTCAGGGATTTTGTCAAGGATTTATTTTTCCCTCTTGTGCACATTTCTTAAGTCAGTGGGCTCCTCCGCAGGAGAGATCTCGTTTTGGATCAACAATTTATACAGGTAACTAAACGAAATAGCTTATTTCTACATAAGAAAACGTGTAACCAGGGGCTACTGGTGACAAATTAAAAGCTACTTAAAAAAAACTAACGAAGTTACCCAACAACATATATCGTCCTGGAAGTAACCCAGCTTTTTTAAGTTTCCTTTCTAAGCTGAATGTAGTGTAAACAGTACGAACAATTATACATATATTTATATACCGGGTGACACAGCCAACATGTAATATCCTGTAATTTTTTTTATTTTGAAAGTTACATATTTGCATTTTTACATACCAAAATTAGGCTTTTTTATCACTTAAGAAATAATTTTAACTACTTCCGGTTTGATCGGAAGTGACTGGAACTCTGTTATTTTTAATGGAACCCTGTATATTTTTTTATCAATTTCAATTTGCTTTCCAACGATGCGACGTATCACAAGTTAAGATTTGTTTGGCAGGTGACCGGTAAAAACTGATTTAAACTCTTAGACTTGGGCGGCCATGGCGAATATACTAGCAATCGTTTTTGTTCGTTTTATCTCACTATGGAAAGAATTTAAGACTATCCATTTATCGTGCCATTTTCGCAAGTCTAAGTGGCTCCTACAAAATTTTATGCTTACATTCACTTACAAAATTTTCTCTTTAAATAATGATCAATATCACCGAAATTAAGATAGGAACACATATTTTTTATTTAACCTAGTTACACATTACAGGTTTTTTACCAACATACGTCTAACAGAACTATCTAACGCTAATTGGATTTATTATTATTTTTAGGAAATAAACCGTTGTATTATGCAATAATGTGACATCAACAAGTTCCATTACGGACTTAGTAGATGGTTATAAAACATATATATATATATATATATATATATATATATATATATATATATATATATATATATATATATATATATATATATATATATATATATATATATATATATATATATATATATATATATATATATATATATATATATATATATATATATATGTATATATATATATGTATGTATATATATATATATATATATATATATATATTTATATATATATATATATATATATATATATATATATATATATATATATATATATATATATATATATATATATATATATATATATATATATATATATATATATATATATATATATATATATGTATATATTATGGACGTAGCATATGTACCGTAGGAAAATGACTAGCGCTCTACAGGAGCGACACATGTGAGGAAAAAGCAATTCAGTTTGCTCTTGAATCGTTGTAAGTTATACTCGGTGGAAACAGTCCTGGGCGAATCATTCCAAAGAAATGATGTTCTCCACATAAAAAACTGCTTGAAAAGTGTTGTACGAGGAGCAACAAGCTGTACTTTATATGGCCGCGACGTGTGTTAATAGCATGCACCGCTCTGGGAGGAATTAAGCGAACTATATTTATTGAACACGTTCTATGAAAGCACTTGTAGAATAGACACAAATCGCCAGTCAATCTTCGATGTTTCAAGGTATCAAGATTTCTGGTGAGTTCTAGGTCTCTAATCAGACGAACAGCTCGCTTCCGAATAGAATCCAACAAATGCAGCGGATGTTTGGAGAGCAGAGAGCTTTGTACAGAATTAACAGTTGTTTAGCTTTCTAGTTCGAAAAAATATTCCCAGCTTTTGAGAAGGTCTTTTTGCTATACAAGCGACATATTCGTGCCAAGATATATTTGCTCCCAAATTAAACCCAGCAACTTAAGTGACAATGTTAAAGGAATGGAGTGCGGTCTAATGCCTTGGATATATCAAGTGCCACCGCTCGAAATCCCCCAAAATGTTCAATTGCGTTGATCTAAACATGTGTTACATAAAGAGAAATATTTCTTGTTCGCCTTTACTTACCAAAGCCATTACCCCGGAACAGTGTCCCACATTGAGGAAGGGCACCTTGCCATATCATCAAATAAATTCATGAACATATAAACTATAATCGAATAAAATCGAATGAGGAATAAAATTAAATAAGTTCTGATTAAAATTATGTAGTAAGAGGGGCACCGTCGAGCTCCCGATTTTTTTTTTTTACCAAAGCCATACTGATGATCGCTAATGTTGTTAAATCCTTCAAGATATTTTAAAAGACGCTTAATGATAGCCTTTTCCATAACTTCCAATATCATTAAAAGCAGTGCGACTGCTCGGTAATTTTTTGGCACGTTCCTCTTGCCTTTTCTGGGTATGGGCTGAACTGTACCACATTTCCAATAGGAAGAAAATATTCCCTGTCTGTAGAATAGGTTAAAAAGTCTATAGAAAACTACAGTCAGTTCGGCTTGAACTTGAACTTACTATAGCAGATATTTCAGCAGAAGCGTTTTTGGTGTCTAGCTTCATTGAAATACGTTTTATGATACGCTCTCTAAATACAATATCGAGAATCTTGAACTACGCTGTCTGAATAGTGGGTGGTGTTTTCCCTTGGTCGATAATTTCTTTGCATCTGTTCTGGGCACAAACAAGAATGTTACGATTTATAGCGGTAGAGTTTCTAATTGGTAGGCAAGATGTTTAGAAGCAACAGCTCCTTTGCATTTTCGGTCAAACCAAGGCTTGCCGTTGGAAAGGCGTTACTTCGAAAAAATGATGTAAGCCTACATACCAGACAAAATGACATCGGAAACCTTCTTAGGGTGTTCAGATGAGTCGTCATTTCTAAACAAACGACTAACCAAGGAATATTTAAAAATATTCTATATGTTCTTTTTATTTAGCAGATTTGTAGTGCCAAATCTTGCACGATTTAGGTAGAATCGGTAGAATACTCAATGCCGCAATTATGTAGTCGGAAGAACCTAACGGCAGATTTATAGTGACGGTGTAAATCTCTGGATCGGTGGTTAAAAAAAAAAGACTGGCACATACAACAATTGATTGAAAATGATTCGGTTTCACGACTTTATTCGTTGGTCGTATTTAAGTACTTAAGAAAGTTGATGTTGTGGACATTAAAGTCGCCCAGGAGCGCAATTTTGGTACCTGAATAATTAATCTTTAAATGATCAATGATGTTTGCAAGAGAAGCGAAAAATGTTCTAAAGTTAGTATCACTTGGCGGTCGATAGATTCAGTAGATAATCCTTGTTATTTGTTGAATCGTAATTTTTAACCACATGACATCAAAGTTTCGGGGCCCCAGGGCCTCCTCTTATAGGCAAGAGAGATCGCTTCTAATAAAACGACAGATGTCAAAGTTACACCTAAAGCGAGAATAGAAGATGTACCCAGGATAGAGAAAGTTGACTATGCTGGTCGATAAATCAACCTTGGTTTTGTAGAAAGCGAGTACATAAGGCTCATTCAATTGCAGGTGTTGGTGTATGGAATCTATGTTAGATTTTAAACATCGTGTATTACAAAAATCCATTTCAAATTGCGATCTCCGCATATCTATATAAATATATATATATATATATATATATATATATATATATATATATATATATATATATAAATATATATATATATATATATATATATATATATATATATATATATATATATATATATGTATATATATATATATTATATATATATATATATATATATATATATATATATATATATATATATATATAGGAGTTATCAATTTCACGGCTGTGTATTTAAACAAAAATTGTGAGTTTCGCGGAGTTGCAGCCAGATTATAAAGGATTTTCTAGGGCATTCCAAAAAATAGTACTTTTTCACTTAGTGAAAGCTTTCGGATATATTCAATCCTTCTTAAGTCACTCTACAAAAGGGGACGGTGGTCATTAAAAAAGCTTAAAAAAAACAAAAATTATTAAAAAACTTACTGTAGATGAGGTTACAAACATAAACTAGGCTCTTCCAACTTCCATTCATTTTCTTTCTCCAAAAAAAAGCCTTTTTTGTCTCTTTCACCCCACAGTGTAACTGTAAACAATAAAAACATCTTCAAAAAAAGTGCATATTTACCATGACTGGCAGTGCTATACCGCTCTCTGTGCGTCCCGAGTATATACATGTATAATGGTGTTAAATTTTGAAATTTTTAATTAATGACTGTTTTTCCTTTTGAATGTTTTTATTGTTTACATGTACACTGTGTGGTGAAAGAGACAAAAAAGGTTTTTTTTTTTGAGAAAGAAAGAATGTTGGAAGAGCCTAGTTTATGTTTGTAACCTCACTTACAGTAAGTTTTTTAATAATTTTTGTTTTTTTAAAGCTTTTTTAATGACCACCATCCCCTTTTGTAGAGTGACTTAAGAAGGATTGAATATATCCGAAAGCTTTCACTAAGTGAAAAGAGTATTATTTTTTTGTGAATGCCCTAGAAAATCCTTTATAATCTGGCTGCAACCCCGCGAAATTCACAATTTTTGTATATATATATATATATATATATATATATATATATATATATATATATATATATATATATATATATATATATATATATATATATATATATATAATCTAAAAATATGGTATTTTTAGCTGGCAAAGGCGGTACAGTGTGTGCTATTTTATTGACCGGGTTCATTGCGTCAAGTTGGTTTGGTTGGCCAGCAGCATTTTACTTCTTTGGCTTCGTGGGATTTTTATGGTGTATTTCAATGGCCTTTTTCGGATACAACAGTCCTAGGGAAGACCCAAGAATTACTCCAGAAGAAAGACTGTTTATTGAAAAAAGTCTGGGTTTTACAGAAGAAAAGGTAAGTTAACTGAGTATACAAACCAAGTAGTTATTTTGAAATTGTAAATGTGAAAACCTTATGATGCACTGGATGGAAACATAGAGATTTCATTTTTCTAGCACTATTATGACAAGACGTTGAACGTGGTAATAGGTAAAGAATAATATATTAAGAAAAATATTTTATTTTTGGCAACGCTTTAATAAAATCATAAAAACTGTTCATAATTTCTTTCTTGGAATTTTTAAGAGAGAAATTTTTTTCGAAAATCTCAACTGAGGCCTATTTTGAAGGCAAAGACAAATCCTTCTACAAGAAAGGTATAGAAAGGTTAGAAAAGCGTTGGACTGATTGTATCGCTCTTGAAGGAGACTATGTTAAAGAATAAATTCGAATTTTGCAAAAAAAAAATGTGTTTTAAGTAGCTAGACCAAAAAACTTTTCAGCCTACGTGTTATATATGGAACTATTTAAAGAATTAAAAAATTTGTTATGTTTTGCAATACTATTAGTAATATATCATCTACTATTTTTCTCTTAGCACCACAAAACTCCATGGGTAAAAATCTTTAAATCAGTACCAGTATGGGCACTTTTCGTAGTTCAGACCGGTAACAATTATTGTTTTTGGACTTTACTTACCCAAATACCAACGTACATGAATTATGTGATGGGATTTGATATGAAGCATGTAAGTATAAGTATAACTAAGATTATATTTAACAAACGTACTATAAAGATGACGGAAGGGTGAAGCCACTATTTTTATTAAAACTTTCTACTGATTTCTCCAGAGAGTATTATTATAATTGACTAACGTTAATAAATATGATTCTATTATTCTTATATCATTTCACACTGTGGCGTAGACCCAAAGAGGGCGAAGGAGACATATGCCCTCAAGCCACCAATAAGGTAGAAAATACGCCCGTTAGAAATGAAACTTTCTTATTTAAAAGTTTCTTTTTATGAGAAATGTTCACCCATAGAGACATCAATTTTTAAATTGTTTATAAATTTTGGAGTTCCTATATAGGTAGAGGATCTTTTTGTGAAAAATCCCTTCCTCGTTTATCGATTTTTAGTTTACTGTGTTGTGAGGTATCTAAGATATTAGAATTCCCGTGTCGGAGTGCCTGTTTTCATCAAGGGGCTTGACGCCCCCCTGTTCATCGATTGACGTCCCCTCTCCGCTCTATAAATACTCCATTTTTAGTATTCTCTTTTATTCCTCCAATATTCCTCTATAGCTATCTCACCCACCTTACCTCACCCTTAAGCATAGCTACGCCATTCTTTCAAGGTTACAAATTTTAAATAAAAACCGGTCAAGTGCAAGTTGAACTTGCACAATTAGTGTTCCGTACGTTAAAAATTTTGTTAGGGTAGTATAAAATGATCAGTGACTTCACAAAACACACCCCAAATGAGTTTTCAACCAAGTTTGTTTCCAATCTGTACTGAAAACTGGTGACCTTGAAAATTTGGTTTTTTTATATACCAGATAGATTATTAAAGGTAATGATAATTTTCGTTCAATCTATACCCCGTGGAGAATATTCCAGGATTTTTTCAAAATTTTTTGATCAGTACTTTTCGAGATAAGGTAGGGGACAGCGATTTTTCACGATTTTTTAAAAGTAATACGAAGAAAAGTGTGCGCAAGTATTACATTATATATATATATATATATATATATATATATATATATATATATATATATATATATATATATATATGTATATATATATATATATATATATATATATATATATATATATATATATATATATATATATATATATATATATATTTTACTCGTGTTTTCACAAGCTTTCATTTGACACCACACTCGATGACCTAATAAAAATTTTTTTTTTTCACTTCCGATTTCACCCCTCAGAACGAATCCCTTAAGTCAAAATTTATGTTACGGTGATATAAAATGATCAGTGACGTCACAAAACAGACCCCAAATAAGTTTTCAACAAAGTTTATTTCCAATCTTTACTGAAAATTGACGACCTTGAAATTTCTGTTTTTTTTTATATACCAGATAAATTATTACAGGTAATGCACTCGTGATAATTTTTGTTCAATCTACACCCCGTGGAGAATATTTCAGAATTTTTTGAAAATTTTTTGATAAGTACTTTCCGAGATAAGGCGGGTGACAGCGATTTTTCGCGATTTTTTAAAAATAATACAAAGAAAAGTGCGCGCAAGTATTACATTATATATATTTTTTTACTCGTGTTTTCACAAGCTTTCATTTGACACCACACTCGATTACCTAGTAAAAAATTTTTTTTTCACTTCCGATTTCACCCCCCAAAACTAACCCCTTAAGTCAAAATTTAACTTTCAAAACTACATGGCTCTGATGAGGCCATCAATTCCTATATTACTACCAAATTTCAACTTTCTATGACAAATAGTTTCGGAGAAAATCGGGTGTGACAGACGGACAGACAGACAGACAGACAGACAGACAGACCGAAGTGATCTTATAAGTGTTTCGTACGGAACACTAAAAATTATCCTTTGTTTTATAACATAACTATCATATATTTGAATATTTTAGTATGTGGTCTAGTAAACCATATAAACTCCTGGACAAAATTAAGGCAACAATCTGAAAATTAATTTATCTTTTTCTTATGTCAGTTTTAAACTTTATCGAGTATTTAAATAGTAGGCTATGCATATTTTGTTTCGCTGTTCATGACAGAAATCAAAACAATTCGTTTAGATTTACAGTTTTAAAGAATTTTTTAGAAGATGAACAATTTTCTGTAATAATGCGATAGATTTCCTTTAAAAGTAAGCTTATAAATTGTTCCCTTTTTCAAAGACTGTTTTATTTTTGACCCCAAAGAATTAGAAAAATGAATCGAACAAGGAATTTAACTGAACACGAGGTAGTGCGAGCCTCAGTTTTATTGGACGAGGGATATTGTCAGAGTTATGTTGCCAATTTGTTAGACAAATATCGTTCCACAATAAGTCGTATGGTAAGAGGCTTGAATGAAGTAGGAACTTATTCTAGAAGGCTAGGGCAAGGGCGAAAACGATGCACTAGCGACCTAGATGAACGTTTTATAAGACAATATGCTTTAAGAAACAGGACTGTCACTAGTTCTATAATAAGAAACGAACTCGAAGCTGTTCGCAATGTCACAATTTCTTCTAAAACAGTTAGAAGACGGTTAAATGAAGCTGGATTAAACAGTAGGAGACCAGCCACTGCGTCCTTGCTTACTAGAGAGAACAGAGTTGCCAGGTTACGTTTTGCTCGAAATCACGAAAACTGATCTGTGGATGATTGGAAACAAGTTTTCTTCACAGATGAAACTAGGGTTAGTCTAAAACATCCAGATGGTCGTGAGCGAGTATGGCAAAGATCAGGAGAGAGGTTTGCTCCTTGCAATATCTCTGCAAGGATACCATTCGGCGGTGGCTCTGTTATGTTCTGGGGTGGCATCTGCTTTGATGCTCGCACAGAGTTAGTTTCTGTCCGTACGAGATCCATGAATGCTGACTACTATCTTGAGAATATTGTAATAGAACATGTGATGCCTTTCGGTCATTTTGTGGGGCCCAGTTTCTTGTTTATGTAAGACAACGCTCGACCTCACGTGGCTAGGGAGGTACTCGATTATCTTAATCAAGTTGATATACCAATTATGCAATGGTCACCAAAAAGCGCGGATCTGAATCCGATAGAACATGTATGGGATCACCTTAGGAAAAATGTGAAACGTCATGTACCTGCACCTAGAAACCTGAGGGAACTTGAAAATGCAGTTATCACAGAATGGGAGCAAATTCCTGAAGATTTTATCCAAAATTTAATTAGAAGCGTGCCTAGGCGCATAAACGCTGTCATCCGAAGTAGAGGAGGCAACATACGCTACTAGTGTCCTAGTTACACCATTAATTTTGCTACTAGTGTCCCAGTTTATTTTTTTCATTATTACATAATTTCAAAGATTTTGTTATTAGGTCTTAAGAATAATTTTAATTCGAATCTTATAGAGAAATTTGGTAGCTAATTCACTTTTAAAGTATCCGAATAAGTTTTTTCTAACTTTTCGTGTAACCAATGTTCATAAAAAATTATTTAATATATTGTTGGGTTAATTTTGTCCAGGAATGTATTTAAAATAACACAAAATAACATATGTTTAATTTCTGCATATACGTTCAATCCAAGAAGAAATATCGATAATAAAAAAATACCATAGCAAGCTGTTGTAGCTTCCTATTATGGTCAGCTTAGTTTTATGCCAACTATTTTATGATGTTCGCTCATTAAAGGCCTACTTATAGTAGTAAAATTGACAGTTTCAGAGTTTCAAACCTAGCTCAGTCTAATTGTTCGGCCATTGTGAGACTATTCTTAAGGAAAAATCATGTTTGCGTATTGGATCGCTTGGTGTATTCATGACTTGTGCAGTATTTTACATTAAAAATTCCGTTTCTTCTCGGACAGACTGTATATAACAACAAATAATGGTATTAAAATCTGTTCGGGATTTAAGAATTGACTGTATCAAATTGAAGTGATTGTCCGACATTTGGTTATGAAACAACCTCAAGGATCTTTACTCCTCAAGCCTAGAATACCTGAAATTGTAGGCCCAACGTCTGGAAGTTACGCTGAAATGATACGGTGCAATCCCAGGGACCATAATTTAAAACGATGTACAATTTTCATAACCACTCTGTGTTGTTACAAAACATTTTCCAAAATGAACACAAAAGTATTTTTAATATAGCTAATCAAATATTTTTCGTATTGTAAAATGTAATTTGTTTCATTTTAATACCAGAAAAGAACAAGGAATTTTTAACACCCTCATGAGAAAACTTTTAATTGTGAATTTCTTTATATAATTTCTAGAATAGCTTTTGGTCCTCGATGCCGTACCTTACTTTTTGGCTATTAAGTTTCCTGTTTGGTCCCATAGCAGATTATATTATTAATAATGGTATGGTTACACGAGGTGGAGCTAGAAAAATAATGAACTCTATTGGTAAGTTTCAATCATTTAATATCTAAATTATATTACTATGCAAAAAAATAACTTTTTCTTCATTTAATTACTTAGTACTTATGAGATTAATATAATAATAATAATAATAATAATAGTAAGGCGCACTTAATACATTCGGACATTATATCCACCTTAAACACACCAGAAAAGATGAAAATGTAATATTATTAATTCGAGCACAAACTATTTATTGTACCACATGCTACTTTATCTCTCTGGTGAGTGTAAAACGACGCCTTTTGTTCTAAAGTATAGAGCGCAATTTTCTATTATATATTGGCGTATTTTCAACACATCTAATTTTCAATTTTCTTAATTTTTGTTCAATTTCTCTCTTTTATTCACAAAAAGTATTTTAAAACTGATTAAGAGATTCTACTATTGACAATAAAAAATAACTTAATAGAATCATAAGAACTCCACATTTGAAATAAAACACATGAAATGTTTATCACTGAAAACAGTGGAGCCCTTCTTTCAAAGATATATACTACTGAAGCCTAATATTTCTACTTCGGTTATTATTTGTGTATCAAATTTATAATCGATTTCTCATTTCGTTGTAGTAACAACAATCTTGAACATAATACTTAGCAAGGGACGTAATAAATGTTCAAAAACGCATTATTTAGTAAGTTTAAATATTTTTTGATATCACAAAGCTTGCATCACCGTTTTTATTGACTCTTCTATTAGTGGTACTTCGCATAGTTATATACAAATAGTAATTGAATTTTAAAAGCCGACTTTGATCACTTATAAACCCATCCTCCTATTTGTCTACAAACTTCGTTATTTTATTTATAATATCTTAAAAACGGACAGAATAAGAAAAAAATTATGTACGTTTTACAGTTGACCAGTATCAACTAAATTTTGCACGGTCTAACACAAAGATTTCTAATATCTCTCATTTTAAATGAAACACTATTTTTGTAACATATAAAATCTTTCTAAAATTCTAGACAACTCAGTAGAAGTTATCATGGCAAAATTGTTTTTCATGTTTATTGAATTTGAATTGAATTTAATTTTTTATAGGTTTATGTATACCAGCCATAGCTCTCATAACTCTTGGTTACACAAGATCAGATCAAAGCACACAAGCGATTGCTCTTTTAATAGTAGCCGTTGGTTTTAACTCATCTTGTTATTCTGGTTTTGCTGTAAATCACACGGATTTGTCTCCGAACCATGCTGGGACACTCATGGGTTTAATTAACGGCTTTTCACAGTTTACTGGAGTTATAGCACCTTTAGTAGTTCAGTTTATAGTTAAAAATGAGGTAAATAGATCTTAGATTTTAACAAAATATTTAAAATTTCACATTTTGCAACGAATTATTAGATAAAGAGGATAATTCAACAAGGAGAAACAAATAATTTTGGGACAATATTTCATTATTGAGTATATTAACTAGTTTTTTTTATATCATAAAATATTCCTGTATGAGTGTGTTACTTGTATGAAAATAATATATCTATTTCTATGGTGTAACCCAGGCCCAGGATAAAGGAATGATGCATATATTATGCAATCCCAGCCCCTACGGATGTAGAATATAGCGCCTTCTTTATATTGAGAGAAGATTTTATTCTATGAAAGGATTCATTTTAATGAAAAATCACCAACCCTCAGTCATTAATTTTTAAATAAGGTTTAAACTTCTAAAGCTATACCTTTGGGAAAGAACACTACTTGTGAAAAATTTCTTATTCACTGTCATCGATCTTGACTTGATGGAAACGACCTAAGCCTTAAGAGTTCCAATATAAGAGAGATTTTTTGTTTCTTGGAGGAGCTCACCCTGATTATCAATTGGCACCCCTCCTCCTGCTGCTGACTGAATATACGGAAGAAGGGTCAGTAAATATTGAAGAGGTTTATAGTAAGACGATTTAAAACCTGCCATTAAAGAAAAACGTCCGAATTTACGGAGAACCAAAACTTTGCTATAGCCCAACAACAGCAGAATCCACAACGTACATACAGTTCTAACATCACCGAAATTCACCGATTGACAACATCTACCTTATTGCCCTAATTTAGCGTCCTGCAACTTCTTTTTGAGAATGTTCTTTGAATTTACTTGGATAATTCACGAAATGCTGGAATAACTGTGTATGTGTGAATTTTCTTTCGTAACTAGCAAGGTAACGTAAAAAACACTCACACACTCACATTTATATATATATATATATATATATATATATATATATATATATATATATATATATATATATATATTAATATATATATATATATTAATATATATATATATATATATATATATATATATATATATATATATATATATATATATATAAATACGTTTACAAGGATTTCAGTAGTTTAAACGCTTTAAGAAAGGATGGAAGTCGCTAGAGGATGACGCAAGGTCAGTGTGTCCAGCACAATTTTGACAGTCATCCTTCATTGATTGATAGCAGAAAAGCTTAACATCTCTAAATCAAGCGTCCAAGACATCGTCCGGAATGTTTTGAATAAGAGGAATGTGTATGCGAAGTTTATTCCCTCCCAATCTGATACCCGAACAAAAACAGCAACGGGTGGACGCCATCCGAAACTAAATCGAAATGAAAAAAAGACGATTTTTTCTACAGAAAATAATTGCGGGCGATGAGACGTGGTGTTACCAAAATGCGCCTATCACAAAACGGCAAAGTGTTCAATAACTCGGTAGTAATAACTGAGAAAGTGCGACTGACAAAGTCAAGAATAAAGACAATGCTCTTTGACACTCAAGCACTATCTAAAAAAAAATTTGTTCCCAAGGGCACTGTAGTGAACTCCAGGTACTATGTGGGTATCATGGAGAAACTTTGCGTGAGAATTCAGCGGGTTCGACCGGAACGATGGAACGCAAAGCATTTGTTGAATGCACCAGCTCACAAGGCCGGGATTGTGCAGTTTTTGGCGCATAAACAAACGTCCGTACCTCACCATCCGCCTTATTCGCCCGATTTAGCCCTTAGTGACTTCTTTTAATACCTAAAATTCAAGCTCCAGTTAAAAGAACAACGTTATAATGATTAGGACGAGTTAAACATGATCTCACGAAAAGATTTTTCTAAAAGTTTCGCATGGTTATATGAACGTTCTGAATATTGTACTGAGGTCAGAGGTGATTATGTAGAACATCTGAAGTAATAAAATGTTCACTTATTTTATCTATTTTTTACGGACAAAAATTAAGGTAGTTCGGGAACTTTTTGAACCCACGGTGTATGTATATATATATATATATATATATATATATATATATATATATATATATATATATATATATTATATATACATACATACATACATTTAATACCTTAAATACCAGATTCCAATAATAATAAAAAAATCAACCCCAAAGAAATGACGTCATGAATATTTTTTTCACGCCACCACTGGTACACCATATAACTGCACAACATCGCGGAGCAATAATCACAGTATCAAATTCAAATTTAAAAAAGCGCTATGAATACTTAATAAGGTTTACAAGATTGGTTTACAGTTTTTGAGTTCAATGGATACAATGTGCGTTTTAGTATATTTATCCACTGTAAGGCATTGTAGCTTACTGGTGTTCTGCATAATTGGTATACCAGTCCTTATGTACCCCTAATCTTTCAGTCATTTTCAGTTTGAGTTAACATAACCAGTGTCCGAAACTGCGACAACACTCTTAAAAGGTGTGCCATTCTCCAATTCAGGATTCTGTCTCGTACCAATATGACATAAACTATTCAGCACACTGGTACAACTCTAAAATTTTATTTGGTTCATTGTAAATACCCACCTTTCTTGGGTGGGTTAGTTTCGTAAATGTTTTGGTAAAATGCAGTTTTGCCCCTTTTTAAAATTTTTCAAAAAGTTGGAAAAAAAAGTATTTATGCTCCCCCCCCCACATATGTAGTGAATTTAATAACACACTATATATATACACACACACATATATATATATATATATATATATATATATATATATATATATATATATATATATATATATATATGCTTTCCAGATAATAAATTAACATATCTAATTTCAAATAATGGCGTTTCAACAATAAATTAAGATAACTTTTACCCGCAACATGTTTCAAGAAATATTCCATTATTATAAATAAAATAAATAAATACATTTACATAAGGAGTTAACAAAATAAATATTTTTCAAGATAAGCTTGATATCTTGAATGCAATCAGTTGAAAACACAATTTTAAAATATTAGGTTTCTCTTTTCTTAGAAGTCCGTTATTTTTCAGTCAAAAATATTAATTTAAGGAAAAAGACAGCAGGTATGTTAGCTAAACTTGTATATGTATTTAATATTATATTGTAGCGTTTTTTTTGTTATAAATAAGTGAAATTCAACCTTATTGAAAAAGAGATGAGAAATAAATTCCAGGTAGCTGGAATATAGATGCCTTTTTTAATACCTGATGTGACTTTCGCTAACCTTCTTCAAGAGATTGAATAAGTTCCATTTTTTAAATTTTAGACCTTCTCCTGAGGATGCCAACGTCAGTGACGAAACTCACGTTGGGGTTAAAAATCGGTGAAAGAGAATACTTCTAGATAATACAGAGTAAATTTCAAAAAACCTAAAATTCTCTCTAATTTCTAATGTTTATACTGTTACTATATTTTAAATATTTTATTTATCTTTTTAACTAAAACATTTTTTTTCTCCTCACTTACTTACAATGTCCAAATTCTCGTGTTATGCTATTGCTATCCAATATATTACAGTAACTATAGCAGAATGTCCTTTATTGTGTAGGTATCCAGCAGTTTACGCCAGCTTTGTAGATGTTGGTTGTTTTGCATTGCTTTCAACGCATATACGAGAATTTCATTTTTTCTAATATACACGATTACTATAGTTATCTATATATATATATATATATATATATATATATATATATATATATATATATATATATATATATATATATATATATATATATATATATATATATATATATATATATATATATATATATATATATATATATATATATATATATATATATATATATTATATATATATATATATATATATATATATATATATATATATATATATATATATATATATATATATATATTAATATATCTAGACATCTCTACACAGTGTACGGTTGGTAGTGACCTAATAAACGGATTTGCTGGTTATAGCTTCATGCAACACTAAGATGCCCTTACCCCTGCCATAACGGACCTTTTCAGAAAACATTTTCTAGATTTTAGTCTCGATCTTGAATTGTGTAATGGACACATGAAATTGCCCACACGCTGTCTTTATTCTTCTTGCGTAACTACCGGACTTCTTGTATTAGGGGATGTAATATGATTCATTTGTTTTCTAACGGCTTTGTTTTCAAACTTTCTTGACCTTGAACATACTTAATATATTATATATATATATATATATATATATATATATATATATATATATATATATATATATATATATATATATATATATATATATATATATATATATATGTTTAGTCTTTTTTTTTGCTTGAACATGTAACCACGGTATTCTTTTTTTTTTCCTATTTTTTAGTTACATTATATTATTTTTTTTCCTATTAGTTGTTTGATTTTCGGCTTACCTTTTATTTATTTAAAAAAAAAACCGTACACATACAAATTAAAATACATTAAACTACACATGAGAACATCACATGGACCCTTTTACATTGACATTTATATTTGCTATTAGTAGTAAGGGGCTTAGATGTGACATGCTTCCTTTTTTCCTTTTCCTTAGTTTTTTTTCCCTTTTTTATATTATTTTTATTTTTATGCGGTTTAGATTTGGTCCACAATGTATTTTTGGTAGTATGGCTCTGGGTTTATTTTATTATATGCTGGTGTAGCATCATGTATTTTTGTTTTGAATTAGTGTTATTATGATAATATATTTTGCTCAAACCTTATCTTTTTTATCATTTATGGCATTTTTTTTATTTTTAACATGAACCATTTCCAGAAATTCACTTTTACGATGGTTTAGTTCAGTTTTAAATATTTCTATATATTATTATATATATATATATATATATATATATATATATATATATATATATATAAATACTTCAATATTTTAGAGAAATCCTTTGGAGTGGAGATATGTATTTTTCATAGCAGCAGGAGTGAATATAACAACATCAGTAATTTTTAACTTTTTTGGATCTGGAGAAATACAACCTTGGAACTGGGAAGATAATAAAGATGAAGATAAGGAAAATTCCTAAGAGTTTATTAAGAAAAAGGATCTGTAGAATGTTAAGAAGGTACCTTTCACGGCAATTTGCAAAATTTTATCCTGAAGGGGAGCATTCGATTCCTCCTGTTTTATGTACATAATCTCATGTTTCGTTCTTTCAATACAAGCTTTAAAAAATGAACAGTTCATGGTCATTTTCTTGATTCGGATAGGTTATTATTTGGTCATTTTTAAACTAAAAATTTATCTACAAAATTTAATAATAATTTCATGAACAAATGCGCAGAAATAATTATTTATTTTATATATTCAGTTTTATGGATACAATTATGTACTTATAATTTATATTAGAATATTAGTATGGTAATATATAATGTTTTCTTAGTTGTAATTAAAAAAATACTCATGAATTTATGCCTTTAATTACATAAGTAAATAAAAAGTATTTTAAATAGTTGATCCTTGTTTTACTGTGTTACTATTAGATAACAAACACGTAGAGAGTATTTTTAAATTGGAAAATTAGAAATTTTAGAGTAACCAAATATTTAAATATGTTACGACGTTTCACAAAAAAGTTGAAATAAACACTAAATGTGATTTAGTTAAGTAAGACATAAATAAATATAAAATTGAAACTATAAAATAAACATATGCCATTTTAAAAGTTTTCAAGTTATACTACTATTTTTTAACCCGTTGGTTCATTAGGACGCTTAGATTTTTCGCTTATACGGATTATAACACAACATGTTCAATGCAAACTCTCTGACTGACTCTTCCATACTTGTAACTCCTTGTATTTTAACAATAAATGATTATACTTAAAATTTGTTTATTATTGCTATCGAGAAATTACCCTGCTCAACACCGCCTACAAGATTTTGACGGCGATGATACACGACAAACTAAAATATGTAATGAAAAATGTAATAGAACAAGACCAATGCGGGTTTACACAAGGAAAATCTACGGTAGATGCAATACATGTGGTCAAACAAGCATTGGAAAGAGCACAACAACATGCACTAAACTTGGAATTGCTATTCAATGACTTCAGCCAAGCGTTTGATTCGGTTAAGAGAACTGGATTGAATACAGTGCTAAAAGAATTGGGCGTACCGAGCAAGATAAAGCGACTGTGCATGATGACGCTGAAGGAGACATTCGCCAATATCAAAACACAGAAAGGAAGAACACAAGATTTCGAAATTAACAAAGGAGTTAGTCAGGGAAATGTATTATCGGACACGTTATTCAACCTAACATTACTAAGGAATATAAATCAAGATACAATGCGAACCAGTCAGATAGTGGCGTATGCGGATGATGTAGTAATTATTACAAAAAAACCAGAAAATAATGAAGGAACTGGTGAGAAAAATAAGCGTAGAAGGAGCAAAAATGGGGTTAAAAATAAACGAGGATAAAACCAAAATAATGAAAAATGGAAAACAAAATGATAAGGAAATAGAAAGGATTAGATTAGATTGAAAGTGTAGAGAAGCTTAAATATTTGGAAGTGACGCTGTATTTGGACGGGAACAAGGATATGGAAGTAAAGGAAAGATTAATAATAACAAACAAGTTGTTCCACAGCAATAAGCAATTGTTAAGTAGTGAGATAATAGAATGACACAGTAAAATGAAAATATACAAGACAATAATGCTCCCAAAACTAACGTATGCTATCGAAGTGATAAGCATGAGAAAGAAACAGGAGGAAGACATGAGAAGAATTGAACGAAAGATATTGAGAGCGATCCTAGGGCAAATAAGAATATGTGAAGGAGTCTACAGAAGAAGGACTAATCAATAAATTTTGGAAGAAGTAGAGGAAGACATAATCAAAAAAATGAAACTGAAGAGATTTAATTGGCTAGGGCACACATGGAGAGCAGGCCCAGGAGCACCAGTATATGAAATACTTCAATGGGAACCGGGACGTAGAAGCATAGGTAGACCAAGAATAGGATGGCTGCAGCAGGTCAAAGAAGACGTAGAGGCAGCAGGAATCACAAACTGGAAGGAGAGGAC
Organism: Pachyrhynchus sulphureomaculatus; assembly: GCA_019049505.1. Lineage (NCBI taxonomy): Eukaryota > Metazoa > Arthropoda > Insecta > Coleoptera > Curculionidae > Pachyrhynchus > Pachyrhynchus sulphureomaculatus. Next base: position 160,288,604 of record CM032449.1, read on the forward strand.
GTCTAACAGAAAACTTTGGAAACATACAACGAGATCTAGAGAACCCAAAGGGTAGCCCTACCCCAAGAGGGGTGTCTCCAGGCCATTTATTATTGCAATCAAAAACAAGGAAAAAACCTCATAATAGTGTAGAAATTATACATGCTTTGGCGCCATTCTTCAGGGATCGTGGATGATTCTATAATTTCGTTAAATAGTATTGTTAGTTGTTCAAAGAGTTTAACTCCTCAGTACAGGATGAGCCAACGATAGAGTAAAGTTCATTATCTCATTTGTTTCGGGAATGACGAAAAAATGTTAAATACAATAGTTTAAGGGAATGTTAAGGTGCACAGTTAAAAATTATTTTTGAGTATACAAAAAAGTGAGGCCGATATAACATATGTTTTATTTTCTAATTTATTTTTAAATTCTGCAAAAAATTTTATAACTTTTTTATTAATAATGTTATGTATCTAAACCTAGTAATTTTTTTTAATATTTCAATTTTTTAAAAAAATATTGGTTTTCAGTGTTGTAAAAAATTGCCAGTAGCGCCATTGTTTCCGAAGGTGGAATACTCATAATTGGTACGTTCTATAGAGATGAAAAAAAAGATATATGTAAAGAAATTTGAGTTAGATACTACAGAGTATTCAAAATAAATTTATGCTTTTCGACTATTTTGAATTGAAAAATCTCAAATTTTTTAAACGACACACCCTGTATATTATTATTTTTTCTGATAGATTTAACAAAACCCTCCAACTTTTATTAAATATATCATATACCTATTTCTAATATTTTTCGATTTATTTTGAATTTTTCAATTTTTACTTTTGTTTTTTACGCTATTGTGAAAACATAAACAAATAATTAGTAATAACTTTAATATAGTTTAACTTATCTAATAATTAATTATTATGTAATAAATGTTCAAAAATATGCCCCTCTACTTGAATACACATGTTTAGTCGTTTTACTATATTTTCCTTAACTTTCCTTAGTATATAGCGTTATTGTCCTGCACGCATCCAGTATCCTATTTTCCATATCTAATGGTGTTGTAGGGGGATACACATAAACATGATCTATAACGCGTCCCCACAGAAAGAAGTCTAAAGGTGTTAAGTCATGTTAAGACATGATCGAGGGGGCCACTGAATGAATCCATCCCTACCGATCCATTTTTGTGGGTAACGATCGTTTAAAAATTCCCAAACTTCCCGGTAGTAATGAGCAGGAGCTCCGTCTTGTTGAATCCATATTTGTTCCCTTTCAAAGTTATCAACTTCTTCAAGAAGCTGGGGTAATTCGTTTTGCAAAAAATTTAAAATATATGTAATAAAAGACTGTTTTTAGTCAATTTCCACCAGTTTATTTAAATTGCGATGACACGTTTCGCTGTCGATGCAGCTTCTTCAGATCTACATTTTACACTGTCAAGTTAGGTGTAATGTTTACAATTTTATATAATTTCTTAATCATAATATGTGTAATTAAATTACATTGATAGTATTGAAAAACCCACGCAGACCTGGAATTAGGAAAATAAATTTAATTATAGTGAATAGTTTAAATCTACCTGGTCGTTGAGTAAAGTACCTGTAGTCCTTAATCGACTTATTTGCATTGTCTCTAAAAGGTTTAGTTTTAAACCTTTTCGTTGCGTATGTAAAATTTTGAAATTCTTGTTAAAAGTGTAATTTTCTGTTAAAAGATGATTAGCATATGTTGAATTATCTTTTAACAGAAAATCACACGTTTAACAAGAATTTCAAAATTTGACATACCCAACAAAAAGGTTTAAAACTAAACCTTTTAGAGACAATGCAAATAAGTCGATTAAGGACTACAGGTACTTTACTCAACGACCAGGTAGATTTAAACAATTCACCATTATTGAATTTATTTTCCTAATTCCATGTCTGTGTGGATTTTCCAATACCATCAATGTAATTTAATTAAGTGTAATATTATAATTATGAAATTATATAAAAATGTGAATATTACACCTAACTTGACAGTGTAAAATGTAGAACTGAAGAAGCTGCATCGACAGCCAAACGCGTCATCGCAATTTAAATAAACCAGTGGAAATTGACCAAAAACAGTCTTTTATTATATATTTATAATGAATTTCCATCAAGTAGAAGCTACAACCATCCAAAAAAAAAGCAAAAAATTTAGATAACTAAGTCCGTTAAGCGGTTCACGAAAAAAATATGGACCAATAATTCGAAAATTTAATATTCCACACCATACATTAAGCGACCAATGGTTTTGGTTTTGAACTTCCCGGACCCAAAATGGATTAACTGTTGAATAATAATGCATGTTATGGCTGTTAACTGCTCCATTACTGCGAAAAGTAGCTTCATCAGAAAACATTATTTTTGATAAAAAATTTGGATCGGCCTCTATTGTTCTGTTCATAATGGTACAAAATTTTACTCCTCGTTCAAAATCACGTTCTTGAAGTTCTTGGTGTAGTTCCATATGAAAGAGATGATATTTGTATTTTCTCGTGGTGCGATTAGCCGTAGATTGGGATGGGGAACATGAAGTAAAATCTCTCTTTTTTCTCATTGGTAGCATTCTGGTTCACTACTTTCCGTTTCGTATACTCAAAGCCACCACTACCATCAAACCGTTCCACTAAGCACTGAAAAGATTTTCTAGATGATGTACGTTTATTAGGGTACTTCCCTCCCTTTAGCCTTCTTGCTAAAAGATAATTTTTTCCCACCTCGCCCAATATATAAACCATATCATTTAATTCATTTTTAGGAAAATCCATAACTATTACCTTTATACGTCACTCACTACAACAAATTAAACTATTTTTATTTGCTTAATAGACATGTCAAAATTTCATAATACCTGCATTTTTATTATGTCTTGGCAACTATAATGTTTTAGCGTAAATGTATTAAAAACAAGTGTAAATTTGAAAAATTCAAAATAAATCGGAGACTCTGAGAAATAGGTATATGACATACATACATTTCCGAAACAAATGAGATAATGAACTTTACTCTATCGTTGACTCACCCTGTACTGTGGTGCATCGAAAGTTGTACTGCTTGGAACTGATCTATCTTTGTCTTACTGGTATATGTAATAGAAATTCTTTGTATTTAAATAGATAATATAAATTTTTTTAGTTGATTTTATTAATTAACTTCAGGAAAAAAATTAAGTTTCTTTGATAAATGTCAGTTACGTCTTAAATTTGTCACTTGAGAACTAAAAAACCAGAGACATACATATTTTTTGGCAAGATAATTTAATTCTATTTTTGTTTGGTCTACTAATTGACAACCGTACATCCCAGTTTTTTTCTACATGGTAACAGTCAAAAATTAACCAACAAGATCTAGAATTCCGAACTTAATCGCTTACTTGCTTAAACTGAATTAGAAGTAAAGGATCTTTCAGTACACGATATGAAATACGAGTAATTTAAGCGATTATTTCGAAGCCAAATACTTATTGCTGAGAGCGAGTGGAATCACTCAAATAATTAAATCATTCAATTCTGCAAATCACTAGTGTTCCAAGTACTCGAATATTGAAGTTAATTGGTTTTTCCAACACTAATGTTAAGGGCTAAATATTGTTCTTTCAAATTAGATAAATGTTGTATTCGTGACGTCACTGCTTATCTGATAAAAAAACTTAGTTAGTTCATAGTTAGTACATTATATCTATTTTTGAGTATTATTGATAATACTCTGGCTTAACTTCGTCATCGTTAGTATTTATTTTAACTTTTTCGTCAAACGTAGACAGATATTTTTAGTATATTTCAATATTTGTTTTCTGTGATACTATAATTTCCTGATTTAAAAATGCATCTCCCTTGTTTGTTAGGTTTTACGGTATTGCTTTTGCAAGTATTTCATTCGCATTAGAGGTCGATCAAAGTCTGTTGATTGCTACTATAACTTTCAAAGGAAATGAGATATCGATTTCTATATTGGTACACATATAACATTCAAGAATGGAACAGAAGTTATACTTTTTGAGCAATATAACTTAAGGGTAAAGAGGTGTGGGTTTAAATTTTGTACATTTTTTATATTATTATGAGAATTTTTTCTTGTTTTGATTGCGATAATGAACAAATTTTAAGCAATCATTTATAGTTCAGAATATAAGGGGTTACAAGGATGGAAGAGGACGTTAGAGAGGTTGTTTTGTACATATCGTGTTATAATCCTTTTAGGGGTTTTTGAAGACGAAAAATCTAACCATGGATGGTAATGAATTAACGAGTTGGAAAATAACTTGATAACTTTTAAAATACCACATGTTTATTTTATAGTTTCAATAGAATCAATCGTTTTGCCAGGCTATAGCAGCTCATGATGTACGATTCCCTTCCGATCCCTCCAAACACACAGTCTTGCCTTTCTTGACCTCAATCCGAATTATGCCATCATTTGACATAGAAAGTTGAAATTTGGTAATAATATAGGAACTGATGGCCTTATCAGAGCCATGTAGTTTTAAGAGTTAAATTTTGACTTAAGGGGTTAGTTTTGGGGGGTGAAATCGGAAATGAAAAGAAAATTTGTATACTAGGTTATCGAGTGTGGTGTCAAATGAAAGCTTGTGAAAAAACGAGTAAAAATGTATATATAATGTAATACTTGCGCGCACTTTTCTTTGTATTATTTTTAAAAAATTGCGAAAAATCGCTGTCCCCCGCCTTATCTCGAAAAGAATTTATCAAAAAATTTTGAAAAAATTCTGGAATATTCTCCACGGGGTGTAGATTGAACGAAAATTATCACGAGTGCATTACCTTTAATAATTTCAGTAAAGATTGGAAACAAACTTTGTTGAAAACTCATTTGTGGTGTGTTTTATGAAGTCACTAATCATTTTATACATCTGTAACAAAATTTTTTATTTTAAAAGCAATCAACGTACGGAACACTAATTGCGCAAGTTCAACTTGCACTTGACCGGTTATTCTCTTTATAATCACAAGCAAGCCATTCCCATGAACCGCTCGTACCTACTATGAAGCATTGCAAGTTGTACTGCTTGGAATTGGTTTATCTTTGTCTTGTTTGTATACGTAATAGAAATATTTGTATATAACAACGCAATTTTTTTAGTTCTTTTTATCAATTAACTTCCGAAACATGAATTTTAAAAAAAAAAAACTATAATTTCAAGTTTCTTAGATAAATGTCAATAAGACACATGAAATTTGTAATCTGATTAGTTTCTTTCTGAGGAAACTAAAAGACCAAAAACATATTTTTTGGCAAGATAATTTAACTCCTTTTTTGTCTATTAATTGTTATTAATGTTCTACATGGTAACAGTCAAAAATGAACGAACAAAATGAAGTGTTCTGAACTTAATCGCTGACTTGCTTAAAGTGAATTACAAGTAAATGATCACTCTGTGCAAGACATGTATTACGAAGAATTTAAGCGATTATTTCGAAGCTCATTACTTATTGCTTAGTCCGTGAAAAATCACTAAAATACTTAAATCACTCGATTCTGCAAGTCACTAGTGTACCAAGTACTGGAATATTGAAGTTAATTGGTTTTTTTCCGACACTAATATTAAATAATGTTGTTTAGTGTCCAACAGTGGAGACAAGTGCCGTAAAATTTTCATCATTACTGGAAATTGGAAATCGACTTAACTACTTTGAGATAATGTCAATAAGATGTAAACGAGTTTTCTCAGCATAATGTTGGCCGCAAGGCCACTTATCTTCTACTTTAGTGCATTTTTTCGCATCTTAACACTTTCAGCTCACTATTTCTTAAATATCTCAGCTTCAGCTCGCGACAGAAAAAAATTATTTTACTCGTCATTAAATTGCCTAAAAAACTGCGTAGATTACATTAAAAAATATTAAGTACGTAACCTAAAAAAAAGTATTTACTGTGACAAATTATAAAATAGTTTTTTACTGGTAACTGCCTTTAAATTCGATATTAGGGCTTAAAGTTATAAAAAAATATAGATTTTATGTTAGCAAAAAAGTAGGCCAAATTTTATTAAAAAATATTAAGAGGATTGGTCAAAATTCGCATTTTGGTCAAATTTTGGATTGTTTTTGTGGGCATAAGTTTGTAGGACACTTTTTTTTAAATATGCAAAATTTTATTCTCTTCAATATGGTTAGAAGAAAAAATAAAGAAGATACAAAAAAAACTATCTTATTTTAAATTTTTTTCGTTACGAAAAATTCAATTTTTTTCGCTTATGCTCTAGAAAAAGTCTAGTTCATTCTCTTTATTCCTATTCAATATTTTAACTTAAATATAGAATGAAAAAGTGATTTTATAACAAATATTACCTATTTTACAATAAAACTATGATTTATATAACGGAAAAAGAAAGACAAAAACAAAGAAACTTTTGAGAGTCAAATATTTTTCATACAGATGTGTTTTTAATTTGGTAAATGGTTTAATATACACTATATACATGCCTTAAAGATGTTAATAATAACACCTTATTAACAAAAAATATAATTTCTAATCACAAATCTGTAATATTTTGAAATATGTATTGAGTTAAATACATAAAATGAACAGAGACATGTTAGCATATCTCTGAAAATAAATGCTGTGCAAACTACACTACACTACGATAAGACTAACTATGATGAAATGCGTAATGCTTAGGATACAGGTGCCATCTGTATACTCACGAAGGTTGTTAGCATTGCAACTTATTTCGAAGCGTAGCGTCGAGGCACTATGCGATAATTTTCAAATTACCTTATATTATGTTTAGGTATAAGTAGGTAATGCCTCTAAATCCAAATAATCTTTTGTTTAATATTGTTTGATTTTTAAACTGCTATATGATATTACTAGTACTATTATTTCAACATTAAAATAGTAATAATTAATACGTTTCTGTTATCTAAATCATAATTTTACTCTAAAATAGGTAGTATTTGTTTTAAATTCACTTTTTTATGTTATTTTTAAGATAAAATATTGAATAAAGATAATGAACCCGAACTTTTCTAGAGCAAAGGCGAAAAAAATTGAATTTCTCGTAAAGAAAAAATTTAAAAATACTATAGTTATATATATAAAAATTATATATATATAAATATATATATATATATAATATATATATATATATATATATATATATATATATATATATATATATATATTTCTTATATATATATATATATATATATATATATATATATATATTTCTTTATTTAAAAAAAATCTTCCTAGGACCTTTCGCCCACAATAAAAATCCATAAGATTTGGACTAAAATGCGAATTTTGACCAATCCTCCTAATATTTTTAATAAAATTTGGCACACTTTTTTGCTAATATAAAGGCTATATTTTTTCTATAATTTTAGGCCGTAATATCGAATTGAACGGAAGTTAAAAACTATTTCACAATTTGTCGTAGTAAATACTTTTTTTCAGGTTATGTACTTAATATTTTTTAATGTAATCTAAGCAGTTTTTTAGCCAATTTTAGGATGTGTAAAATAATTTCTTTTTTGTCCCATAACTACGAACAGAAGCTGAGATATTTAAGAAACAGTGAGCCGAAAGCATTAAAATGTGAAAAAATGCTCTAAAATAGAAGAAAAGTGGACTTGCGATCAAAATTAGGCTGAGAAAGCTCGTTCACAATATGTTGGCAGTATTTCAAAGTAGTTAAATCGATTTCCAAGTTGTACCCAAAAATTTCCAAAAATCACTAAAATTAAATAAATGTTATATTCGTGACGTTACTGCCTGGCTGATCGTACGGAGTTTATGGGTTTGAAAATTCGAGAAGGAAATTACGTTTGAAATATTAGTATCAAAAACCTATTTAGTTTGTAATTTGTAGATTTTATTTATTTATGCGTATTAATTATAATACTCTATTGAACTACGTCATCGTTAGTATTTATTTTAACTTTTTCATCAAACGTAAACGGATATTTTTAGTATATTTCAATATTTGTTTTGTGTGATTCTATAATTTCCCAATTTAAAAATACATCCGGCTTGTTTGTTTAACCTGACGTCATTGCTTTTGTAACTACCTATTTCTTTTGTGTTAAAGATCGATCTATAGTTTTTAATTTTGGAGAAGGAAAAATGACCTTTGAAGAATATTTCATGTACTTGATTGATTTTTTTAAGGAATTGTCACCATCAAGATATTATTTATTTAATATTGAATAAATATAAAGTTAACTAGTTTACATCTAGTGTAGTTGTCGAAATCAAGAATAAGCATGAATAAAAAAATACAAAATATTATTTATTTTTTCACTAAACGCATTAAGCGACTGTTAGAGAGGATAGACTTTTTGTGGAACGACGATGACGTGGAAGCTACAATACTTTTACACAATGTTTTTAATGTCATATGTATTTTCCGTAAGGGAGAGGAAACTTAAGCAGCCCAGTTGGTTAATTAACATCAATAGCAAAGTATTAACATGAAAAAATTGTTTGAATGTGCAACACATTCGAATGCATTATCTTATCTGTATCTTCGGATGTGCAGGTATAAGGAAAAATATGTTACAGTTGCTGATCTTTATGCACTCCAACAGATGCCAAAACAATTTTTTACGATCCACAAATGCTCGCCCCAAACTCTTTTATTTCCAATTTTATGTTCAGGATATTGTTTAATTATTGCTGTGATTTTTAAAATAAATTAACTCATAATCTATGTTCTAACTAATTTTATGTGAATGAAATAAAATAAAACTACTTTTACTGAAAATTTGCACTATGTTTTGATTAAAATATCTGTGACCTGTTTGGCAACAGTTTAGTTTATATGGTAAAATTGACCACCTAAAGACTGCAGTGTCGTGAAACTTGTCATAAATATTTTAAGCAAATACAATGAAAATTTTGAGTAAAATTAGTTTTATTCACTATTTATTTTTTATGTTTTTGTCAGGGAAGTACTGATTTACTGATATTTTTTTATCCAAACTTAAACAGAGAACAAAATGAATAATTTTTTTTTAACTTGTTTCCTTTATTCGGTTTAATATTTCTAAAATTTTCATGGAAATAAATATTATCAAAAATATACCCCGACTCTTTGAGTACTTTAATTCAACCCTCATCTTTGTATTCTGTCTCCCAGGGATGGATTAAGAAAATACTTATAGCGTTATTTAGAGCCCACAGGAAATTTTAGAAAAATAATATTTGGCCTACAAGAATCTTCACATGAAATATATATTTTTAAAATTTGCATTTTTAAATAGTATGGTGTAATTTCTATTCAGACCAATATAATTACTATGTCTTTTGAATTGTGCATCGCAAGCATCCATTGTAAGCTACACAATAGCTACAATTCTTGGATACACCTCGGACGTCTTTTTTATTTTAGATATTGACACTTGACATCTACCGTATTTAAATTATACAAATTGTTGTTATTTTTACAACGTTAAATGATTTATTGTATATTATTACATAATATTTACTAAACCTAAGTTTATAAGTGGCATTACTATGAAAGTGTATATCAATTGTCTCTTAGACAATATTAAATCATGTGTACATATGCCTATACGATTAATATATTACTGATAAATGTTACCGAATAATGTTACGTAGATGACCATCTATTTCAAAGTCTTTTATAAATAAAATTTTCCACGCGTTTTTGTTAATTTGTAAATATTTTTGGGTTATGTAAAATGACTACTGTAGAAAAGCAATTGCAAGTAAAATAGGGTTATTCAGAAGTGGATCAGACCGAAATTGACAGTAAAGAACATGAAAAATTTGAAGAAGATTACAGTGACATAGGTCTGTGTTAAGGGTATAAATTTTGTTGTTATTAAATTTTAATACAATAAGTGGTGAAATAAATTCTGTTGGTAGAATATTCAATGGCTCAATTTTATAAATATCACAAAATTTTAATAAGACGGTTTATAGTATATCTAAAATAGAAATTTGATCAGTGAAACAAATATTAAAAAACACAAAAATGATGGTCCAAGCAGTTTTTATTGTTATTTTCGCATTGCCCATAGGATGAGAAAAAATAAAAGAAAAGGGAAGTTTCATTATATTTCATAAATAAACAATTAATGTCTCTAATATTTTAGCACCTACAATAGGGAAACGTCATGTACAAGTATGTCTATATTTTATTCTTGGTTTTGTCGCCTTTTCATTTCGAGTTTCCTTATCTGTTGGTATTGTAGCTATGATGGATCCTTCTGTTAGTAGCAATCCAAACATAGTGGTAAGTTTTAGTTAAAATATTTGATTTAGACGTATTACATTTGGCATATAAAAATATCAAATGTAACTTATTTTCCTTAACGTGTATTGCATCATAACATGTTCTTTCCACTGTGAATAAAACCAGTTTACTAAAACATCTTAATAAATTAAAATAAATGATCTCTCTGTCTGTCTCTCTCTCTCTCTCTCTCTCTCTCTCTCTCTCTCTCTCGAAGTGTCATATCCAATATGGACATAGGCGACCCTCTCGCCTTTGCTTATGATTCATAGATTTTTTTAAGTGTTCCACAGATAAAAGGGACCTACAGTTTAATGCTGATTCCGAATGGCCAATGTGAGAGGGCTTTGCTGGGCATAATATTGCGGATGGTTTACCATTGCCTTCCCTAGAGAGGCGAATGTCACGTTGTAACGTTTTTTTTTAATTTATTACTTTCCGAGCCGAGAATCAAACTCAGCTCGGATCTCCGGCGGAAAAGGCAGACACGTTAACCTCTATGCTATGGCCGCCTCTTTTGATGACTGTACATGTGATAGACACATCATACGAACACACTTCTGTACAAAACGTGGTATCAATATTGACTAATTCTATCTTTCTCAATGCTACGCAGTAACAGCCAAACATTAGATAAGAGGCTACACTAACGTATTACCACGTTTTAGAGAAATATAATTTATATCTACGAGATATAAAAAGGTAAAAGAAATATGTTCATTTTGCTATGAAAATTCTTTTAGTTTTTAATCTATTTTAAGTAACAGTTACTATTCAAGCTGATTGCTAAAATTACTATTGTTTCTTCCAACAGTTACATATTTATCAATCTATCTATATATATATATATGTTTGATGACACATATTTGAATGGGAAACTAAAGTCATTATTAAATCATTTCAAGCTAAATATTATAAAATTAGCCATAACTGACACTGTTAAAAAAATAAAAACCCTTAAAAAATCAATTGAAATCACATACACAAAGATAGCCTACTTACCTACTAATCTAGTCAATGAGTTCAAAGATATAGAGAGAAATAAATATGAAAAGGCCTTTTCACAAATTAAAATTAAGAACATAAAAAAATACAATTCTCTTTTAAATACAAATGGACAACCAAAAAATTCCATAATAAAAGAATGGTGCGAAAATTTATCAGACACATACATTCCGGAAGATATTCTAGAAGTTTTATCCTATGGCCGAAATTTTGCCAAAACAATAACTAATCCATCTGAATACCCAATTACTGATTATATAGCCAGCACAGAATATGCAATTCAAACATTGAATAACGATACAAAAAATACAGTCAGATCACAAGTAGTAAACATTTTGACAAACCATAAAAATAAAATCAAAAACAACAGTAATGCAAAAAATAACATAACTCAACGCAATATTAATAATAAAATACATAAAGTAAAAAAGTTTTTAAAAAATAATCCTCAAATTACGATCCTAACTCCGGACAAAAGCAACAAAACTGTTATTCTTAACACAATCGACTACGAATCAAAAATGTTAGAATTATTAAATGATGAAAGTACTTATAAGAAAATACAAAACAACCCCACAAATACCTATCAAACTTTAAATAACAATTTAGTTAAAACCTGGTACAACAAAGACTACATCAGTAAGGAAACATATAACACTCTTATCATTCACAATGCAGAACCTCCCAAAATATACGGCCTTCCCAAATTGCACAAGCCCAACATCCCACTAAGACCGATAGTTTCTAGTATACAGTCCCCTTTCTACAATATCTCCAAATTCCTCTCAAATATTCTTTCTAAAGTCACTGGAAAAAATGTTTTTTATATAAAAAACTCTTTCGAGTTTAAAAATTTCATAGATAGTATACACATGCCCAATGAAAGTAAACTCATATCCCTCGATGTCATGTCCTTATATACAAACTTACCCATAAACCTTATAATCACCGCAATAACAAATAAATGGGAGCAAATTAAAAAACACACCTGCCTACCACAAGAAGAAGTCATAAATGCCATAAATATAATCTTTAAAAACAATTTCTTTCAGTACCAGAACTCATTCTACCTTCAAATGGAAGGTTGTGCAATGGGGGCTCCTATTTCTGCTACCCTTGCCCAACTGGCATTGGAATATTTGGAGGAAAGTGTTATTGACAGCTTAAGCAACAAACCTATTTTCTTCAAAAGATACGTAGATGATTGTATTCTAGCACTAAAAGAAGACCAAATAGAAAACACAGTTAAAGCCTTCAACCAATTCAACAAAAAATTACAATTCACCATCGAAACAGAACAAAACAACGCCATAAATTTCCTAGATCTAACTCTAATAAGAGAAAAAAACAAAATAAATAGCAAATGGTACACAAAACCAACAAGTTCTGGAAAATATCTAAACTACCATTCACACCATCCTTTAAATTTTAAGAAAAATACCGTCATAAATTTAATTGACAGAGGCTTAAAACTAACAAGTCCTAAATATAGAGCAGAAATAATAGAAAAAATAAAAACTACCTTAACCAACAACAATTATCCGGTTAAGCTAATTAACAAAATTTTAAAAACCAGAACTCACAAATTATATAATACTCTAGATAAACAACCAAAACAAAGAACAGCTACAACATACATATCCATGCCATATATTCAAGGACTTTCAGAAAAAATTAAAGCAGTCCTCAAAAAACATAATTTAACTGTTTGCCACAAAACGCATAACTCATTAAAACACCTTTTTACCCCCCTAAAATCCAAAACACCCCTACTGAAACAATCAAACCTGATATATTCTATTCCATGTCAAAACTGCAACGGCTGTTACATCGGCATGACTAAACAACATCTAGAAACAAGACTGAATGGCCATAAGTATGATAAGAATAACCCAACAGCTCTATCAAAACACGTTAAACAAACCAAACACTCGTTTGATTTTAAAAATACAAAAATCCTAAAAAAAGAGTCAAACTATTTTAAAAGATCAATGCATGAAATGATCTGTATTAATAAAGAGAAAAACAATATAAACGACAAAAGCGACGTTAGGGGTCTGAGTCATATTTATTTCGGACTCTTCTCATAGTAACTCAATAGCAGATAATAAATAAAAAAAACACTTAAAGAAACCAAAGGATGACTTTCGTGCCCTATACAAATCTAAAGTTATTTTAAAAAATGTAACCATCTTAGTAACACCTTTTAAAGAATGTTAAGTGTGTCTTCGTTTCAACCCACACATGTAAGTTTTTATATATATTTTGAGTGTATTTTTATTATTTTCACCTTCTACATTGTATTATAAGTTTAAGAATTTTATATATTCATAATTAAAAAAATTTTGTGCGTCCTATTGAACATCCAAAACAGAAAATTCAATTTTTAGATGAACTGAAGAAGCCTGAAAATCGGGCGAAACGTTTTCAATAAATTCTAACTAGAACATGATGTAATTTCTCTATCCTTAAAACAAAAGAACCATAAAGCCCAAGAAATTGAAAAAATATATATATATATATATATATATATATATATATATATATATATATATATATATATATATATATATATATGTATAAATATGTACATATATATAAATATATGTATATATATATATATATATATATATATATATATATATATATATTTATGCATACATACATATATATATATATATATATATATATATATATATATATATATATATATATATATATATATATATTTATATCCTTAAATTATAAAATGTCTTTACAGAAATTTTTAATTAAGTGAAAAACCAATAGCCAAAATAAATATATTAAAAAAAAATTAAACGTTTCAAAAGAGGGACAATTTGTACATGAAAATTTTTGAAATAATAATTGGACAGTAAATTAAAACTCTTGACTAATTTAAATATATATATATATATATATATATATATATATATATATATATATATATATATATATATATATGTATAAATATGATAAATATATATATATATATATATATATATATATATATATATATATATATATATATATATATATATGAGCTGTGTAGTTTGGAAAGTTAAATTTTGACTTGACATTGATGCTACTTTTGATATTTTCAAAACAATGGAAAAAATCGAATTCTATGTGTTGATTAAATATTGTTTTTTGATGGGAAAAAAAAATACCGTTTAAGCAAAATAATGGCTTGATAATTATTATGGGGACTCTGCCCCTAGAAAATCACTCATCATTTACTGATATGCTGAATTTAAACGCGGTCGTACAGATACAAATGATGCTGGACGCTCTGGACGCCCAAATGAGGTGGTTACATCGGAAAACATTTAAAAAATCCACAAAATTGTTTTGGATGACCATAAAGTGAAATTACCTGAGATAGCTGACATCCTAAAGATATCAAAAGAACATGTTGGTCATATTTTGCATGAACATTTGGGCATGACAAAGCTCTGTTCGAAATGGGTATCGAGTTTGCTCACAGTAGACCAAAAACTACAACGTGTTAATGATTTTGAGCGCTGTTTGGACCAGTTTAAGCGCAATAAAAAGGATTTTTTTCATGCGATATGTGACAATGGATGAAACATGGATTTACCACTACACACCGGAATCAAATCGACAGTCAGCTGAATAGACAGCAGCCGGTGAAAGCCGCCCGGAGCGACCAGACACAACAGTCGGCTGGGAAGGTTTTGGCCTCTATATTTTGAGATTCACATGAAATAATCCTCATCGACTATGCTGACAAGGAAAAAACCATCAATAGCGAATATTATATAAAGTTATTAGTGCGTTTGAAGGCAAAAATCGCAAAGAAACGGCCCCAAATGAACAAGAAAAAAGTGCTCTTTCATCAAGACAATGCATCGTGTCACAAGTCAATGATTACGATGGCAAGATTGCATAAATTGAAGTTCGAATTGCTTCCTCATCCACCGTATACTCCAGATTTGGCCCCCAGCGACTATTATCTATTCGCCGACCTCAAAAAAATGCTCGTGGGAGAGAGATGTGAGGAAGTTATCGCCGAAACTGAGGCCTGTTTTGAAAGCAAAGACAAATCCTTCTACAGGAAAGGTATAGAAACGTTAAAAAAGCGTTGGACTAATTGTATCGCTTTTGAAGGAGACTATATTGATGAATAAATTCTAATTTTGCAAAAAAAATGTGTTTAAGTAGCTAAACCAAAAACTTTTCAGCCTACTTGTTAGGTTAACATCTGCCAGTTAGTGACGCGAACTTATTGTCCGTCATTTGGAAGATATTCTTAGTGATTTACATATAAAAGTCGATTTAATATTTACGCTATAAGACCGGTATATAATTTCTATTACAGACAATTAAAGGTAAACATGACGGAGTTCGTCAACAATACTGAAAGCGCTCCTTGGCCTATCATGTACAAAATGGTAATACCGACGACAAAGTTGCCTTTCGTGCACATTCACAAAATGATTAAAAGGAAGAATGCTGCAAATATCAGGTTTATGCATTTTTTAGAAAAAAACTTTAAACTATTAATGTCGACCACTGGGAATATTATAAACAACTTCGAAACTTGGCAACCTCTGTGGCAAGTTCTAAAAAATTTCATATTTAAAATCTCAATTTAATAACTCTTCAGGAATTTAAAAAATAATGTTATTTCTAAGAAAGATTTTAGTCTACACGAGTACCTAAAAGATGCAGATGACTTGAATACGTACTTTACGTTATAGTTCACTTACGCCAGATTCAAATCCTATTTCGGTTTACAATATGAACATAATAACTCCGAATATGTTTTCCCTTGTTGCAGCTTGTGAGGAAGCAAATATTGTAAAAATATGTAAAGTATATCTTTTGATTGTGATGAATTAAACATTACATTATTATTGCTGTATTGTCCGTAGCATTAAGTTTCAACTTTGAATCAAGGTCTAATTGTATATCTTTCAGATTTTTTCAGTGCATGCGAAAAAAGGTCGGTATGAATGAAATTTTGTTTTCAACTCGGGAGAAGTGTTACTGAAACATATGAAATGATAGGGACTAAACCCTGAATCATAACCAAATTTTGGAGAGGTTTTTCAATTTCAAACTGATCGGACATCGGTGGAAGACAACAAGCATTCCAGTTGATCTTCGACCGCAACCACGCCATACATTCTTCTTCAGTATAAGAAATTTTCAAAATTCTGCGATATAGCCATAATACAAATGCCTCAAGTTTCTTAGAAGTTGCTTCCGTCAGCGTCCAAGGTTCCATACCGTAAAGAAGGACAAAGAAGACATAACATCTTAGGAGTCTTATTTTCGTGCCCAATTTTATTGCTGAGCTTTTGAAAAGCAAAGCCATTTTGAGGGACACTGCTCTAGCTTTTTCGATACGGCAACGAGTTTCCTGCGAATGATCCCACTGTTCGCTTTTCATGGTACCTAAATATGAATATTGTGGAGTTCTTTGTATTTGTTGATTGTTAACCATCAACAAGGTAGCAGGAACTGGAGACTTGCTGATTACCATATACTTTGTTTTGCTGATATTAAGTTCGAGGCCGTATCGATTACTGACTTCGTTTATTTTTGTCATAAGATGTTGTAGACCCTTTAGTTTATCAGCGATAACCACCATATCGTCAGCATAATGAATATTATTTATTCGCTCCCCATTAAGCAGTATCCCTTCATCAACCTCTTTCATTGCTTCTGTGAAGATTTGCTCAGCGTATATATTAAACAAAAATAGTGAAGACAAGACACAATCCTGCCACACTCCACGCTCAATCCATATTGCTTCTAAGCGCTCCCCTTCTGTTTTAATAAACGCCATCTGGTTCCAGTAGAGGTTGCCAATACTCCGCAGATCCTTTCCATCTATCCCAAGGTCTTTCAGAATTCGTAACTTAATTAATGCATATTAAGAACTGTTGCACCAAAAATGGTAATTTTCGTTTAAAATAAAAACAAGTGAAGACCATTCCACATCTAAACTAATTCGGCTCAATTTCAATTTTGCTCACACTTTCTATGGTAATAGAAAATGGAGAACCAGACAATTGATTTACTACATTCAAATAGTGCTATTTTAACTACCAAGTCAGGGTATAGTTGCCCCGTGACTCTTTCTTGTGTTCATATAATAAGATGGCTTTTTTAGTCAACCTCCTCGCTACCATAGGAATTTTTACTGTTGTCCTGACTATACCTCTATTGTCGGGGATGTCATAACATAGATCAACGTTGCCCAGGTGCCGAAATATACACATTTGTATGTCACGGCAGTTTTAAAGTAACGCGGTATTGTTGCCATGGGCGTTATTATATTTCTGCATTAACTATTACCTAAAAATACACATATTCAATATTATTAGTGATCACCAATATGGCTTTCGTAAACAAAGATCAACAGGAGATCTTCTGACTTATGTAACACATGTTTGGAACAACGCAATTAAACACTTTGGAGAATCTCGAGCGGTTGCTCTTGACATATCCAAGGCATTCGACAGTGTTTGGCACGATGGACTGTTGGCTAAACTACTCCCTTGTGATATGTCTGAAAAGTTCTGTTTGTGGCTCTAATGTTTCCTCAGAGAGCGTTCTTTACGAGTGGCAGTCGACGGATTTCTTTCTAACACCTTCGCAATCAACGCCGGTGTGCCTCAAGGCTCCATACTGTCTCCTACTCTCTTTCTCATTTACATTAACGATCTGCTGGAAAAGACCGGGAATCCAATCTACAGCTTTACAGACGACAGTACGCTTGTCTCTTCATTCACTTTGATCGCTCGGACATCGGCTGCTCAGGCGAATATCCGCAAACAGCAGGAGGTCGTTTAACTTAAGAAAGACCTGGAAGAAATTCTATCTTGGGGCGACAGTAACCAAATGGAATTTAACGCTACAAAAACCCAGGCGGCAGTTTTTTCTAAAAAAGTTAACGTTGCCGAATCGGACATAGTTATGTCGGGGCACTCCATTCCCCTAGCATCGTCGCTCAATTTGTTGGGCGTTAGTTTGGGAGCAAATATGTCCTGGCATGAACATGTTGTAGGCATAGCAAGGAGAGCTTCTCAAAAGTTAGGCATATTATTTCGAACCAGAAAGCTTTACACTCCACAACAACTGTTAATTCTTTATAAAGCTCGAATTCGACCAACTATGGAATACTGCACCCATGTCTGGGGCTCCCCTCCCAAACATACACTGTATTTGTTGGATTTTGGTCAGAGAAGAGCTGTTCGTCTGACTGGAGACCCGGAACTGACTGCCGGCCTTGATTCGCTGGAACATCGAAGAACGGTTGGCGACTTGAGTCTATTCTACAAGTATTTTCATGGAAAGTGTTCGAAGGATGTAGCCCGCTTAATTCCTCCCAAAGCGATGCGTGTTAGAAATACACGTCGCGCTGGTGCTTCCCATCCGTATGAGGTTCAGCTTGTGACTCCTCGTACAACGCTTTTCAAGCAGTCTTTTATATGGAGAACATCATCCCTTTGGAATAATTTGCCCAGCGCTGTGTTTCCCACCGAGTACAATTTACAGCGATTCAAGAACAACGTGAATCGCTTTTTCCGCACACATGCCGCTCCTGGAGCGCTTTAGGGACTTCCCTGCAGCATGTGTGCTAGACTCATAAAAATACACGTACCTAGCCCAGGCTCTTAACCCACAGTGCTACCAAGGCCGGCTTGGCCATAATATTGCTGCCATTTCTCAAACAATTTATCTAGTAGGCAGCTGTCATACATACATACATAATCTGAGAGCTCTTGTTTGCACACCTATTCAAAAGAGTTACACCAAGTGTTAATAGCTTCTGGTTGAAATGATTTCCCACGCTGAAAAAGTAGATATGTTTCTTATTTATGGAGAAGCAAGAAGAAATTCTCGGGAAACCGTTAGACTATATCGAGAATGTTACACCGACAGGTATATCCCGGACCACACTATTTTTGTCGGTTAGAATGAAATTTGAGGAGCAATATGGATGCATTTTCTGGGCAGAAACGAAAAACTGATGTATCAAAAGAAAAAGTAGCCGAGATTATCCAATATTTTCAAAACCATTCATTAATTCAATCAGACAAGCAAGCACTCAACTGACTCTATCTTATGGAGCTATTCAAAAATCTCTTAAAGCTAAAATACTCTATATAAACCTCATAATCTTTTTCAGTTATTAACACAATTTGATTCGGAACAACGACTGAGTTTTGTAGCAAAAATAATGATTAAATATGATGAAGAACGTTATTTTCTGAATCATACAGATGAAAGTTATTTTGTCAGCAACGACAAACATAACAGAAAAAATTATCATTACTGGGCTGACGAGAATCCATACAACGTTAATCAAATTCAGACTCAAGGCCATTATAGCGTAACTGTATGGTGTGGGATAATTGGGATACATTTGGTTGGACCATACTTTTTTGAGGGAACATAAACTGGAAATAGATATCTTAATTTTTTGGTTAATACTCTTCCAGTTTTATTAGAAAATGTTCCCCTTATTTTAAGAATTCATATGTGGTATCAACACGACGGAGCATCACCTCATACAACTGCTGCTGTTAGAGAGTATTTGAATGACCGTTTTCAACGAAAATGGATAGGAGATCGCAGCTTAGTTATTCAATCGGCTTTTAGGTCACCAGACCTTAGTAGTAGTAAAATGAGTACCTTGAGTCCCTGGTGTCGCCTAGATCTAAAAGTTCTTCTGTGACTCCTCACTGAGTCGAGTCAGAGTCGCAGTCCTAGTCCGTCATTTTCTACCAAAAGACATAGGTTACTCACCCTGACCTCTTGTACATTTTTGGGTTCACAGAATAGTTGACCCGAGTATCTATATCTCTCGACCATTAGTGCAGAACATTCGCACAGAATGTGTATACTGTCCTCGCTTTCTCCCTCGCACTAGACCCGTTTTCCGCTCAGCCAGTTTGAGGTTATATAGATAGGCCTGCAGTGCCACATGTCCCGTAAGGAGTCCTCTGCCCAGACGTAACCTTTGTTTTGACATCGACAAGAGTTCCTTTGTTCTGCCGATCGTAGTTTTTTTCATAAGGAGTTTGGCTTGACGACACCCCGCTACTGTAGTCCAAGAGAATTGGTGTTCTTTATCCAACCAATCCCTGATTTTGTTTCTACCGAAAGCGAATGGAACTCCTACAACCGGTTCAGGTAGGTTCTCCAAGGTGCCTCTTTTCGTGAGTTCGTCCGCTATTTCATTTCCAGATATGCCTTAGTGACTTGGTACCCACATTAGAGTAACTTCGTTGTTACCTCCTAATGTGTTTAGTTCTTGTACACATTCCCTGATCAGCAAGCTGTACTTGATGGATTTGGCAAGAGCTTGTATAACTGCTTTGCTGTCGCAGCAGATTAAAATTTTCATATTATTTATCCCTTCCGAGATTTATATTCTTACACATCTGAGGATGGCTAACACCTCAGCTTGAAAAACCGTAGCCATATTGCCCATGGGTATACTTTTCCTGTGGTTTAATTTATTGTAATAGATTCCCGCCCCAAAGCGGCCATTGGTTCCCGAACCGTCAGTATAACAAATGTCGGTATTCGGCCTGTTCAGGACCTTTTGCATGTTCTTCCTCTCAGGGATATGGACAGAAAAAGACTTAATCACTTGTCTTGTTTTCGTGATTTTATCTTGTTTTAAGACGAATGGGCATTCGTGGAGGAATTTTAGACCTGAGTGTCTTCGGCCCTCATTCCTCCATTCGCCTTGACACTTCAGTCTGTACACTGTTAATCTCGCCGTGTAGATGATGAACTGGTTCAGTGGTGGAACACAGAGGCTACTTCTAGTGCCTCCGTTGGTGTCGTTCTCATAGCCCCCACTCCCGCCCTAAAGTAGTTCCCCTGTAGGCTGCGCAGTAAGTTTCTTGACTCCACCGTGCCCACTCTGGGCCACCAAATCACTGCTGCGTACGTTAATCTAGGCAATAGCACCGCCCTGTATATCCACAGGGCGACCTTGGGCTGCATACCCCAAGTCTTGTCCAGAGCTTTCCTACAGGCCCAAAGGAACGTGTAGACCAGACTTTAAGCCGTTAGATTTTCTTCTTGTGGGGACTCTTAAAGATGTTGTATACAAAACTGTGACAAATGATCCTGAGCACTTAAAGACAAAAATATCAGATACGGGCAATAGTATATCTGGAGAAATTATTTACAAAGCCATCCATCAAACGTTAATGAAAAGAATGAAAAAATGCATGATGGAAGAAGGAAGACATATAGAAAATTTCTTTTGATGTTTTTTTTTTTTAAAAATTTTTAACTTTCAAACATTTAATTTTATAAATATGTAATAAGGTATATAATGTTAAAAGTATATAGTTTTTTTGTGGTTTTAATATATTTTTGTTTTTGATTGTTCGAAGATATTTTATTAAAGGAAATACCTCAATAGCATAGTAACTAATATTATTAAAATGACTGTCAAATTAACATATGAGAACCACTTACTAGATAAATTGTTTGAAAACCGCCAAACGTGGCATATGATCCATGGCATGGCGATGACAAACAATAATATTTTAGAGGGTTTTTGCAACAAAACTTTTTTGCCAAACAAATTAGAAGAAAAGAAAAAATGTCGAAAAAAATTAGGGCTTTCCAGTGCCGTTTTACAGACGGTATGTTGATAGAAAAAAAAAAGTTGTTTGGCGTAGCGACGCCAAGCGTCGTTTTCACTACCAATTGTCAAATACATTAATACTCCTTGGCATGTATACCTCCTTAAAAAAAAAATATTTAACAAATTTCCATAAATCGTGGCCGGGCGTCTAAAAATGATCACCTCGTACATGCTAAAAAGTAGGATATTCAGCACTATAAATGTCAGACTCTGATAGATTTTTTCAAACCAAAATAAAAAAACAAAAGCTCTGTGATTCATTGATTTTATGTGTATATTGC
Organism: Pachyrhynchus sulphureomaculatus; assembly: GCA_019049505.1. Taxonomy (NCBI): domain Eukaryota; kingdom Metazoa; phylum Arthropoda; class Insecta; order Coleoptera; family Curculionidae; genus Pachyrhynchus; species Pachyrhynchus sulphureomaculatus. The sequence continues at coordinate 160,310,780 of CM032449.1, forward strand.
CTTGCCTGGGTTTGGAAAATAATGGACAAATTCTGAAGCTACAGCATTTACACCTGTGTTTGGTTTTTGATATATGTCGAAGGATATATATTTCCCCTACACCTTGAGATTTAAGGTACTTAAGTATGTATAACCAGCGTATGCTACATTCCACTTGCTGTTTCTACAAGATATTAGGTTTAAAATGCAATGGTATTTGCTGGAATGACTAGTTTGCAGAAAAGACGTACCGTAACCGTAATATTCGACATAAATCTATTTTGATAATATCTAAACATTATAAAAAACTCTTCAGACACTGTGTTTTTTTCTATACTGTATCATTTTATATCAGCAAGGTAAAATGACCTTATTTGCTCACCAATAACATTGATCTTATGTCATTCAAATTTTTTTAAAAAAGATTATTCTGATATTTTTAGCAACGTTTTTCTCCCTTAACTTTTTTCTTGTATTTCTTTGTTCTTCCAATATTTCATCTTTTCATATGTCTATCATTAACTGACCCTAAAATACTCTATATACGTATACTAGCCGTGCCCGCGGCTCCGCTTGCGTGGACTTGATTCCCTATTATCGTCACTGCTTATTCCTTATGTTACCTAACGTAACACAGAATATATGTATTTTATAAAAAAAAACACGTAAATTGGCTAAGTGGTTCTCGAATGATAAGCGCACTAACGGACAGACAGACAGACAGAGAGACGTTGCATTTTATATATATATATATTGTATTCTTTGTTACATGATATTGTTCCATATTTAACGGTTTAGGCAGCGTATTGCAAGAGAGCGCGCTAGCGGCAAACTTTTTTCCGGTTTGATTCACTATTATCGTCACTGCTTATTTCTTTACCTAATGTAATAAAATATATCCCATAATCTGGCCAAAGAACATATGTATAAATTAAAAAAAAAAACTCGGCTAAGTGGTTTTCGAGTGATAAGCTCGAATAGACACACAGACAGACAGAGACATTGCATTTTTATATATATTATGTTCTTTGCTGCATGATATTGTTCCATATTTAATGGTTTAGGCAGTGTATTGCAAGAGAACGCGCTAACGGCAAACTTTTTTCCGACTTGATTCACTATTATCGTCACTGCTTATTATGTTACCTAACATAATAAAATATATCCTATGTTACCTAACGTAATAAAATATTTCCTATACCCTGGCCAGGGAACGTACGTATGTTTTAAAAAAAAGCACGTAAATCGGATAAGTGGTTCTCGAGTGATAAGCGCACTGATTGACAGACGTACATACAGACAGAGAGACGTTGCATTTTATATATATTATAGAAGATTATCGATAACCTGACCAGAGAACAAATGTATGAATTAAAGAAAGAACACGTAAATCGGATCAGTGGTTCTCCAGTGATAAGCGCACTAACAGACAAACAGACAGACAGACAGAGAGACGTTTCATTTTATATATACTCTAGAAAGATTATAGATAACTTGGCCAGAGAACAAATATATGAATTAAAAAAAACATCGGATAAGTGATTCTCAAGTATTGGTGAATGCTCTGCAAATATTTTGAATGACTGGCAAAGATATGTTTGAAGTCTTTGACGTCATCCTTTCTTGCTGTTTGCGCCGAATTAAGATTTGTTTTATGACTTCCGTTATCCTCATTTTAAAACAACGTAAAAGCTTTTAATGGTCTACTTTGGATTTGTCAGACTCACTAACATGACTATTAAGCTGAAAATGTACAAGAGTCTGAGTGGATGTTGAGAGCGTTAATTTTTGCACTAACTAGATTTTGTAGGTGTACAGATTTAAATCCTTAAGATTATAGATAACATGGCCAGAGAACAAATATATGAATTAAAAAAAAAACATGAAATCGGATAATTGATTCTCAAGTCATAAGCGCACTAACGGACGGATGGACAAACTGACAAACAGACAGACAGACAGACAGACAGAGATGTCGCATTTTATATACATTATATTATTTGCTATCTGATATTGCTCCTTATTATTATTGTTTTAGGCAGTGGATTGCAAGAGAACGCGCTAACGGCAAACTTTTTTTCCGACTTGTTTGGCTATTATCGTCACTGCTTATTCCTTATGTTACCTATCGTAATAAAATATAGCCTGACCAGAGAACACATATATGTTTTTAAAAAAAAAGCACGTAAATCGGATAAGTGGTTCTCGAGTGATAAGCGCACTAATGGACAGATAGACAGACACATTATATATATATATATATATATATATATATATATATATATATATATATATATATATATATATATAGATTATAGATAACTATCACAGATTATATGGTATGATTTTTGTTTTCAATTGTCATAATTGCAGCAAGTATAAAGTAAACTTATATATCTACTATAATAATAACTGACTTAACAAATGTTTAATTATATCCTCATATGTGCGCAAGAAATTACACAAGCTGAGATCTCAAAACGTCTAAATATATTGTGAAAGAATTACACCATATTCTAGAAAAATAATGGACAATGTTGTATAAAATTAATATAAGCAATTTCTTGGAAATAGTTTTTTTAATCTATGCAAACTGATAAATAAATTTTGTTTTTGAGTAAAATTAGACCAATAAAACAAGTATGCATTTTAAATATTTCTATTGTTTAACAATTTGTAGCAAAATTTTGACAATTATAATGACTTAATTCTTTTTTCTCAAAGTAATTAAATTTATACTAAACGAATAAACATTTGCGGTTATTGTATTTTATTTCCGTAAGCTTTAGTAAAAACCATAATTACTAGTAAAATAATATTATTTGATATTACGTACTATAACTCGAGTTTTCTGTTTACCTTTAGAAGCGACATAAGAGTGCAAATGTTTTTACGTAAATTTTTCTTATTTTAAACCAACTTTAGAAAAAGTCGGTAAAGTGATTTACCTAGTACGTTCCATGAAAACATGTAGTTCTAAAATAAGTACTGAAAGTGGATCTTTCAAGTAATAAGAAAGTAAATTTTCTTTCCTTGAAACGATATCGTCCAAAAACTATAGGTTTCATCCCTATTTTAAATATTATATTATTTCGTTGTAATGTGTTGTTCCCAACAGACCGACTGACCGAGCGTCTGATAGTCAGATAGGCAGACTGATAGGAATGAGAATATATATTTTTTACGGTCTAAGAACATTAAAAAATAAAGAAAAACCAAAAACTGCAGGGAGCAATTCTTTCCCTTTAGCAAGGGACGTAAAAATAAAAATCTACTGCGCCAGAGGTAAGTAAGTTTCGGCCAATTTAATTGTCATTTGTTTATTTCTGAAACTTTTTCTATAATCAACTTAACCTATTTTAGGTTACTCTGTAACGAGATCTCAATCCCTTTTACATACTACGGCTGTTAAAACTGGACATAATGAAAAAGCAAAAACACCGAAATAAAAATATAATATGATATACGAGTCTACGCAACCATCCTACTAACCCACTACCCCACTTTTAGCTAATATGTTTTTACTAAGAATGATTAACTAAAATTTTAAAATATCCCAACAAAAAAGCAGGCAAAATTCTTATAATAATATCAAAACTATACAATATTTGATGATTTCCACCCTTTTCACCCTCTACTCCTGTTAATATTGCGAATAGCAAATAAATAATATAATGTTTCATTCCCTTGCCTCAAGGGATAATACTTATAACACAATAAATACGAAATTATGCTTAAATTTTGATCTTTATCGCAATAAGCAACAATAACAATATTCGACCACTCCACCCCTTTTACCCCTTTCCCATTAAAATGAAAGCAATAAAAAAATAACTTAATTTTCAGATTCCTCGACTCCACAAATTCCGAAAAAAACACTATATGTAGGAGCAACCTCATTAAACCCCTTACTCCATCATTTAACCCGCTATACATTTTGTGTACTGTTTACTATAAATAATATTCTTAAAGTGTATCCAATACAATAACGAAAAAATTATACAATATTGAATTGCCCCCGCCTCTTTCAGCCCTTTCCAGAATTAAACTTGTAGACAATGAAAAAATAACTTTCCTAGATTTCAAAAAATCCAGAAAAGGTTATATAACACCATACATCGAAAACAATCCGCTCTGATCTCCCCCCTTACCCTTTCTAGCCCTTATATATTTTACTATAACTATCTATGAATGAAATTTGTTTATTATTTAATTTAAAAAAAAAATTTCCGTATTACTGTTGAAACATTATAAAATTTATCAACCCCCACCCCTTTCACTGACTTGGGCTGAAGCAGCATCCTTAAAAAACTATAGGTTTCATCTACTTTTTAGATGTTATCTATGTGTCAAGTTTGAAATTGATATCTCATATCGCTTGAGAGATATCGTGCCAAGATATCGACAGACGACAGATCTACAGACCGACAGAACGACAGACCAACAGACCGACAGACCGATAAACCGATAGCTAGGTAGATCGACTGATGGAAATGAGTGACTAATATGAATCTTAAAACGTGAAGAAAAACAAAAATCTCGTATGATTTTTCACGCATACAATCCTTTAGCAAGAATAGTAAAAATATAAAAATTTTTCTTTTTTTCGTAGATGACTATAATTTTGCAAAGTCTCATAAAGCTTTGTGAAAAATATGCAATGTTTCTGCTATGACAATTTTTTACATGCCTTATTCGGAAATGGATATTTTGCAGGATAATTAAGTAAGTTTAAAGATAACACTGTAGGTGTAGTTCTTAAGGTTTACACCTCTTAAGACATAAATAATTATTCGGTAGAACTTGCATATGAGATATATGAAATATCGAGAAGCACCTCTTGCAACTTGATGCCATCTGGTAGAATTGTATAGAAAATTGCAGTTTTTTCACTAGTACAGAAAACAATATTTTTATTAAAAAAAAAAAATTGTTCGAAAAATAGTAACTGTTTTCGTGCTAGATTCCGAATAAATCAATTCTCGGAACAAGCTCTGAAAAAGTCGGCGAAACGTTAGCATCGCTTTTTAATTCGACACAGAAAATATCCAGAAGAATCGTACCTACAAGCTCTGTAACCTGTGGAAATTTCCTATGAAAATCTCTACAACTTCTCTAGGTAATCAATGTGGATTTTCTCATGTCCGATAACTTTAGTTACGAAAGGAAGGAAATATTTGAAAGAAAATCGAATTCGTTGTTCTTAACTTAGATGTAAGTTACCCCAAAAAATGTTTATTTTTAAAAAATATATTCTATGTCAACCTTGGAAAACTGTTTCTTAAAAATAATGTCATTATCGGCATCCTTCTAGTCAATCAATAAAAGTATTGGTCAATGGTCAGCAAATATCTTGAATGAATGGCAAAGATATGTTTGAAGTGCTTGACGTCGTCCTATCTTGCTGAAACTTAGTTTTTTAGGTATAACGATCAAAATTTGGTAAATCCTCTCACGTATTGCACCGAATTAAGAGTTGTTTTATGACGTCTCATTAAAACAATGTAAGAGTTTTTAATGATCTGCTTTGGATTTGACAGACTCACTAACATGGCTATTAAGGTAGAAATGTACCTCAATAGAAAACAAGGTGTGAGTAGATGCTGAAACGCGTTAATTTTTGCACTAACTAGATTTTATAGGGGTACAGGTATAAATTCTTATGATTTATGCATTATAACAAACTCCTAATCCCATTTTCGGCCCCTAAGATCTAGTTAACTGTTACTCGAGCGCCCTCCACGCTCCCTCATGCCCTTGATCATTTTGTCTGTGATTTAGTTGAATTTAAACCAGTTTCTTTTCTGTTCTCTTTTGTACACAATTAAACATTCAGAGCGTCATTTACGCTTTAGAAATAATATTGAATGAATAAAATTTCCATCTGATGGTTGCAGAATTATTGTTTTTGTAAAACTGAGGCCAACCACTTCAGTGAAATGCTAGGACTAGTATTTTAGCTTGTACTATAAATACGTATGGAAATAATATCATGTAATTGTGTTTCTTTGTGTCATTTGGCGTTTATCGCGACAGCCGACAGACAGGTAGATCGACAAAGTCGTTGAACCCACAAAACGAAAAAAATATTTTCAATTCGAAATAGAAGCCAAAAACGATAAATCCAAAAATACTGGTCGATAGAACTTCCTTTAGCAAGTTTAATAAAATAAATACTGTTGACACTATAATAATATAGAACAAAATAGAACGTCGGAATTATTGTAACATAAAATAATGACCTTAACTACATAAAACAATGACTTTCTGATATACTAAAAGGCTGTGTGTAAACTAAACAATGACTTTCTGATATACTAAAAGGCTATGTGTAAACTAGCACTACAGGATCCACAATATCAAAGTCACCGATTCGAAACTGCTGGTACCTTTTTTGTACGTTTTGTTCTTCATAGCATCTCCCAATGTTAAACAAATCAATTGCTTAGGTTCACACACATTCTTTCCATCTGAAATGTAGTGTCTCAATAACTGCTTGTCAAACGACATCGCTTAGATAGAAGTATCGCATGTCGTGCTTCCTTATGATTGGTAGTTTCACACATAAATGTGATTTGAAATTAAAACCAGATAATTTTTAAAAGTACGAGATTAATTTGTACACCTGCTATAATAGAGTCAACAGCAAAAATGAACTGGATTACTAGATCGGATCTAATATCCCTTTTGAGTAACCTAGCTATAATAATTTATCAATAACAGCATAACCTTTTTTATCACAGTTAGGAGTGGACTGCTACCTTAGAAAGTTTATCGAAAATCTTAATGAATTAATTCCTAAATGAACAGCTCAATGTCTCAATTTATTTGAACTTCTGCAATCTCGGGCGTATGTTAGAATTTCTTATTGAAATTGAAATAAACCCAAAAGCTAAAATTCATTCTGTCATAAAACTACTAATACAAAATACAATCTAGAACTTCTAATTTATACAAAAAAATCTTTAAAAATTGAATTATTATGCCCTTACTACATATAAATGTAAATTCGCCTACAAACTATATATGTTTTATTAGTCGTGTGGCACCTGACATCAGAATTAATATAAATAGTGAAATATTGCGTAAATCAATTGTCCCGTTCAACTGCCCAAATTAAGAAAAAAAAAATCGTTTTTATTATTTGTTTTAAATTTTTCGTTATATAACGAGTTTATCTTTTCTCATACACTAAAAATAAATAAACGTCAGATAACAATTAAGATATAACAAAAGAAATATTATTTAAAAAATAGCATTCAACGGTTTATACAAACTTAGTCTATCACAGACCATAGCAACGTTATTTTTTAATAAAACGAGTCTATCTATTAATTATACAAAAATGGTACAGAGATTCTAAAAGTGAATATGTGTATTCATCAGTTAGTCAAGACATTAAAACTTCTAATAAGAAAACAGCGTTTGAAGAAGAATTAAAAGGTAAAAAATTACTATTATATATATATATATATATATATATATATATATATATATATATATATATATATATATATATATAAAGACACTCTTCAAATATTATAAATCTTTGTTTACCTTTAATTATATAAAATTTATTTTTTATCATATCTTGTTGCCAGACTATGGACTTGGTCAACGACATTTACAAGTTTTGCTATTTTTCCTTTTGGGTTTTATTGCATTTGGATTCCGAGTTAGTTTTATCGGTTGGAATTGTGGCCATGACAGATCCAACTGTCAGTAGCAACCCAGATATACCAGTAAGTCAAGAATATCTTTATATTACATTAGCACTGTTAATATATCATGTTATTTATTTTCACATTTAACTCACCTACCCACTAATTAAATAGCACATAATAGACACAAAGCGCTACCACAGAAGCAAACAAGGAAACAAGTTTTAGGACAGTTATTAATGGAAACATCAGCCTTGGTCTGTAAATGTTATGAGGCATCTTACGGTTGCTACAAACCACTATTTCTTTCTTAGATACATACACAAAATAATGGACGCAAAATTATCCTCGCAGCGAGTTTCATATTTGTTGTTCTTTTGTGTTATTTAGTTCACAATTGGCTAGATGGCATTATGGAGAAAACGCATCTCTTTCCAAGAAAAATAAACTGTCTTTATTTTCATGTATTAAACAAGATGATACATAATGGTGTTTTTAAACACAAGTATCCATTAACTCATTCAAATACATAAGCTATTAAATAATGAAGTAAGGAGGATGAGATTTATTTCTTCGGAATACTATTTGCCCTACTATTCATTAAAAAAATCACAATTATTATATAAGCACTTTCTGATTTTCAGACATATCCCGAATGGAAGGACAAAAATGTGATACTTTCTGCATTCTTTTGGGGATACATTTTGCCACAAGTATTTGCAGCTTATGTTGCTAAAAAATATGGTGCAAAATGGTTTTTGATTGGAGGGATGATTGTACAATCTATTCTTAGTAAGTTTTTTTAGTTACTTTGTTATATTGAACTTAAAATATGGTAAGAAAATTTCTATTCCACTGGATCTTTAATGGAGGATTAGTTAGTTTATTTCTTAGGGATTCTAAGTAAATTTTTCCACTAATTTACAGCTTACTACTCAGTATACTAAACTGAATAATTTGTCAGGATTTTTTTTCTATCGGATATTATCTAAAGCCACTATAGAGCCAAATATACTAATAAGTAGTGCAAACAGGTGTAAAATAATATTACAACATAATATTTTATTTTATGAATGTGGTCATAGAAATATTTAATATTCTGTGGCCTTTAAGGATTTTATTGAATCTAATATAATCTATGAAGCAAATAGCCCAGAAGCAAGCAAACTTCTTGAGAAAAAACATATAATTTAGCATTACGTCATATCAATAAATAAATGAAAAGAACCTTTTTATATATCAAACTACAATCTTTGAAAAATTATTCCTTGTCGACTAAACGAGTACTATTAGGTTCTTGGCAGTTTTCTTGGCAAACGGCGAAATTAGAAATCACTGTTTGGCACATCGTTTCCGTGATGGATACCATTTCTTGCCCGATATTTATTTTAATTATTGCAGTGACCGAGGATCGTTACTGTAAACTTTGGCTTTCAGTTATTTCTTTAAGAAAAATCTATTGATGACAAATCAGCACTACGAAGAGGTCAACTTTTGTAGCTTCTTTTGAAAATTTATTCGAGAGACCTTTACCAATAAGTGGCAATGTGTGCTTGAAGAATGTGATGTTGCATAATCTTGCTAAAACCAGGTTCCCTGTCATAATCATCAAAATTATGTAAAGCGCATGTGAAGTTATCACTCTCCATATATAGTTCCAAATTAACAGTTACTGAACGACCTCAGTGGACCGAAAAAAGTGAAGGCCAATTTCTACACTTATCAAAATTACGACCTCAGTCACGACTTTACGAATATTTAATATCTTTGATGCCGTAACCTGCCTCATACGAGAATAACATGATGGACAATGTTGAAAAACTGTCAAAGATTTCATTTACGAAGTTGAGACTGTAAACAGTATCAATTAATTTTTGCATCAGGTGTTTCTTCATAGGACTCGTGTAGGTTTTAAGGGACCTGAATTACCATCTGTGTTCCTTCTTTGGGCCCCCTACTTTTTTTGATCACGGAATAGGCGAAACAAATTTAAATTTATTTATGGGGCACCAGAGATATGATCATAGCGAGATTAGAATTAAATACCAGTGAAAGCATGGGTGAAATATATTGAAATATTTTTTTTTTCTAAACTTTAAGATAAGTATAGTGTGTGCTTAGTCTATTTTTACCTTTTTTACAGGTATCCTTATGCCACTTACCGCTGCTAAACTTGGTCCAAAAGGTGTCATGTTCAGCAGAGCCCTTCAAGGATTTTGTCAAGGATTTATTTTTCCATCTTGTGCACATTTCTTAAGTCAGTGGGCTCCTCCGCAGGAGAGATCTCGTTTCGGATCAACAATTTATACAGGTGACTAAACGAAATAGCTAATTTCGACACAAGAAAACGTGTAACAAGGGTGGACAAGCTAGTGGTGACAAATTAAAAGCTACTTAAAAAAAAACATCTAACGAACTTACCTAACAACATATATCGTCCTGAAAGTAACCCAGCTTTTTTAAGTTTCCTTTCTAAGCTAAATGTAATGTAAACAATACGAACAATTATACATATATTTATATACCGGGTGACACAGCCAACATGAAATATCGTGTAATTTTTTTATTTTGAAAGTTACATATTTGCATTTTTACATACCAAAATGGGACATCATTAGGCTTTTTTATCACTTAAGACATAATTTTAACTATTTCCGGTTTGATAGGAAGTGACTGGAACTTTCTTATTTTTAATGGAACCCTGTATATTTTTTTTATCAATTTCAATTTGCTTTGAAATCCTCTTTCCAACGACGTATCACAAGTTGACATTTGTTTGACAGGTAGCCGGTAAAAACTGATTTAAACTCTTAGACTTAGGCGGCCAGGCGGATATACTAGCAATCGTTTTTGTTCGTTTTATCTCATTTTGGAAAGAATTTAAGACTATTCATTTATCGTGCCATTTTACAGAATTTTCTCTTTAAATAATGATCAATCACCGAAATTAAGATAGGAACACATATTTCTGTAACTGAATGTAAAGCTTAAAATTTTGTAGGAGCCACTTAGGCTCACAAAAATGGCACTATAAATGAATAGTCTTAAATTCTTTCCAATGTGAGATAAAACAAATAAAAACAATTGCTAATATATCCGCCATGGCCGCCTAAGTCTAAGAGTTTAAATCAGTTTTTACCGATCATTTGTCAAACAAATGTCAACTCGTGATACATCATTGCAAAGAGAATTTCAAGCAAATTGAAATTGATAAAAAAACGTACAGGGTTATATTAAACATAATTAAGTTGCAGTCACTTCCGGTCAAACCGGAAGTAGTTAAAAATATTTCTTAAGTTATAAAAAAGCCTAATAATGTCCCTCTCTGGTACCTAAAAATTCAAAATGAAAAAATTACAGGGTGTTATATGTTTGCTGTGTCACCCGGTATATATATGTATATATATATATATATATATATATATATATATATATATATATATATATATATATATATATATATATATATATATATATATATATATATATATATATATATATATATATATATATATACTCCTGGACAAAATTAACGCAACAATATATTAAATCATACAAATCTCTATAATGAATTAATTTTAATAATTTTTTATGAACATTGGTTACACTAAAAGTTAGAAAAAACTTATTCGGATACTTTAAAAGTGAATTAGCTACCAAATTTCTCTATAAGATTCGAATTGAAATTATTCTTAAGACCTAATAACAAAATCGTTGAAATTATGTGATAATGAAAAAATAAACTGGGACACTAGTAGCAAAATTAATGGTGTAACTGGGACACTAGTAGCGTGTGTTGCCTCCTCTACTTCGGATGACAGCGTTTATGCTCCTAGGCATGCTTCTAATTAAATTTTGGATAAAATCTTGAGGAATTGCTCCCATTCTGTGATAACTACATTTTCAAGTTCCCTCATGTTTCTAGGTGCAGGTATATGACTTTTCACATTTTTCTTAAGGTGATCCCATACATGTTCTATGGGATTCAGATCCGGGCTTTTTGGTGGCCATTGCATAATCGGTATATCAACTTGATTAAGATAATCGAGTACATTCTTAGCCACGTGAGGTCGAGCGTTGTCTTGCATAAACAGGAAATTGGGTCCCACAAAATGACCGAAAGGAATCACATGTTCTATTACAATATTCTCAAGATAGTAGTCGGCATTCATGGATCTCATACGGACAGGAACTAACTCTGTGCGAGCATCAAAGCAGATGCCATCCCAGAACATAACAAAGCCACCGCCGAATGGAATCCTTGCAGAGATATTGCAAGGAACAAACCTCTCTCCTGGTCTTCGCCATACTCGCTCACGACCATTTGAATGTTTTAGACTAACCCTAGTTTCATCTGTGAAGAAAACTTGTTTCCAATCATCCACAGACCAGTTTTCGTGATTTCGAGCAAAACGTAACCTAGCAACTCTGTTCTCTCTAGTAAGCAAGGGCGCAGTGGCTAGTCTCCTACTGTTTAATCCAGCTTCATTTAACCGTCTTCTAACTGTTTTAGAAGAAATTGTGACATTGCGAACAGCTTCGAGTTCGTTTCTTATTAAAGAACTAGTGACAGTCCTGTTTCTTAAAGCATATAAGCATATTGTCTTATAAAACGTTCATCTAGGTCTCTAGTGCATCGTTTTCGCCCTTGCCCTAGCCTTCTAGAATAAGTTCCTACTTCATTCAAGCGTCTTACCACACGATTTATTGTGGAACGATGTTTGCCTGACAAATTGGCAACATAACTCTGACAATATCCCTCGTCCAATAAAACTGAGGCTCGCACTACCTCGTGTTCAGTTAAATTCCTTGTTCGATTTATTTTTCTAATTATTCGGGGTCAAAAATAAAACAGTCTACCACAAAAACGTATTACTTTGAAAAAGGGAACAATTTTTATAAAGAAAATCTATCGCATTATTACAGAAAATTGTTTATCTTATTCTTTAAAACTATAAATCTAAACGAATATATATATATATATATATATATATATATATATATATATATATATATATATATATATATATATATATATATTTATATATATATATATATATATATATATATATATATATATATATATATATATATATATATATATATATATATATATATATATATATATATATATATATATATATATATATATATATATATATATATATATATATATGTATATATTATGGAGGTAGCATATGTGCTGTAGAAAAATGACAACTAGCGCTCTACAGGAGCGACACGTATGTGGAAAAAGCGATTCAGTTTGGTTTTTTGAAGTTATACTCGATGGAAACAGTCCTGGGCGAATCATTCCAAGGAAATGTTGTTCTCCACAAAAAAAACTGCTTGAAAAGTATTGTCCGAGGAGCAACAAGCTGTACTTTATATGGCCGCGACGTGTGTTAATAGCATGCACCGCTCTGGAGGAATTAAGCGGGATATATTTATTGAACACGTTCCATGAAAACACTTGTAGAATAGACACAAATAGCCAACCATTCTTCGATGTTCCAAAGTATCAAGATTTCTGGTGAGTTCTGGGTCTCTAATTAGACGAACAGCTCGCTTCCGAATAGAATCCAACAAATGCAGTGGATGTTTGGAAGCAGAGAGCTTTCTACAGAATTAACAGTTGTTTAGCTTTCTAGTTCGAAAAAATATTCCCAGTTTTTGAGAAGGTCTTTTTGCTATACAAGCGACATATTCATGCCAAGATATATTTGCTCCCAAATTAAACCCAGCAAATTGAGTGACAATGTTAAAGGAATGGAGTGCGGTCTAATGCCTTGGATATGTCAAGTGTGACCGCTCGAAATTCCCCAAAATGTTCAATTGCGTTGATCTAAACATGTGTTACATAAAGAGAAATATCTCTTGTTCGCCTTTACTTACCAAAGCCATTACCCCGGGACAGTGTCTCACATTGAGGAAGAGCACCTTGACATATCATCAAATAAATTCATGAATATATAAACTATAATCGAATAAAATCGAATGAGGAATAAAACTAAATGAGTTCTGATTAAAATTATGTAGTAAGAGGGGCACCGTCGAGCTCCCTTCAAGAACCGGCGGCGGAATGTGGGAGGTGGGACCCCTCCTTCGATTTTGTTAAATGTTAAATCCTTCAAGATATTTTAAAAGACGCTTAATAACCATAACTTCCAGTATTATTAAAAGCAATGCGATTGATCGGCAATTTTTTGGCACGTTCCTTTTGCCTTTTCTGGGTATGGGCTAAACTGTACCACATTTCCAATAGGAAGAAAATATTCCCTGTCTGTAGAATAGGTTAAAAAGTCTATAGAAAACTACAGTCAATCAGCTTGAACTTTTTTTGATTGCTATAGCAGATATTTCAGCAGAAGCGTTTTTGGTGTCTAGCTTCATTGAAATACGTTTTATGATACGCTCTCTAAATACAATATCGAGAATCTTGGACTACGCTGTCTGAATAGTGGATGATGTTTTCCCTTGGAAATCGACAACAGAATGTGAAGCAAGTAGTTCAGCCAACAAGTTGGATTTCTCAACATGCGTGGTTGCAATAGTGTTTTCTGGTCTAAGCAACTGATCTAAAGGACCTGGAATTATTGAAGCAGTAAAGAGGTTTATTTTTAATTAGTTGATTGTGTGTCTTTTTGATTTCGTCGATAAATTCTTTGCATCTGTTCTGGGCACAAACAAGAATGTTACGATTTATAGCTGTAGAGTTTCCAATTGGTAGGCAAGATGTTTAGAAGCAACAGCTTCTTTGCATTTTCGGTCAAACCAAGGCTTGCTGGATTGGTGGTTAAAAAAAAGACTGGCACACTCTCCCTCTCGATCCATGTTTGTTCATCGAGAAGCTAAGTAAAAGAACAATTGATTGAAAATGATTCGGCTTCACGACCTTATTCGTTGGTTGTATACAGGTGTACAAGTATGAAATGCGGATTTTTTTTTCTAAAAAATCATGTTAAATTCGGAAGAATGATAAAAAGTGTTTTATTCAAAGTATGCTCCATCGATTGTTATACATTTTTCTCATCTTTCGGGCAATTTGTGAATATCACGCCGGTAAAAATCTTCCCCTTTTGCTACGAACTATTCATCGAGTCATTTTTTCACATCTTCGTACGAACCAAGGCGCTGCTCAGCAAGTGCGTGACCCATCGATGCAAACAAGTGGTAAACGGAAGGAGCCAAATCTGGTGAGTAAGCCGCATGGGGTAGAACTTCCCAGCTGAGTGTTTCCAACGTGTCGCGAACTGGTTTTGCAGTAAGTGATGGAGCATCGTCATGAAGAAAAATAACTTTGTGTTGCCTGGTTCGGTATTCTAGCCTTTTTTCAAGCAGCGAATGGTTCAAGTCGGTCAATTGTTGTTGGTAACGTTTAGTATTAACCGTTTCAGGTTTTAAAAGATCATAATAGACCACGCCCCTCTGGTCCCACCAAACACAGAGCATCGTCTTTCTGCCAAAGCCATTCAGTCTTGCTGTCGATGTGGATGGTGCGCCTGGGTCTACCCATGATTTTTTGCGCTTGGGATTATTAAAATAAATCCACTTTTCATCCCCTGTAACTATACGATGTAAAACGACTTCCTTTTGTATCGAGCGAGCAAAATGTCACACGTGTTTTTGCGCTTTTCCATTTGCCTGTCGTTCAACTCATGTGGTACCCATCTACCAGTCTTCTGAATCTGTTCCCATCTCTCGTAACCGATTGGAAACAGCTTGTTGACTAACGCCCAATTGCTCGGCGAGTTGTTTTTGTGTTTGCTAATCATCTTCGTCCAACAGTGCTTGCAATTCCACATCTTCGTATTTTTTTTGCGGTTTCCCACGTTCCTTGTCTGCAACATCGAAGTCACCACTTTTGAAACGCCGAAACCATCGTTCACACGTATCTTGCGATGGAGCATGTTCACCATAAGCTTCTAGAAGTAATCGCTATGATTCAACAACAGTTTTCTTCAAATGAAAACAAAAAATTAATGCTGTCTTCGAATGCTCCTTGTTCTGTATAAATTTCGACATATTGAACGACAACTTTCGCACACATGTCGCTCCTGGAGCGCTTTAGGGACTTGCCTGCAGCATGTGTGCTAGACCCATAAAAAAAATAATAAAAAAAAAACACAACACTATGCACACACTTTTCCAATTTATCACTCGTGCGCATCTGACACTTGTTGATGACACAACAAAATGGCGCAGTGTCAAATCTTTATAGCACAAACCGCATTGGTGCACCATCCGCATTTCATACTTGTACACCTTTGAGTACTTAAGAAAGTTGATGTTGTGGACATTAAAGTCGCCCAAGATCACAATTTTGGTACCGGAATAATTAATCTCTATGTTAAATGATCAATGGTGTCTGCAAGAGAAGCGAAAAATGTTCTAAAGTTAGTATCACTTGGCGGTCGATAGATTCAGCAGATAAACCTTGTTATGTGTTAAATCATAATTTTTAACCATATGACATCAAACTTTCGGGGCCCCGGAGCCTCCTCTTATAGGCAAGAGAGGTCGCTTCTGACAAAACGACAGATTTCAAAGTTACACCTAAAGCGAGAATAGAAGATGTACCCAGGATAGAGAAAGTCGACTATGCTGGTCGATAAATCAATCTTGGTTTCGTAGAATGCGAGTACATAAGGCTCATTCAATTGCAGGTGTGGTGTATTGAATCTATGTTAGATTTTAAACCTCGTGTATTACAAAAATCCATTTAAAATTGCGATCTCCGCATATATATATATATATATATATATATATATATATATATATATATATATATATATATATATATATATATATATATATATATATATATATATATATATATATATATATATATATATATATATATATATATATATATATATATATATATATATATATATTATATATATATATATATATATATATATATATATATATATATATATATATATATATATATATATATATATATATATATATATATATATATAATCTAAAAATATGGTATTTTTAGCTGGCAAAGGCGGTACAGTGTGTGCTATTTTATTGACCGGGTTCATTGCGTCAAGTTGGTTTGGTTGGCCAGCAGCATTTTACTTCTATGGCTTCGTGGGATTTTTATGGTGTATTTCAATGGCCTTTTTTGGATACAACAGTCCTAGGGAAGACCCTAGAATTACTCCAGAAGAAAGACTGTTTATTGAAAAAAGTCTGGGTTATACAGAAGAAAAGGTAAGTTAATTTAGTATACAAACCAAGTAGTTATTTTGAAAAAAATTGTAAATGTGAAAACTGTTCTTAATTTCTTATGATGCACTGGATGAAAAATATAGAGATTGCAATTTTCTAGCACTATTATGACAAGACGTTGAACGTGGTACATATATATATATATATATATATATATATATATATATATATATATATATATATATATATATATATATATATATATATATATATATATATATATATATATATATATATATATATATATATATATATATATATATATATATATATATATATATATATATATATATATATATATATATTAAACGTAGGATGAAAAGTTTTTGGTCTGATACATAGATGTCGCCCTTTTCAAAAATCCGTATGATTTTTAGGAAGACCAACCTTCAAACAATACGTGTGAAAATTTCATGACATTTCGACTTTTAGTTTACAAATTATAGCGGTTTTAGTGTGTTGATTAAACACTGTTTTTTTAATGGGAACAAACACCATTTAAGCAAAGCAATTGCTTGATAAGTGTTACGGGGACTCTGCGCCTAAAAAATCACTCATCATTTACTAGTATGCTAAATTTAAACGCGGTCGTACAGACACAAATGTTGCTGAACGCTCTGGACGCACAAATGAGGTAGTTACACCGGAAAATATCAAGAAAATCCACAAAATTGTTTTGGATAACCGTAAAGTGAAATTGCGTGAGATAGCTGACACTTTAAAAATATATAAAACTCTGCTCAAAATGAATACCGCGTTTGCTCACAGTGGACCAAAAACAACAACGTGTCGATGATTCTGAGCACTGTTTGGACCTGTTTAAGCGCAATAAAAAGGATTTTTTCATGCGATATGTGACAATGGATGAAACATGGATCCGTCACTACACACCGGAATCAAGGGAGCAGTCAGTAAAGTGGACAGCAGCCCGTGAAAGCCGTTCGAAGCGACCAAAGACACAACAGTCTGGTGGGAAGGTCTTGGCCTCTGTATTTTGGGATGCGCATGGAATATTTTTCATCGACTCTGCTGAGAAGGGAAAAAACCATCAATAGCGAATATTATATAAAGTTATTGATGCGTTGGAAGGCAGAAATCGCAAAGAAACGGCACCAAATACACATCAAGACAATGCACAAGTCGATGATTACGATGGCAAAATTGCATAAATTGAAGTTCGAATTGCTTCCTCATCCACCGTATTCTCCAGATTTGGCCCCCAGCGACTATTATCTATTCGCAAACCTCAACTGAGGCCTATTTTGTAAGCAAAGACAAATCCTTCTACAAGAAAGGTATAGAAAGGTTAGAAAAGCGTTAGACTGATTGTATCGCTCTTGAAGGAGACTATGTGGATGAATGAATTCGAATTTTGCAAAAAAAAATATGTTTTAAGTAGCTAGACCAAAAACTTTTTATCCTACGTGTTATATATGGAGCTATTTAAAGAATTAAAAAATTTGTTATGTTTTGCAATACTATTAGTAATATATCAGCTACTATTTTTCTCTTAGCACCATAAAACTCCATGGGTAAAAATCTTTAAATCAGTACCAGTATGGGCACTTTTGGTAGTTCAGACCGGTAACAATTATTGTTTTTGGACTTTACTTACCCAAATACCAACGTACATGAATTATGTGATGGGATTTGATATGAAACATGTAAGTATAAGTATAACTTATGACGGAAGGGCGAAGCCACTATTTTTATTAAAACTTTCCTACTGATTTCTCCAGAGAATACTATTATAATTGATTAACGTTAGTAAATATGATTCTATTATTCTTATATCATTTCACACCCTGGCGTAGACCCAAATGGGGCGAAGGAGACATATGCCCCCCAGCCACCAATAAGGTAGAAAATACGCCCTTTAGAAATGAAACTTTCATTTTTAAAAGTTCCTTTTTGTGAAAAATGTTCACCCATAGAGACACCAATTTTTATATTGTTTATAAATTTTGATTATATAGGTAGAGGATCTTTTTGTGAAAAATCCCGTCTTCGTTTATCGATTTTTAGTTTACTGTGTTGTGAGGTGTCTACGATTTTAGAATTCCCGTGTCAGAGCGCCTTTTTTCATCAAGGGGCTTGACGCTCCCCTGTTTGTCGATTGACGTTCCCTCCCCGCTCTATAAATACTCCATGTTTAGTATTCTCTTTTATTCCTTAAGAAAACGCTCTTTATAGCTATCTCACCCATTTTACCATACCCTTAAGTCTGGCTACGCCACTCTTTCAAGGTTACAAATTTTAAAAAATTGTCCTTTGTTTTATAACATAACTATCATATATTTGAATATTTTAGTATGTGGTCTAGTAAACCCATATATTTAAAATAACACAAAATAACATGTTTAATTTCTGCATAGACGTTCCATTAAAGAAGAAATATCGATAATAAAAAAAATAACATAGCAAGCTTCCTATTATTGTCAGCTTAGTTTTATGCTAACTATTTTATGATATTCGCTCATTAAAGGCCTACTTATAGTACTAAAAGTGACAGTTTCAGAGTTTCAAACCTAGCTCAGTCTAATTGTTCGGCCATTGTGAGACTATTAAAGAAAAAACCATGTTTGCGTATTGGATCACTTGGTGTATTCATGAATTGTGCAGTATTTTAGATTAAAAATTCCGTTTCTTCTCGGACAGACTGTATATAACAGGAAATAATGGTATTAAAGTCTGTTAGGGTTTTAAGAATTGACTGTATCAAATTGAAGTGATTGTCCGACATTTGGTTATGAAACATCCCCAAGGATTTTTTTACTCCTCGAGCCTAGAATACCTGAAATTGTAGGCCAGACGACGGGAAGTTACGCTGAAATGATACGGTGCAATCCCAAGGACCATAATTTAATACTTTGCGCATGCTAATTACCATTTATTTGCAATTATAGAGAAATAATGTAAAATATTTATAACCACTCTGTATTGTTAGAAAACATTTTCCCAAATTACCACAAAAGTATTTTTAATATATCTAATTAAACATTTTTCATATTGTAAAATGTAATTTGTTACATTTTAATACCAGAAAAAAACAAGAAATTTTTAACACCCTCATGAGAAAACTTTTAATTGTGAATTTCTTGATATAATTTTTAGAATAGCTTTTGGTCTTCGATGCCGTACCTTACTTTTTGGGTATTAAGTTTCCTGTTTGGTCCCATAGCAGATTATATTATTAATAATGGTATGGTTACACGAGGTGGAGCTAGAAAAATTATGAACTCTATTGGTAAGTTTAATTTAATTTAATATCTAAATTATATTACTATGCAAAAAAATAACTTTGTCTTCATTTAAGTACTTACTACTTTTGAGATAATAATAATAATAATAATAATAATAGTAAGGCGCACTTAATACATTCGGACATTATATCCACCAGAACAGATGAAAAAGTAATATTATTATTTCGAGTACAAACTATTTATTGTACCACATGCTATTCTATCTCTCTGGTGAGTATAAAACGACGCCTTTCCTTCTAAAGTAGAAAGCGCAATTTTCTATTACATATAGGCGTGTTTTCGACACGTCTAATTTCCAATTTTCTTAATTTTTGTTCAATTTCCCTTTTTTATTAACAAAAAGTATTTTAAAACTGATTAAAAAAATTCTACTATTGACAATAAAAAATAACTTAACTTAATAGAATCATAAGAACTCCATATTTGAAATAAAACACATGAAATGTTTATCACTTAAAACAGTCGAGCCCTTCTGTCAAAGATATATACTACTGAAGCCTAATATTTCTACTTCGGCTATTATATGTGTATCAGATTTAAAATCGATTTCTTATTTCGTTGTAATGACAACAATATTGAACATAATACTTAGCAGAGGACCTAATAAATGTATAAAAATGCATTATTTAGTAAGTTTGAATATTTTTGGATATCACATAGCGAGGTGAAAATTCACGCTTCAAAGTTTAAATCACTGTTTTTATTGGCTCTTCTATTAGTGGTACTACGCATAGTTATATACGAATAGTAATTAAATTTTGAAAGCCCACTTTGATCACTTATAAACCCACCTTCCTATTTGTCTACAAACTTCGTTATTTTATTTATAATATCTTAAAAATGGACAGAATAAGAAAAAAAATATTTACGTTTTACAGTTGACCAGTATCAACTAAATTTTGCACAGATTAACCCAAAGATTTTTGATATCTTTCATTTTAAATGAAACATATGTTTTTCATGTTTATTGAATCTTTAATTTTTTATAGGTTTATGTATACCAGCAATAGCTCTCATAACTCTTGGTTACACAAGATCAGATCAAAGGACACAAGCGATTGCCCTTTTAATAGTAGCCATTGGTTTTAACTCAGCTTGTTTTTCTGGTTTTGCTGTTAATCATACGGATTTGTCTCCGAACCACGCTGGGATACTCATGGGTTTAATTAACGGGTTTTCACAGTCTACTGGAGTTATAGCACCTTTAATAGTTCAGTTTATAGTTAAGAATGAGGCAAGTATATCTTAGATTTTAACAAAATATTAAAAATTTCACAATTTTGCTACGAATTATTAGATAAAGAGGATAATTCAACAAAGAGAAACAAATAATTTTGGGACAATTTTTCATTATTGAGTATATTAACTAGTTTTTTGAAATCATAAAATATTCCTGTATGAGTGTCTTACTTATCTGAAAATAATATATTTATTTCTATGGCGTAACCCGGGCTCAGGGTAATGATGCAGATATTATTCAATCCCAGCCCCTACGGATGCAGAATATAGCGCCTTCTTTATATTGAGAGAAGATTTTAAGATTTTATTCTATGAAAAGATCCATTTTATTGAAAAATCACCAGCCCTCAATCATTAATTTTTAAATAAGGTTTAAACTTCTTAAGTTATACCTTTGGGAAAGAACACTACTTGTGACAAATTTCTTATTCACTGTCATCGATCTTGACTTGATGGAAAAATAAGAGAGATTTTTTGTTTCTTGGAGGAGCTCACCCTGATTATCGATTGGCACCCCCTCCTGCTGTTGCTGACTGAATATATGGAAGAAGGGTCAGTAAATAATGGAGAGGTTTACAGTAAGACGATGTTCGTTGAATGGACTGAGATAATTCAGGAAACGCTGGAATAACTGTGTAGGTGCGAATTTTCTTTCGTAACTAGCGAGGGTAACATAAAAAAAACAGTCACACACACATTATATATATATATATATGTTATATATATATATATATATATATATATATATATATATATATGTATATATATATATATATATATATATATATATATATATATATATATATAAATATATATATATATATATGGACGGTTTCGCTGACGTTTCGATGGAGTCTCATCCATCTTTTTCAAAGCGTTGATCACTGGGCGGTGTCTTGGCGTTGAATATCGAGACTGAGATATATAGATATATATATATATATATATATATATATATATATATATATATATATATATATATATATATATAAATATATATATATATATATATATATATATATATATATATATATATATATATATATATATATATATATATATATATATATATATATATATATATATATATATATATATATATATATATATATATATATATATATATATATATATATATATATATATATATATATATATATATATATATATATATAAATCCGTTCACAAGGGTTTCAGTAGTTTAAATGCTTTAAGAAAGGACGGAAGTCGCTCGAGGATGATGCAAGGTCAGTGTGTCCAGCACAAGTTCGGCAGTCATCCTTCATGCAGATTGATGGCAGAAAAGCTTAACATCTCTAAATCAAGCGTCCAAAACGTCGTCCGGAATGTTTTGAATAAGAGGAATGTGTATGCGAAGTTTATTCCCCACAATCTGATACCCAAACAAAAACAGCAACGGGTGGACGTCAGCCGAAACCTCATCGAAATGAAAAAAAACAGACGATTTTTTTCTCCAGAAAATAATTACGGGCGATGAGACGTGGTGTTACCAAAATGCGCCCACCACAAAACGGCAAAGTGCGTAATAACTCAGTAGTGATAACTGAGAAAGTGCGACTGACAACGTCAAGAACAAAGACAATGCTCGTCGCATTTTTGACACGCAAGCATTATCCAAAAAAAATTTGTTCCCAAGGGCACTATAGTGAACTCCAGGTACTATGTGGGTATCATGAAGCAACTTTGCGAGAGAATTCGGCGGATTCGACCAGAATAATTGAACGCAAAGCATTTGTTCAACGCGCCGGCTCACAAGGCCGAGATTGTGGTGCGGTTTTTGGAGCAGAAACAAATGTCCGTACCCCACCATCCGCCTTATTCGCCCGATTTAGCCCTTGGTAATTTCTTCTTCTTCTCTAAAAATGAAACTCTAGTTGAAAGGACAACGCTATAATAATTTGGAGGATATTAAAGCTACTGTGACGCGCGTTAAACATGATCTCACGAGAAGGTTTTTCTAACAGTTTCGCATGGTTATATGAACGTTCTGAATATTGTATTGAGGTCAGAGGGGATTATGTAGAATATCTGAAGTGATAACTTATTTTTTCTATTTTTTTTATTAAGGCAGTTCGGGAACTTTTTGAACACACGGTGTATATATATATATATATATATATATATATATATATATATATATATATATGTATATATATATATATATATATATATATATATATATATATATATATATATATATATATATATATGTATATATATATATATATATATATATATATATATATATATATATATATATATATATATATATATATATATATATATGTATATATATATATATATATATATATATATATATATATATATATATATATATATTATATATATATATATATATATATATATATATATATATATATATATGTAGTAGTGGTTTTTTCGGGTATCCCGAGTTAGCTTGAAGTCCCTTGATGGACGGTTTCGCTGACGTTTCGATGGAGTCTCATCCATCTTTTTCAAAGCGTTGATCACTGGGCGGTCTTGGCGTTGAATATCGAGACTGGCTCTGAGTGCGCCGGTTATATGTGCTCGGGAGTGGCTCTATTGATCGGACGGATCCGGCCAATAGAGGCTCGGCTTTGGCTGCGCGTTGTCGGTGGCGGAGACGTAGTTTCACCCATCACTTTGGTCTGTTATAGATACTCTACCCGAATTCAGATCAGAAACAGACTTCTCAATTAGAACTGAAAGGCAAAAGGCCAAGGTCTCTGTGCTACTACGGAAACAACAAAACACACTAGTAGAAAGACACCAAGATGCTCCTACCACAGTACACAACCTGTCAGACAAACTGCTCACTCCAGCAGCTGAAAAAGCACTAGCCAAGGGTTTCAACTTCGCTATTGCTCCGTCACGCATCCCAGTTGAGAACATAATCTGTGGAGTTGAGAAGGCAATCAGCGAACTGAATGCAGACACTGCGGAAATTCTTCGTCAAGAAACAACTAGCATTCTACGCAGATCCAAGCCGCCCAAGAAAAACATATCCGGTGAAGAACTCCGAGCCCTGCGCGATCTGTGCAAAGACCGATCAATTATTGTCTTACCAGCCGACAAGGGCAATGCCACCGTGGTTCTCAACTCTGACGATTACCACCAAAAGATGCTCAACCTTTTAAATGATCCTTCGTATAAAGCCATCACAAGTGATCCGACAACATACCTAGAGAAAACCACTAAATCCGCAACCAAGGCCTCCTCTCTTAGTGAAGAAACAAAAAAGAAACTTATCTCTAGAGAGAAATCATCAAGATGCCCAAAAATGTATGGATTACCGAAAGTCCACAAAAAAGGAGCACCCTTAAGACCAATAGTCAGCTCGTTTTGTTCCCCGACACAAGCTTTAGCCAAGCACCTAGCCATGACTCTGCAACCTCATGTGGAAAAAGCTGCATCTTACGTGAAAAATTCACAACATTTTATTCAAATCATAAAAAACATGCAGCTAGAGAAAAATGATTTAATTGTCAGTTTTGATGTCGTATCCCTATTCACGCAAGTACCAGTTACCGAAGCACTGTCTATCATAGAGACAAAATACAACCTGCCCGAATACGTCATCAGTCTATCAAAACATTGCCTCGCTAATACATACTTCGTCTATTCAGGCCAAAGATACAAACAAATAGAAGGTGCACCGATGGGCTCTCCATTGTCACCAGCACTAGCTAATCTATACATGGAGCATTTCGAAACACTAGCTCTAGAAACCGCTCCACATAAACCGAAAACATGGCTACGATACGTAGATGACACTTTTGTAGTATGGCAACACGGTGAAGACAAATTAAACAAGTTCCTGGAACACCTTAACCATATACATCCAAACATTAAATTTACAATGGAAATAGAAGTAGCAGAACAACTACCATTCCTAGATGTCCTGCTTCAAAGAAAATTAGATGGTTCTTTGTCTCACTCAGTATATAGAAAACCGATACATACAAACAGATACTTAAATGTCAGCTCGCATCATCACCCATCCCAACTCTTCTCCGTTGCCAAATCCTTAGCTCACCGATCTGAAACCCTAACAGACAAGGAACATTTGCAACAAGAAACCAAGCTCCTTCGAAACGTTTTACTTTCAAATGGATACAGTCAAAACACGATCCGGCGGGCCCTAAATAATCAACACAAACAGGAAAGAAAGACATATACTACAAAAGCATTTCTCCCATATATAAAAGGCATCACAGACAAAATAGGAAGACTTCTAGGAAAACACCAAATTGAGACCATTTACACAACGAATCAAAAAATTAAAGATATTCTACCTACACCAAAAGACATTATAGCCTTAGAAGATCAAGATGTATATGAAATTCCGTATCAGGACTGCGGTCTTTCATACATAGGCCAAACAAACACGAAAATTAGCGCCAGAAGAGACGAGCACAAAAACGCCGTAAAACAAAAATCCACCACCTCTTCTCTAGCACAACATGCACACAATACCGGCAACAAAATCGATTTTGACAAAACCAGAACCTTACAAAAAAGTAATAACCTATCCACTAGGGTAATCAAAGAAGCCATAGAAATAAAAAAGAGGCCCAACAACTTAAATAACAGGGATGATAGCCAACGTTTACCGAACTCTTGGAAACATATTCTATCCCAGTACCAAGTCCAACCAAGAGAAATAACAATTCAACAATATGTTACTTCACCAACACAAACATTACAAAGAACCGCAGGACCGACAACGCGCAGCCAAAGCCGAGCCTCTTTTGGCCGGATCCGTCCGACCAATAGACCCACCCCCGAGCACATATAACCGGCGCACTCAGAGCCAGTCTCGACATTCAACGCCAAGACACCGACCAGTGATTAACGCTTTGAAAAAGATGGATGAGATTCCATCGAAACGTCAGCGAAACCGTCCATCAAGGGACTTCAAGCTAACACGGGATACCCGAAAAACCACTACTACATTTCACACCCGTGAGAACATTCGTCAAAACATATATATCTATATATATATATATATATATATATATATATATATATATATATATATATATATATATATATATATATATATATACATATACATATATATATATATATATATATATATATATATATATATATATATATATATATATATATATATATATATATATATATATGTACATATATAAATGGAGTGTTATGGAATTCACTACATATACTGGAACTGGCGGATCCTTGTAGCAATACCTCAAATACCGGATCCCAATAATAATAAAAAATCGACCCTAAAGAAATGACGTCATGAATATTTTTTCACGCCGCCACTAGTATACTATATAACTGCACAATATCGCGGAGAGATAATCAGAGTATCAAATTCAAATTTAAAAAAGCGCTATGAATACTTAATAAAGTATACAAGATTGGTTTACAGTGTTTGAGTTCAATGGATATAATGTGCGTTTTAGTATATTTATCCACTGTAAGGCATTGTAGCTTATTAGTGTTCTGCATAATAGGTATACCAGTTTTTATGTGCCCCATAATGTTTTGGCCATTTTCAGTTTGAGTTAACATAACCAGTGTCTGAAATAGCGACAACACTCACAAGAGGTGTGCCATTCTCCAATTCAGGATTTTGTCTCATTTTTTGAATATAGGCATTGGTGGTATAAACTACCCAGCCACACTGGTACAAATCTAAAATTTTAATTGCTTCTTTGTAAATACCCACCTTTCTTGGGTGGGTTAATTTCGTAAATGTTTTAGTAAAATGCAGTTTTGCCCCCTTTTTTTAATTTTTCCAAAATCTTCGAAGTTAAAAAAAAAAACTATTGAATGTGCTTCTACACGGCCCCACAAATCATCCATTTCAATATATGTAGTGAATTTCATAACACCCTATATATATATATATATATATATATATATATATATATATATATATATATATATATATATATATATATATATATATATATATATATATATATATATATATATATATATATATATATATATATATATATATATATATATATATATATATATATATATATATATATATATATATATATATATATATATATATATATATATATATATATATATATATATATATATATATATATATATATATATATATATATATATATATATATATATATATATATATATATATATATAATATATATATATATATATATATATATATATATATATATATATATATATATATATAAAGCATCTATATTCCAGCCACCTGGAATTTATTTCTGATTTCTTCTTCAATAAGGTTGAATTTCACTTATTTATAACAAAAAAAAAAATGTTACAATACAATATTAAATACATATACAAGTTTAGCTAACATACTTGCTGTCTTTTTCCCTATTAATATTTTTGACTGCAAAATAATAGACTTTTAAGAAAATAGAAACCTAATATTTTAAAAATATTTTTCTACTGATTGCATTCAAAATATCAAGGTTATCTTGAAAAATATTTATTTTGTCTCCTTATTTATTTTATTTATGATAATGGAATATTTCTTGAAACAAGGTGCGGGTAAAAGTTATCTTCGTTTATTGTTGAAACGCCATTATTTGCAATTAGATGTATTAATTTAATATCTGGAAAGTATACATATATATATATATATATATATATATATATATATATATATATATATATATATATATATATACATATATATATATATATATATATATATATATATATATATATATATATATATATATATATATATTTATATATATATATATATATATATATATATATATATATATATATATATATATATATATATATATATATATATATATATATATATATATATATATATATATATATATATATATATATATATATATATATATATATATATATATATATATATATATATATATATATATATATATATATATATATATATATATATATATATATATATATATATATATATATATATATATATATATATATATATATATATATATATATATATATATATATATATATATATATATATATATATATATATATATATATATATATATATATATATATGTAGTAGTGGTTTTTCGGGTATCCCGAGTTAGCTTGAAGTCCCTTGATGGACGGTTTTCGCTGACGTTTCGATGGAGTCTCATCCATCTTTTTCAAAGCGTTGATCACTGGGCGGTCTTGGCGTTGAATATCGAGACTGGCTCTGAGTGCGCCGGTTATATGTGCTCGGGAGTGGCTCTATTGATCGGACGGATCCGGCCAATAGAGGCTCGGCTTTGGCTGCGCGTTGTCGGTGGCGGAGACGTAGTTTCACCCATCACTTTGGTCTGTTATAGATACTCTACCCGAATTCAGATCAGAAACAGACTTCTCAATTAGAACTGAAAGGCAAAAGGCCAAGGTCTCTGTGCTACTACGGAAACAACAAAACACACTAGTAGAAAGACACCAAGATGCTCCTACCACAGTACACAACCTGTCAGACAAACTGCTCACTCCAGCAGCTGAAAAAGCACTAGCCAAGGGTTTCAACTTCGCTATTGCTCCGTCACGCATCCCAGTTGAGAACATAATCTGTGGAGTTGAGAAGGCAATCAGCGAACTGAATGCAGACACTGCGGAAATTCTTCGTCAAGAAACAACTAGCATTCTACGCAGATCCAAGCCGCCCAAGAAAAACATATCCGGTGAAGAACTCCGAGCCCTGCGCGATCTGTGCAAAGACCGATCAATTATTGTCTTACCAGCCGACAAGGGCAATGCCACCGTGGTTCTCAACTCTGACGATTACCACCAAAAGATGCTCAACCTTTTAAATGATCCTTCGTATAAAGCCATCACAAGTGATCCGACAACATACCTAGAGAAAACCACTAAATCCGCAACCAAGGCCTCCTCTCTTAGTGAAGAAACAAAAAAGAAACTTATCTCTAGAGAGAAATCATCAAGATGCCCAAAAATGTATGGATTACCGAAAGTCCACAAAAAAGGAGCACCCTTAAGACCAATAGTCAGCTCGTTTTGTTCCCCGACACAAGCTTTAGCCAAGCACCTAGCCATGACTCTGCAACCTCATGTGGAAAAAGCTGCATCTTACGTGAAAAATTCACAACATTTTATTCAAATCATAAAAAAAACATGCAGCTAGAGAAAAATGATTTAATTGTCAGTTTTGATGTCGTATCCCTATTCACGCAAGTACCAGTTACCGAAGCACTGTCTATCATAGAGACAAAATACAACCTGCCCGAATACGTCATCAGTCTATCAAAACATTGCCTCGCTAATACATACTTCGTCTATTCAGGCCAAAGATACAAACAAATAGAAGGTGCACCGATGGGCTCTCCATTGTCACCAGCACTAGCTAATCTATACATGGAGCATTTCGAAACACTAGCTCTAGAAACCGCTCCACATAAACCGAAAACATGGCTACGATACGTAGATGACACTTTTGTAGTATGGCAACACGGTGAAGACAAATTAAACAAGTTCCTGGAACACCTTAACCATATACATCCAAACATTAAATTTACAATGGAAATAGAAGTAGCAGAACAACTACCATTCCTAGATGTCCTGCTTCAAAGAAAATTAGATGGTTCTTTGTCTCACTCAGTATATAGAAAACCGATACATACAAACAGATACTTAAATGTCAGCTCGCATCATCACCCATCCCAACTCTTCTCCGTTGCCAAATCCTTAGCTCACCGATCTGAAACCCTAACAGACAAGGAACATTTGCAACAAGAAACCAAGCTCCTTCGAAACGTTTTACTTTCAAATGGATACAGTCAAAACACGATCCGGCGGGCCCTAAATAATCAACACAAACAGGAAAGAAAGACATATACTACAAAAGCATTTCTCCCATATATAAAAGGCATCACAGACAAAATAGGAAGACTTCTAGGAAAACACCAAATTGAGACCATTTACACAACGAATCAAAAAATTAAAGATATTCTACCTACACCAAAAGACATTATAGCCTTAGAAGATCAAGATGTATATGAAATTCCGTATCAGGACTGCGGTCTTTCATACATAGGCCAAACAAACACGAAAATTAGCGCCAGAAGAGACGAGCACAAAAACGCCGTAAAACAAAAATCCACCACCTCTTCTCTAGCACAACATGCACACAATACCGGCAACAAAATCGATTTTGACAAAACCAGAACCTTACAAAAAAGTAATAACCTATTCACTAGGGTAATCAAAGAAGCCATAGAAATAAAAAAGAGGCCCAACAACTTAAATAACAGGGATGATAGCCAACGTTTACCGAACTCTTGGAAACATATTCTATCCCAGTACCAAGTCCAACCAAGAGAAATAACAATTCAACAATATGTTACTTCACCAACACAAACATTACAAAGAACCGCAGGACCGACAACGCGCAGCCAAAGCCGAGCCTCTTTTGGCCGGATCCGTCCGACCAATAGACCCACCCCCGAGCACATATAACCGGCGCACTCAGAGCCAGTCTCGACATTCAACGCCAAGACACCGACCAGTGATTAACGCTTTGAAAAAGATGGATGAGATTCCATCGAAACGTCAGCGAAACCGTCCATCAAGGGACTTCAAGCTAACACGGGATACCCGAAAAACCACTACTACATTTCACACCCGTGAGAACATTCGTCAAAACATATATATCTATATATATATATATATATATATATATATATATATATATATATATATATATATATATATATATATACATATACATATATATATATATATATATATATATATATATATATATATATATATATATATATATATATATATATATATATATATGTACATATATAAATGGAGTGTTATGGAATTCACTACATATACTGGAACTGGCGGATCCTTGTAGCAATACCTCAAATACCGGATCCCAATAATAATAAAAAATCGACCCTAAAGAAATGACGTCATGAATATTTTTTCACGCCGCCACTAGTATACTATATAACTGCACAATATCGCGGAGAGATAATCAGAGTATCAAATTCAAATTTAAAAAAGCGCTATGAATACTTAATAAAGTATACAAGATTGGTTTACAGTGTTTGAGTTCAATGGATATAATGTGCGTTTTAGTATATTTATCCACTGTAAGGCATTGTAGCTTATTAGTGTTCTGCATAATAGGTATACCAGTTTTTTATGTGCCCCATAATGTTTTGGCCATTTTCAGTTTGAGTTAACATAACCAGTGTCTGAAATAGCGACAACACTCACAAGAGGTGTGCCATTCTCCAATTCAGGATTTTGTCTCATTTTTTGAATATAGGCATTGGTGGTATAAACTACCCAGCCACACTGGTACAAATCTAAAATTTTAATTGCTTCTTTGTAAATACCCACCTTTCTTGGGTGGGTTAATTTCGTAAATGTTTTAGTAAAATGCAGTTTTGCCCCCTTTTTTTAATTTTTTCCAAAATCTTCGAAGTTAAAAAAAAAACTATTGAATGTGCTTCTACACGGCCCCACAAATCATCCATTTCAATATATGTAGTGAATTTCATAACACCCTATATATATATATATATATATATATATATATATATATATATATATATATATGCATATATATATATATATATATATATATATATATATATATATATATATATATATATATATAGATATATATATATATATATATATATATATATATATATATATATATATATAGATATATATATATATATATATATATATATATATATATATATATATATATATATATATATATATATAACATATATATATATATATATATATATATATATATATATATATATATATATAAATATATATATATATATATATATATATATATATATATATATATATATATATATATATATATATAAAGCATCTATATTCCAGCCACCTGGAATTTATTTCTGATTTCTTCTTCAATAAGGTTGAATTTCACTTATTTATAACAAAAAAAAAATGTTACAATACAATATTAAATACATATACAAGTTTAGCTAACATACTTGCTGTCTTTTTCCCTATTAATATTTTTGACTGCAAAATAATAGACTTTTAAGAAAATAGAAACCTAATATTTTAAAAATATTTTTCTACTGATTGCATTCAAAATATCAAGGTTATCTTGAAAAATATTTATTTTGTCTCCTTATTTATTTTATTTATGATAATGGAATATTTCTTGAAACAAGGTGCGGGTAAAAGTTATCTTCGTTTATTGTTGAAACGCCATTATTTGCAATTAGATGTATTAATTTAATATCTGGAAAGTATACATATATATATATATATATATATATATATATATATATATATATATATATATATATATATATATATACATATATATATATATATATATATATATATATATATATATATATATATATGTATATATATTTATATATATATATATATATATATATATATATATATGTATATATATATATATATATATATATATATATATATATATATATATATATATATATATATATATATATATATATATATATGTATATATATATATATATATATATATATATATATATATATTTTATATATATATATATATATGTATACTTTCCAGATATTAAATTAATACATCTAATTGCAAATAATGGCGTTTCAACAATAAACGAAGATAACTTTTACCCGCACCTTGTTTCAAGAAATATTCCATTATCATAAATAAAATAAATAAGGAGACAAAATAAATATTTTTCAAGATAACCTTGATATCTTGAATGCAATCAGTAGAAGAAAAATATTTTTAAAATATTAGGTTTCTATTTTCTTAAAAGTCTATTATTTTGCAGTCAAAAATATTAATAGGGAAAAAGACAGGAAGTATGTTAGCTAAACTTGTATATGTATTTAATATTGTATTGTAACATTTTTTTTTTGTTATAAATAAGTGAAATTCAACCTTATTGAAGAAGAAATCAGAAATAAATTCCAGGTGGCTGGAATATAGATGCTTTTTTTAATACCTGATGTGACTTTCACTAACCTTCTTCAAGAGCTTGAATAAGTTCCATTTTTTAAATTTTAGACCTTCTCCTGAGGATACCAACATCAGTCACGAAACTCACGTTGGGGTTAAAAAATCGGTGAGAGAGAATACTCATAGATAATATAGAGTAAATTTCAAAAAACCTAAAATTTTCTCTAATTTCTATTATTTATACTGTTACTTTATTTTAAATATTTTATTTATCTTTTTAACTAAATTATTTTTTTCTCCTCAGTTACTTACAATGTCCAAATTCTCGTGTTATACTATTGCTATCCAATATATTACAGTAACTATACCAGAATCCATGTCCTTCATTGTGCAAGTATCCAGCAGTTTACGCCAGCTTAGTAGATGTTGGTGGTTGTGCATTGTTTTCAACGAATATACTAGAATTTCATTTTTTAATATATACTCGACTGAGTGCACCATTACTATAGTTATTTATATATATATATATATATATATATATATATATATATATATATATATATATATATATATATATACATCTCTACACAGTGTACCGTTGGCAGTGACCTAATAAACGGATTTGCTGATTGTAGCTTCATGCAACACTAAGATGCCCTTACCCTCTGCCATAACAGACCTTTTCAGAAAACATTTTCTAAATTTTAGTCTGTATATTGAATTGTGTAATGGACACATGAAATCAGCAACGCTCTGTGTTTATTCTTCTTGAGTAACCACCGGACTTCTTGTATTAGGAGATAGCACGACTCATTAGTTTTCTTATGGCAAAAAAAAGGATGCTCTTTAAGTAAATACGATATATGTCCATTTTACAGAATTCTGTTCCTATCTGTTTCCGTTCTCAATCCACGTTTATGTTTCCAATCTCCATGACACGAATTCTGTTTGAATTTTGGATTACTTTCTTTACAGGTAGTTTAGATCGAAGCAATGAATTCATAGCAGTTATTTCGCTTTCTGTGCAACCTCCTGGTAATATTTTTCCTTCTATAGGCAACTTTATTTTATACATGTTGATATTTTTTCATTCG
Organism: Pachyrhynchus sulphureomaculatus; assembly: GCA_019049505.1. Taxonomy (NCBI): domain Eukaryota; kingdom Metazoa; phylum Arthropoda; class Insecta; order Coleoptera; family Curculionidae; genus Pachyrhynchus; species Pachyrhynchus sulphureomaculatus. The sequence continues at coordinate 160,345,257 of CM032449.1, forward strand.
TTCAATTTTAGTTCTTCTTGTTCTCCGCCTAAACACTTTTATTCGTTTTTTCAATTGATATTTACAGTGATCCAACCCGATTTAAATGATGTAAATTGAATTATCTGTAATTTCTATTTCGCAGCATGTTCTATTATTCTTTCGAAACTTCGGTTAAATATCTTTAAAAAATAATAGAAAAAATTTTCACTTTTTAGTCTCTATAAGGTTGCCAGAGAATATGTATTATAATTTTACTTTTATCTAGTACATATGTTTGGTGGCCCTTATTAAAGTCATACTTATTGTAATTCTCTCCAACGCAGGCCTTAGAAAAATTTTCTCAAAGGTAAATCATCATTGAACATTGGCTGTCATATTTTTTCTTATGTTACCGCAAAGATACTCATGTATATAGAAATAATAAATAATATATATATATATATATATATATATATATATATATATATATATATATATATATATATATAATATATATATATATTATATACTTTTTATCCTTTTTTTTGGTTTCTTGAACATGTAACAACGGTATTCTTTTTTACATTTTTCTGGGGTTTAATGATCGGAAGTGAAAGATTTGTTTTATGTCATATTATATATTTTTGTCAAGACGTTTCAACCGTGCACTGAGGTCTTCATCAGTTGTTTAGTCTATTTTTTGCTTTTTTTTCCTATTTTAATTACATTATGTTGTCTCTATTTACACTGTGTCTATCCTACATACGTTTTTCGGCTTACCTTTCATTTATTTCAAAAAAAAGACCGTACACATACAAATTAAAATAAATTAAACTACACATGAGAACATCACACAGACCCTTTTGCATTGACATTTATATTTGCTATTGGTATTAGTAGTAAGGGGCTTAGATGTGACATGATTCCTTTTTTCATTTTCCTTAGTTTTTTTCCTCTTTTTATATTATTTTTTATTTTTATGGGGTTTAGATTTTGTCCACAACGTATTTTTGGTAGTATGGCTCTGGGTTTATTTTATTTTATTATATGCTGGTGTAGCATCATATATTTTTGTTTTGAATTAGTCTTATTAGATAATATGTTCATATATTTTTTTATCATTTATGGCATTTTTATTATCTATAATATATATAAAATGCAACGTCCCTCTGTCTGTCTGTCTGTCTGTCTGTCCGTTAGTACGCTTATCACTGGAGAACCACTTATCCGATTTACGTACTTTTTTTTTCAAAAAAACATACATATGTTCTCCGGCCAGGTTATAGGCTATATTTTATTAGGATAGGTAGCATAAGGAATGAGCAGTGACGTAAAATAGTGAATGAAGTCGGAAAAAAGTTTGCCGCTAGCGCGTTCGTTTGCAATACACTGCCTAAACTATTAAATATGGAACAATATTATGTAGCAGAGAATATCTATAATCTATAATCTATAATATATATAAAATGCAATATCTCTCTGTCGGTCTGTCTGTCCATTAGTGCGTTTATCATGCGAGAACCATTTATCCGATTTACCTGTATTTTTTTAAATTCATACATATATCTTTGGCCAGATTATATAATAATAATAATAATCTATATCTATAATATATATAAAATGCAACGTCTCTCTGTCTGTCCGTTAGTGCGCTCATCCCTCGAGAACCACTTATCCGATTTACGTGATTTTTTAAATTCATACCTATGTTCTCTGACCAGGTTATAGATATATATTTTATTACATCTATAATATATATAAAATGCGACGTATCTCTGTATGTCTGTCTGTCTGTCCGTTAGTGCGCTTATCACTGGAGAACCACTTATCCGATTTTCGTACTTTTTTTTTAAAACATACATATGTTCTCCGGCCAGATTATAGGCTATATTTTTATTACGATAGGTAGCATAAGGAATGTGCAGTGATGATAATAGTGAATGAAATCGGAAAAAAGTTTGCCGCTAGCGCGTTCTCTTGCAATACACTGCCTAAACCACTAAATATGGAACAATATCATGTAGCAAAGGATATCTATAATATATATAAAATGCAACGTCTCTCTGTCTGTCCGTTTATGCGCTTATCACTGGAGAACCACTTATCCGATTTACGTGGTTTTTTTTAAACATGCTAAACCATTAAATATGGAACAATATCATGGAGCAAAGAATATCTATAATATATATAAAATGCAACGTCTCTCTGTCTGTCTGTCTGTCCGTTAGTGCACTTATCACTGGAGAACCACTTATCCGATTTACGTGTTTTTTTTTTTTAACATACCTATGTTCTCTGGCCAGGTTATAGGATATATTTTATTACGTTAGGTGACATAAGGAATAAGCAGTGACGATAACAGTGAATCAAGCCGGAGAGAAGTTTGCCCCTAGCGCGTTCTCTTGCAATACACTGCCTAAAGCATTAAATATGGAACAATATCATGTAGCAAAGAATATAATATATATAAAATGTAACGTCTCTCTGTCTGTCTGTCTGTCCGTTAGTGCGCTTATCACTCGAGAACCACTTATCCGATTTACGTGTTTTTATAAATTTATACATATGTTCTATATAATTCGATATAAGCCTAGATAATGGGAGATAAGGTGAGATAATGGGAGATAAGGAGAAATAATGGGAGATAAGTCGAGATAAGCCTCGATAATGGAAGATAAGGTGAGATAATGGGAAATAAGTATAACGGGAGATAAGAAGAGATATGAAGAAATAATGGGAGATAAGCAGAGATAAGTCTAGATAATGGAAGTTATGGTGAGATAATGGGAGATAAGGAGAAATAATGGGAGATAAGGAAAAATATTGCGAGATAAGTGGAAATAAGGTGAGATAATGGGAGATAAGTAGAAATAATGGGAGATAAGGAGAAATAATGGGAGATGAGCAGAGATAAGCCTAGATAATGAAAATTATGTAGGGATAATGGAAGATAAGGAGAAATATTTGGAGATAAGGGGAAATAATGGGAGATATTTTATTACGTTAGGTAACATAAGGAATAAGCAGTGACGATAGTAGTGAATCAAGTCCACGCGAGCGGAGCCGCGGGCCCGGCTAGTTTTTTAATATGAACCATTTCCAGAAATTCACTTTTACGTTGGTTTAATTCAGTTTTTAATATTTCTATATTATAAAAATCAATATATATATATATATATATATATATATATAATATCTATATATATATATATATATATATATATATATATATATATACCAGGTGTACAAGTATGAAATGCGGTTTTTTTTTTAAAAAAAGCATTAAATTCGGGAGAATGATAAAAAGTGCTTTATTCAAAGTATGCTCCATCGCTTGTTATACATTTTTTTCCCATCTTTCGGGCAATTTGCGAATACCACGCCAGTAAAAATCTTCCCCGTTTGCTGCGAACCATTCATCGAGCCATTTTTCCACATCTTCGTACGAACCAAAGCGCTGCTCAGCAAGTGCGTGACCCATCGATGCAAACAAGTGGTAATCGGAAGGAGCTAAGTCTGGTGAGGAAGCCGCATGGGGTAGAACTTCGCAGCTGAGTGCGTCCAACGTGTCGCGAACTGGTTTTGCCCTATGTGATGGAGCATTGTCATGAAGAAAAATGACTTTATGTTGCCTCTTTCGGTATTCTGGCCTTTTTTTCAACTAGCGAACGATTCAGATCGGTCAATTGTTGTTGGTAACGTTTAGTATTAACCATTTCCCCAGGTTCTAATAATAGACCACGCCCCTCTGGTCCCACCAAACACAGAGCATCGTCTTTCTGCCAAAGCGATTCGGTCTTGAGGTCGATGTGGATGGTGCGCCTGGGTCTACCCATGATTTTTTGCGCTTGGGATTCTCAAAATAAATCCACTTTTTCATCCCCTGTAACTATACGATGCAAAAACAACTTCCTTTTGTACCGAGCGAGCAAAATGTCACACGTGTTTTTGCACTTCTCCATCTGCCTGTCGTTTCCCATCTCTCGTAGCCGATTGGAAACAGCTTGTTGACTAACGCCCAATGGCTCGGCGAGTTTTTTTTGTGTTTGCGAATCATCTTCGTCCAACAATGCTTGCAATTCCACATCTTCGTATTTTTTTGGCGGTTTTCCACGTTCCTTGTCTGCAACATCGAAGTCACCACTTTTGAAACGCCGAAACCATCGTTCACACGTATCTGGCGATGGAGCATGTTCACCATAAACTTCTCGAAGTAATCGGTATGATTCAACAGCAGTTTTCTTCAAATGAAAACAAAAAATTAATGCTGTCCGCGAATGTTCTTTGTTCGGTATAAATTTCGACATATTGAACACAACAATGCAACACTATGCACACACTTTTCCAATTTATCACTCGTGCGCATCTGACACTTGTTGATGAGACAACAAAATGGCGCAGTGTCAAATCTTTACAGCACAAACTGCATTGGTGCACCATCTGTTGTCTAAAATCCGCATTTCATACTTGTACACCTGGTATATATATATATATATATATATATATATATATATATATATATATATACATATTTCAATATTTTAGAGAGATCCTTTGGAGTGGAGATATGTATTTTTCATAGCAGCAGGAGTGAATATAACATCATCAGTAATTTTTAACTTTTTTGCATCTGGAGAAATACAACCTTGGAACTGGGAAGATAATAAAGATGAAGATAAGGAAAATTCCTAAGAGTTTATTAAGAAAAAGGATCTGTAGAATGTTAAGAAAGTATCTTTCACGGCAATTTGCAAAATTTTATTCTGAAGGGGAGCATTCGATTCCTCCTGTTTTATGTACATAATCTCATGTTTCGTTCTTGCATTACGAGCTTTAAAAAAATGATCAGTTCATAGTCACTTTCTTGGTTCGGATAGGTTATTATTTGGTCATTTTTAAACTAAAAATTTATCTACAAATTTTAATAATAATTTCATGAACGAATGCGCAGAATTAATTATTTAATTTATATATTCAGTTTTATGAATACAACTATATACTTATAATTTATATTAGAACATTGGTATGGTAATATAAAATATTTTCTTAGTTGTAATTAAAAAAATACTCATGAATTTATGCTTGTAATTACATAAGTAAATAAAATG
>CM032449.1:160350425-160382481 GCA_019049505.1 Pachyrhynchus sulphureomaculatus
ATATATATATATATATATATATATATATATATATCTCGGAACTAACATAAGTAAAAAAGGTAGAACGGAAAAAGAAGTGGAGAGTAGAATGAGTAAAGCAAAGAAGGTCATAAGACACTGAAACTCTGTTCTGTCGTCGAAGAACATAACGTCACAGAGAAAGTACCTCATTTATAATGCAGTTTTTAAGAGCATCGTGTTATACGATTGTGAAACTTGGCAATTCACTAAACGATTGGAACAGAAACTCGAAACGGATTACTGGTGAAGATCAGCGGGAGTGTCAAGAATAGATAGAGTTAGAAATAAAAAAAATAAGGGATGTAATGAAAATAAAAACCACGATTACTGAGGAAATTCAACAAGCGCAACTCTTATGGTACTGACACGTGGAAGGAATGGACGAACACCAAATACCAAAGATGGTCCTAAAGTGGGTACCAAGCGAATGGAGGAGAAGACGGAGACCAAGAGCGACATGGCTTGGAGGTGTGAGAGTAAGAGGATGCAAAGTGGGAACCGGAGGGCGAAGAACGCTATAAAAAACCGGATTGATGATGATCGTTCCGAATGCTAAATCTTTCACTTTATCATCACAAGCAAGACGTTCTCATAAACCGCTCATATGTACAGGGTGAGTCAACGATAGAGTAAAGTTCATTATCTCATTTGTTTCGGGAATGATGAAAAAATACAGTAGGAAATGTTAAGGTGCACAGTTTCAAATTATTTTTGAGTATACAGAGTACTTCAAAAAAGTGTCGCCGATATATCGTGTGATTTTTTTTAAATGGAACATCCTATTTTCTAATTTATTTTTAAATTCTGCGTAAAATTTTATAATTTTCTTTTTAATAATGTTATATACCTAAACCTAGTTGTTTTTATAATTTTTCAGTTTTGTAAAAATTGCCACTAGCGCCATTGTCTCTGAAGGTGGAATACTCATAATTAATACGAGCATTCTATATAGATGTAAAAAAGATAAATGTTAAGAAATTTGAGTTAGATTCTATAGGGTGTTCAAAATAAATTTATGCATTTTGATTATTTTAAATTGAAAAATCTCAAATTTTTTTAAACGGGACACCCTGTATATTATTATTTTTTCTGATAGATTCTACAAAATCCTCCATCTTTTATAAAGTATGTCTTATACCTATTTCTAATAGTTTTCGATTTATTCTGATTTTTTCAATTTTTACCTTTGTTTCCAGTACTCTTACGCTATTGTGAAAACATAAACAAATAGTTAATAATAATTTTAATATAGTTTAACTAATCTAATGATTATTTATTATGACGTAATAAATGTTCCAAAATATACCCGTCTACTTGAATACACATGTTTAGTCGTTTTACTATATTTTCTTTCAGTTTCCTTAGCATAAAGGGCGTTTTTGTCCTACACGCATCCCGTATCCTATTTGCCATATCTACTGGTGTTGTAGGGGGATTCACATAAATATGATCTTTAATATAGCCCCATAAAAAGAAGTCTAAAGGTATTAAGTGATCAAAAGTGCCACTGACTGAATCCATCCCTACCGATCGATTTTTGTGGGTAACGATCGTTTAAAAATTCCCGCACTTTCCGGTGGTAATGAGCAGGAGCTCCGTCTTGTCGAATCTACATTTTATCCCTTTCAAAGTTATCAACTTCTTCAAGAAGCTGGGGTAATTCGTTTTGTAAAAAATTTAGACATCTAGGACCGTTAAGCGGTTCGCGGAAAATATATGGACCAATAATTCGAAAATTTAATATCCCACACCATACTTTAAGCTACCAATGGTTTTAGTTTTGAACTTCCCAGGCCCAAATTGGATTAACTGTTGAATAACAACGCTTGTTATGGCTTGGCTGTTAGCTGCTCCATTATTGCGAAAAGTAGCTTCATCAGAAAATATTATTTTGGATAAAAAATTTGGATCAACCTCTATTGCTCCATTCATGGTGGTACAAAAGTCTACTCGTCTTTCAACATCACGGTCTTGAAGTTCTTGGTGTAGTCCTATATGAAAGGGATACTTGTATTTTCTCGTGGTTCGATTAGCCGTAAATTGGGATGTGTCAGATACGTCAGCTAGTTGACGGCTGCTGACCTGGGGATTATCTTCAACATGAAGTAAAATTTCCATTTCTTTTTCCTCATTGGTAGCATTCAGGTTTACTACCTTCCGTTTCGTATACTAAACGCTACCACTACCATCAAACCGTTCCATTAAGCACTGAAAAGATTTTCTAGATAGTATGCATCTATTCGGGTACTTCGCTCTGTAAAGCCTTACTGCCAAAAGACAATTATCTCCCGCCTCGCCCAGTATATAAACCATATCAATTAATTCATTTTTAGGAAAATCCATAACTCTTACCATTATACGTCACTTACTACAACAAATTAAACTATTTTTACTTACTTAATAGACATGTCAAAATTTTACAGTGCCTACATTTTTGTTTTGTCTTGGCAATGTATTAAAAACAAGGGTAAAAATTTAAAATTTCAAAATAAATCGAAAACTTTTAGAAATAGATATATAATACGAGGCTGGTTTGAAAAGTCCGTGCAAAGTCCGAGAGATGGCACCACCGGCGCGTATCGAGGTCATGTTTAGTTAGTAGCATCTCTTGAATGAACGCACACCCAGTTTCAGCCATATTGGTCTATTTCTTTGTGTTTGGCATTCGTATGAATCAAGAAAGTCGAGTGATTTTCAAGAAATCGAAAAAGAATTTCGTGTGGTAATTAAGCATTACTTTATAAAAGGCAAAACGCCTCAGGAGACTAAAGAGAAGCTTGATAAACATTATGGTGACTCTGCACCTTCGATTAGAACAGTTTATAAGTGGTTTCAAAATTTTCGGACTGGCCATATGGGCACAAGTGACGCTGAACGTTCTGGACGGCCTGTGGAGGTTACGACTCCAGAAATCATTGATCAAATCCATGATATGGTGATGGATGACAGAAGAGTTAAGGTGCGTGAGATTGCTAGTGCTGTGGGCATCTCGACTGAACGGGTACATAATATTTTGCATAAACATTTGGACATGAGAAAGCTATCCGCAAGATGGGTGCCGCGATTGCTCACGCTTGACCAAAAACGGAATCGTGTGAAGTGTTGCAAGGATGGTTTGCAGCTGTTCCAGAAGAATCCGGAGGACTTTAAGCGTCGTTTCGTCACTGTGGATGAAACATGGATACATTACTATACTCCTGAGACCAAACAATAATCTAAACAATGGGTTACCAAGGGGGAATCTGCACCAAAAAAGGCGAAGACCGTTCCTTCAGCCAGAAAGGTTATGGCGACTGTCTTTTGGGATTCGCAAGGGATAATCCTCATCGACTATCTCGAAAAGGGTAAAACTATCACAGGTGAATATTATTCATCGTTATTGGACCGTTTGAAAACCGAGCTGCAATAAAAACGCCCGCGATTGGCCCACAAGAAAGTCCTTTTCCATCACGACAACGCACCAGCACACACCTCAGCAGTTGTGGTCGCAAAATTAATGGAAATAGGATTCCAACTCGTTTCACATCCCCCCTATTCCCCAGACTTGGCTCCCTCGGACTACTATTTGTTCCCCAATTTGAAGAAATGGCTGGCGGGACAAAGATTTTATTCAAACGAGGAGGTGATTGCAGACACTAATGGATATTTTGCAGACTTGGACAAATCTATTATTCGGAAGGGATCAACAAACTAGAACATCGTTGGACGAAGTGTATAAGCCTAAAAGGAGACTATGTCGAAAAATAAAAAAGGTTTACCCCAAACACATAAGTAGTTTTAATTTTTGCACGGACTTTTCAAACCAGCCTTGTAATATGCAGGGTGTGCCATTTAAAAAATTTGAAATTTTTCAGTACAAAATAGTCGAAATGCATAAATTTATTTTGAACACCCTGTAGCATCTAACTCAAGTTTCTTTACATTTATCTTTTTGTTCGCCTCTATAGAATGGTCGTACCAAGTATGAGTATTCCACCTTCAGAGACAATGGCGCTACTGGCAATTTTTTACAAAACTGAAAACTAGTATTTTTAAAAAATATTGAAATATTAGAAAAACTACTAGGTTTAGGTTTAACATTATTAATAAAAAAGTTAAAAAATTTTACGCAGAGTATAAAAATAAATTAGAAAATAGGATGTTCCATTTAAAAAAAAACATATGTTATATCGGTCACACTTTTTTGAAGTACCCTGTATACTCAAAAATAATTTTAAACTGTGCACCTTAATATTCCCTAAAACTATTGTATTTAACATTTTTTCGTCATTCCCGAAACAAATGAGATAATGAACTTTATCGTTGACTCACCCTGTACTGTGGAGCACCGCAAGTTGCACTGCTTGGAACTGGTCTATTTTTGTCTTACTGGCATATATAATAGAAATTCTTTGTATTTAAGCAGATAATATACATTTTTTTAGTTGATTTTATAAATTGACTTCAGGTAAATGAATTAAAAAAAATTAAAGTTTCTTTCATAAATGTCAGTTACGTCTTAAATTTGTCATTTGAGAAGTAAAAAACCAGAGACATACATATTTTTTGGCAAGATAATTATTTTTTTTTTTTTGGTCTACTAATTGACAACCTTACATCCCACTTGTTTTCTACATGTTAACAGTCAAAAATTAACCAAGACGTACTATTTCAAACTTAATCGCTTACTTGTTTAAACTCAATTACAAGTAAAGAATAATTCAGTACACGATATAAAATACGAGCAATTTAAGCGATTATTTCGAAGCCAAATACTTATTGCTGAGAGCGAGTGGAAAAATCACTCAAATAATTAAATCATTCAATTCTGCAAATCACTAGTGTACAAAGTACTCGAATATTGAAGTTAATTGGTTTTTCCAACACTAATGTTAAGGACTAAATATTGTTCTTTCAAATTAATGTTGTATTCGTGACGTTACTGCTTATCTGTTAAAAAAACTTAGTTGGTTCATAGTTAGTACATTATATTTATTTTTGACTATTATTGATAATACTCTGGCTTAACTTCGTCATCGTTAATATTTATTTTAACTTTTTCGTCAAACGTAGACATATATTTTTAGTATATTTCAATATTTGTTTTTTGTGATACCATAATTTCCTGATTTAAAAATGCATCCCGCTTGTTTGTTAGGTTTTACGGTATTGCTTTTATAAGTATTTCATTCACATTAAAGGTCGATCAAAGTTTAGTCTTCGCGATACCGTATTCCTAACATCGAGATACGAAGAAGATCAAAAGTGACAGATATAATACAACGAATATGTACATTAAAGTGGAGTTGGGCGGGGCATATCGCAAGAATGAATGATAACAGATGAACACGCAGTATAGTTGAATGGAGGTCTATAGAACACAAAAGATTCAGACATAGACCACAGACAAGACGGACGGACGACATAAAATGTTTAGCGGGATACGATTGGATGCAAAAAGCAAACAGAGCTCTTTGGAGACAACTTGGGGAGGCTTACATCCGAATATAGAGGGAATAAGCTAATGATGATAATGATGATGAAACTTCTCGGTATTAAATCTAGCGCAGTTGTTAAAATCAAGAATGAGAAGCAAAAAAAATTAAATTAAATTACAAAATAATATATCCTTTTAATTAAAATTCGAATGTTCTGAGCGAGTGTTAGAGAGGGTAGACTCTTTGTGGAACGACCAATACGTGGAAACCTCTATACTTTCACACAACATTTATAATAGTATGTATGTTTTCCGCTGCAACTCTCAGGAGAGAAAACTTAAAGTAGCTTAGTTCGTGAATTAACATCAACGTCAAAGTATTAACGTGAAAAAATTGTTTGCCGTTGTACATTCAAATGCATCATCTTTTCTGTATTTCCGGATGTGCAGGTCTAAGAAAAAAGACGTTACAATTGTTGATCTTTATGCACTCGAACAGATACTAAAAACAATTCTTTACGATCCACAAATGCTTGCCCCACACTTTTTGTATTTCCAGTTTTAGTTTCAGGATATTGTTTAACTAATTGTTCTGATATTGATTGTCAACCGATAATCGATGATCTAATTAATTTTAGGCGAATGAATAAAAATTACACTATTTTTAGTGAAAAGTTTCACTATATTTTAATTAAAATACCTACGACATTTTTGGTGACACTGTGGTTTATTCATATTATAAAATTTACCACGGAAATATTGCCGTCTTGGGAAACATGTCATTAGAGATTTTAATCAAATACAATGATCCTTTTGAATAAAATTAGTTTTATTTGACTTCGTTCACCTAAAATCACATGCATTCATCTCAGAAGATCTTTGGTTTTTTCCTATGTATAAAAATCTAAAAATAAACTAAAACACTTTGCGTTAAAACAGTAGTCCTGTGGGCAATATATGTTATTAAAGTGGTAAGACAGAAATTGACACACCGAGTTTTTCTCTGCATACCTAAACATATTGTTTATCAACATGACCAACACCTTAACTTAACTCGTTTAATATACATAAGTATTTTGTTCATAGAAAGCACACATGCGTCGTGCCTCGAGGTTATTTTATTTTAACTGATTGTTTACGTTTAATTTTTAATTTTTTTAATAACCAGTTAAGTTCAAGGTAACTTTCTAAATTGTTAGTATATTTGGTATAACACGTAGGCGGAAAAGTTTTTGGTCTAGCTACTTAAAACACATTTTTTTGCAAAATTAGATTTATTCATCAATATAGTCTTCTTCAAGCGCTATACAATCAGTTCAACGCTTTTCTAGCATTTCTATACCTTAGAGCCAAATCTCTTTCCCTCGAGCATTTTTTTGAGGTCTACGAATAGATGATAGTCCCTGGAGGCCAAATCTGGAGAATACGGTGGATGAGGAAGCAATGCGAACTTCAAATTATGCAATTTTACCGTCGTAACCATTGACTTGGGTCACCGTGCATTGTCTTGGGTCACCGTGCATTGTCTTGATGAAAGAGCACTTTTTTCTTATTCATTTGGGGCCGTTTTTTGCGATTTCTGCCTTCAAGCGCACCAATAACTTCATGTAATATTCGCTATTGATGGTTTTTCCCTTCTCAGCACAGTCAATGAAAATTATTCCATGCGCATGCCAAAATACAGAGGCCAAAAACATTCCCATCCGACTGTTGTGTCTTTGGTCGCTTCGGGCTTTTTTCCGACTCGTGTCCACTCAGCTGACTACCCATTTGATTCCGGTGTGTAGTGATGGATCCATATTTCATCCATTGTCACATACCGCATGAAAAAATCCTTTATCTTGCACTCAAACAGTTCCAAACAACGCTCAGAATCATCAACACCTTATTGTTTTTGGTCCATTGTGAGCAAACGTGGTACCCATTTCGAACAGAGCTTTCTCATTCCTAAATGTTCATGCAAAATTTGACCAACGCGTTTGTTGATATCTTTAGTGTGTCAGCTCTAACGCAATTTTACTTTAAAGTCATCCAAACAATTTTGTGGGTTTTTTGATGTCTTTTTGTATAACCACTTTTTTTGGGAATCCAGAGCGTTCAGCAGCTTGTATCTGTACGACCGCTTTTAAATTCAACATAGCAGTAAATGGTGAGTGATTTTCCAGGAGCAGAGTCCCCGTAACACTTATCAAGCCAATGCTTTGTTTGAACGGCATTTTTTCCCATCAAAAAACAGTTTTTAATCAACACACGAAATTCGGTTTTTTCCATTGTTTTGAAGATATCAAAAGTAGCGTCACTAAAACCAATGTAACTTATAAAGTAATCCTCGAAATGTAATGAAATTTTGATAAGTATCGTTTGAAGGCTGGTACTTCCTAAAAGTCATATGGATTTTTTGAAAAGGGCGACATCTATGTGTCAGACCAAAAACTTTTCAGCCTACGTGTTACATTCTGAAATGTATCAAAATACGTTTCCTGAATTTTTCAATCGTTTTTAATATATTTTATTTTATTTTATTTAAAAAATAGGTAAGAAGGGTTAGAAGAGGTTGATTCGAATATAACATTGTACGTCGTTTTTTTGAAGTCAAGGAATCTGAAAATTATGTTATTTATTGGTTATTTCCAATTTCAGCGAAAAGGTATGTAGAATGTTAGTTTAGAGTTATCAATATGATAATGATGCTCTTTCTCCGCCAATTTTTTTTTCTTGTGATAGATATCTCGTCGAATTCACTACTTATTTTGAAAACTGAATTTTTGCAAGGATGTACTGTTCTCTCCAATTTTTTTTTTTTTTAAAACTAAACAAAATAATATGAATAATTTTAATCTTTTCCAACTTCTGTTCCACATTATTAAGTGTGATATTTCTAAAATTTTTATGGAAACAAATATTATGAAAAATAGAACCCGAATTTTAGAGTTGTTGATTATTCTACCCTCTTCTTTGTACTTTGTTTCTGAGCGCTGAATCCAGCAAATATCTCTTACTTAAGGCTGAGAACCCACAAGAAACTTTAGAAAAATACTAGTTCGCCTAATACAAAAATTTTCATATGAAATAAATACGAGGCTGGTTTGAAAAGTCCGTGCAAAAATAAAAACTACTTATGTGTTTGGGGTAAACCTTGTTTATTTTTCGACATAGTCTCCTTTTAGGCTTATACACTTCTTCCAACGATGTTCTAGTTTGTTGATCCCTTCCGAATAATAGGATTTGTCCAAGTCTGCAAAATATCCATTAGTGTCTGCAATCACCTCCTCGTTTGAATAAAATCTTTGTCCCGCCAGCCATTTCTTCAAATTGGGGAACAAATAGTAGTCCGAGGGAGCCAAGTCTGGAGAATAGGGGGGTTGTGAAACGAGTTGGAATTCTATTTCCATTAATTTTGCGACCACAACTGCTGTGGTGTGTGCTGGTGCGTTGTCGTGATGGAAAAGGACTTTCTCGTGGCCCAATCGTGAGCGTTTTTTTCTTGCAGCTCGGTTTTCAAACGGTCCAATAACGATGAATAATATTCACCTGTAATAGTTTTACCCTTTTCCAGATAGTCGATGAGGATTATCCCTTGCGAATCCCAAAAGACAGTCGCCATAACCTTTCCGGCCGAAGGAACGGCCTTCGCCTTTTTTGGTGCAGATTCCCCCTTGGTAACCCATTGTTTAGATTGTTGTTTGGTCTCAGGAGTATAGTAATGTATCCATGTTTCATCCACAGTGACGAAACGACGCTTAAAGTCCTCCGGATTCTTCTGGAACAGCTGCAAACCATCCTTGCAACACTTCACACGATTCCGTTTTTGGTCAAGCGTGAGCAATCGCGGCACCCATCTTGCGGATAGCTTTCTCATGTCCAAATGTTTATGCAAAATATTATGTACCCGTTCAGTCGAGATACCCACAGCACTAGCAATCTCACGCACCTTAACTCTTCTGTCATCCATCACCATATCATGGATTTGATCAATGATTTCTGGAGTCGTAACCTCCACAGGCCGTCCAGAACGTTCAGCGTCACTTGTGCCCATATGGCCAGTCCGAAAATTTTGAAACCACTTATAAACTGTTCTAATCGAAGGTGCAGAGTCACCATAATGTTTATCAAACTTCTCTCTAGTCTCCTGAGGTATTTTGCCTTTCATAAAGTAATGTTTAATCACACACACGAAATTCTTTTTCGTCCATTTCTTGAAAATCACTCGACTTCCTTGATTCACACGAATGCCAAACACAAAGAAATACACAATATGGCTGAAACTTGGTGTGCGTTCATTCAAGAGATGCTACTAACTAAACATGACCTCGATACGCGCCGGTGGTGCCATCTCTCGGACTTTGCACGGACTTTTCAAACCAGCCTCGTATTTTTAAAATTTGCATTTTTAAATAATATGGTATAGTTTCTGCTCGGTTCAATATAATTATAGCATTTTGAGGTATAGATCGCAAGTATTGAAGGCAAAATACACAATAGTTACAGTTCTTGGCTAAACTCCTGACGTTTTTCTGATTTTAGATATTTTTACGTTGACACCTACCGTATGTATATTATTGTTAATTTTATAATATAAATACGGTATTATTACATAATAATATATGTTAAACCTAGATTTATAAGTGGCATTACTAGGAAAAGCGGTACCAATTGTCTCTTAGACAATATTAAATCATGTGTACATATGCCTATATGATTAATATATTACTGATAAGTGTTACCGAATAATGTTACGTAGATAGCAGTCCGTTTCAATGTCTCTTATAAATAAAATTTCCACGCTTTTTTGTTAAGTTGTAAAAAGTTTTGGGTTATGTAAAATGGCTACTGCAGAAAAGCAATTGCAAACAAAGTATGTTTATTCAGAAGTGCGTCGGACCGAAAATGAGAGTAAGGAACATGAAAAATTTGAAGAAGATTACAGTGACCTAGGTCTGTGTTACGGGTATAAATTTTGTTGTTATTAAATATTAACACAGTGATGAAATGAATTCTGTTGGTAAAATATTTAGTGTTCCATTGGCACAATGTTTTAAAAATCACAGAATTTTAATAAGATATGTATATCTAAAACACAAATTTTATCAGTGAAACAAATATCAAAGTCAAGTGCAAGTTGAACTTGCACAATTAATGTTCCGTACGTGGATTGCTTTTAAAATAAAAAATTTTGTTACAGAGGTATAAAATGATCAGTGACTTCACAAAACACACCCCAAATCAGTTTTCAACAAAGTTTGTTTCCAATATTTACTGAAATCTGATGACCTTGAAATTTTTGTTTTTTTTATATACCAGATAAATTATTAAAGGTAATGCACTCGTGATAATTTTCGTTCAATCTACACACCGTGAAAAATATTCCAGAATTTTTTCAAATTTTTTTGATAAGTACTTTTCGAGATAAGGCGGGGGGACAGGATTTTCTGGGGGGACAGCGATTTTCCGCTATTTTTTTAAAAATAATACAGAGAAGTACGCGCAAGTATTACATATATATATATATATATATATATATATATATATATATATATATATATATATATTTTACTCACGTTTTCACAAGCTTTCATTTGACAGCACACTCGATGACCTAGTAAAAAAAATTTTTTTTTCACTTCCGATTTCACCCCCCAAAACTACCCCTTACGTCAAAATTTAACTCTCAAAACTACATGGCTCTGATGAGGCCATCAATTCCTATATTATTACCAAATTTCAACTTTCTATGTCAAATAGTTTCGGAAAAAATCGGGTGTGACAGACACCGAAGTGATCTTATAAGTGTGCCGTACGGAACACTAAAAAAAATTATGTACCAAGCAGGTTTTATTGCTATTTTCGTATTTTCTCTAGGGTAAGAAAAAAATAACAGAAAAATGATAAATTTCATTACCTTTCATAAATAAACAATTAATGTTTCTAATCTTTTAGCACCTACAATAGGGAAACGTCATGTACAAGTATGTCTATACTTTATTCTTGGTTTTGTCGCCTTTTCATTTCGAGTTTCCATGTCTGTTGGTATTGTAGCTATGACTGATCCTACTGTTAGTAGCAATCCAAATATAGTGGTAAGTTGAAATATTAACTTATGCAGATTATATTGAAAATTCTCTACTAAAATATTTGAAGCCGTGTTATTTCTCTTAACTGTATGTTGCATCATAACAGGTCCTTCTCACTATGGGAAATCCAGTTTATTGAAACATCTTAATGAATTAGATTTTGAAATATTACCCATATTAAACATCTTTATATCAATGAAACTATATATAATTTAGAAAATACTACTAAAAATCAATTAAATATATTGATTATTATGCGCTTGGTGACAGCGTAACTAGAATACTAATCTAATACTAAACTTAATTATGTGTTTATATTGATTTATTTATTTAGTATATGACTACATCACAATATTAATGTTTACAATACCAAAAAAGGAAAAAAAAAGAAAAAAGTGCATCTGGACACATAAGGTCAGTTAAAATATACACAAAAAAAAAAACAATAAAATATGCTAAAGTATGGTAAAGTTCAAATGCATGTACAGATCACAAACATCTAAATTTCAGATGAAGTCAATTGTACTCGCCGTTGCGCCCATAAAATCTAGCAAAGGGCCAGAATAAGAACTAAAAGGGCAGGTTTCAACTATGTGCCGGATAGGCTGATTTACCACAGTCACATTCCGAGGACACCACTTTTCCCTATTTGTACATTAAGTCCGCTGATCTTCCATGATTCATTCGGATTCTGTTAAGGGGTTACATATACCTCAAATTTTCAAAAATTCGGTTTTTCTTTAAGGATTTTTATTCTCTACACTTCTAAAAAAAAATTTAAAAAATTCCATTCAATTACAAAGTTGTAGCATTAAATATGACCTGGCACCTGATTGGGACCGCTTCCTGTCTCAGTGTTGAGCCTCGCGCCAGCTACGTTTCGGATTTCAACCGGTTTCTTTTCAAAATAAAATCGTTAGAATTTTGCAACCATTAGTGGAGTTTACCAAGTTACAATAGGAAGAAAGCATGCAGTACACAACTGGAATGGAAGAATACCCGTAAGTTCACTTTTTATCTACCCGATCTTTAAATGCATTTTTCTCGAAATTATGTTTTCAGACACTCTCTGCAATATTAGTAAAGTTTTAATATTTTTTAACTTTTTTTTTAAATCCTAATAATTACTTTTTCTACAAAATGTCGAGAGGTTTTTTTTTTGATTATTCTAATTAAAAAAATTTTATAAATAATTAAACATAATTTTTTTGGTAGAAAATTACCTATTAAAGTTTGAACTACCGTAAATTTTTAATTTAAAAAAATATCTTTCGACAATTTTTAACTACTACGTTATTTTACAATATTAATTTTTATCTTTGCAGATTGGATTATTTTTTGTGAAGTTATCCTGCAGACAAGAAGGCGCCATAGATTTCATCACGGGTCCATTTAACCCGATAAAAAATAATTGTATAGATGCCATGATAATAGAGTAAGAGACTTTCTTAATAATGTACAAATGAATAAGGGGATTAAGAATCATTTTATAATTGGGAACTTTAATAGATATAATAAAACCAGATAAGAACGGGGAAGTTTTTTTGAATAATTTTTTTGAAAGGCAATCTATACCATTTTTTCATACAGCTATAGGGTCCATTATAGGTGGTGAAGGCTCTTGTATTGACAAGTCCTATGGGAAGGTGCAGGATGTAAATGTGATTGCACATAAACTTGAGTATAGATTGACAGATCATAATGTGCTGCTTTTGCAAGTAGACCGAATTAGGAGAAAAATAAATCAAAATTAGGAAACATATTTAAAAAACACTTTTTTCTTATAATTTAAAGTACAATAAAAATATATAACCGCAACTTTTTATTATTATTCACCTAATAACATTTTAAATATTTTTTTTAAATATACATACTATTTACAGCGCCCAGGTGTATTAACCCACGTTTTGCGCGGCAAATCAAAACCTAGAGTTTTTGTGTGATTCTTATTAGGTCATAACAGTTATCAGGTGCTTCTGTATCCATTCTCTCTCCCATACCTCGTCACGGTTAAAGCCATTTTCCAAAAGGGATTTTTCCGCCATTAGAGATGGATGTCTAGACCGAAGCATGGTTCATCTCAAGAGTGTCAACATCCTCATGTATGGGTAGTTAAAGCTTCTCTGCGGTTTTGATGATGATACATGTGATAAAAACCACGTCATTCGAAAAAACTTCTGTACAAAAACATGGTAACAACATTGACTAATTTTTTCTTTCTCAATGCTATGCAATGACATCCAAACACTGGATAAGAGGTAACACTAAGTATTACTACGTTGTAAAAACAAGATTATTTATATCTACGGTATATGAAAAGTTCATTTACCATGTGTTCATGTTGCTGTGAAAAGCCACTTTGTGGTTCAACTATTTTAAATAATAGTTATAATCAACGCTGGTTGTTAAATTACTATTGTTTCGACCACATATATATATATATATATATATATATATATATATATATATATATATATATATATATATATGGTTTACAGTAAGAACAACTGAAAACGGACGAAAGTTCGTATCTCAGCAGTCTACCCACTGTTCTCTCATTTGTCGAATCAATCCCGAGGCGCGTTTCGCCGTATCACGGCTCGTCAGCCGGGCTAGGAGACACAAGAGAACAGAATTTTCGGTACTTAAGCCAATACTGATGGCCAATAATGGTGAGATATAACACCTACCTCGTAGGTACCGAAAATTCTGTTCTCTTGTTTGTCGATCCTAGCTCGACTGATGAGCTGTGATACGGCGAAACGCGTCTCGGGATGGATTCGATAAATAAGAGAAGAGTGGGTAGACTGCTGCGATACGGACTTTCGTCCGTTTTCAGTTGTTCTTACTTTAAACCACATATGCCTTAGGGGGGATCCCTCGAATGTTCGCGCCACCTGTGGTGAAGTGTTGGTATATATATATATATATATATATATATATATATATATATATATATATATATATATATATATATATATATATATATATTTATATATATATATATATATATATATATATATATATATATATATATATATATAACTAATTATGGAAACCAATTCCTAATCTACTCAGAAAAAAAGAGAGGGCACACTCCGGAGTGGGACTGGTCCACAAAAAATACTCTCAATCAATTAAAAAAAATTATCGTCAATGACAGAAATCTCAGAGTAGCCATATCCCTTAGTACCTTCAAAATACATTTAATTAACGTTCAGGCACCGGACATCACGAAGCCAAAAGAAGACTCAGAAACTTTCTACCAGAAGCTTCAAGAAACCTTAAATGGTCTGAATACTGACCATGATATGATTCTGCTTGGAAATATTAACACCCGAGTCGAAAGCCATCCAATATGAGGTATTATATAATGTAAGATGTAATTAACGAAAATAGCCAACTGCCGATAGATCTTTGCTCAAGAAATGAACTCAGAATAAACAACACCTTCTTCCCATACAAAGCTCAACGTCAATATACATTTAACAACACCATAAGGCAGAAATCCACAATCGACTATATAATTACTAGTACTAGTCTCAGCAAACACAGGCGCTGACCACAGTCTAGTACTACGTAAAATTAAGATTGGAAAATACAAAAGAAGGCTTAAGAACAGAAAAGCACCTAGAGAAGACAACATTCCGAATAAACTTCTAAAGTACTAAGGAGTTAAACTCTGTGAACAACTAACAATACTATTTAACGAAATTATAGAATCAACCACAATCCCCGATGAATGGCACAAAAGCATTACTATACACCTATTCAAAAAAAGTCACCATTCCAGAAAACTATAGAGATATTACTCTTCAGCCCACCACTCTGAAACTCCTTACCTCCCTACTAAAAGAATATCTAGAACACCGAATAGAAATTAGGGACGCACAGCAAGGCTTTCGACAGAACAGTGTGAAGTGGCTCTTATTCGCAATAAGACAAATAACGAAAAAACCAATAGAATTAAAACCTGTCGCCTTCACCTGCTTTATAGTCTTAACCAAGGTTAAACTATCAGGCATAACAATAGTGCTGGAAAAAAAAGTAAATATCACCTAAGATCACCCTAAACGCAAATAACACCACACGGATCAAAGAAAATCACGAGACTTCGACTTACATAAACACCATCGTAGGTATCAGATAGAGAGCCTAAGTTTCTTTCTGTTCAATTTAATTATGGACAAAATAGCAGAAAAAGTCTCAAAACTGAATGTGGGTTACCGGTTAAACAACAAGCATATATGTATAATCTGCTACACGGACGACGCAACTATCTTAGCTGAGACTGCGAATGACCTACAAAGACTACTTTATAGATTCTCCTAAGTAGCTTGCCAATATTGCATGTCCATCTCAACAGAGAAAACGAAATCTTCTACGTTCTGCAAAAATCCCGTCAGATGCAAGCTGGTGGTACAAAACACTAACCGATCGAACAGGTTATGCAGTTTAGTTATCTTGGCGTAAACCTATCAAGCAGCCCCAACCAACAAATGAAACAAGATCTCAAGTTAATAAAGTCGCCCTCATATCTAGCGCACTACGCGACGTCGTATGGAACAACAAACTTATGACTACTGAAAGCAACATAAAGATATACAAAACATGCGTAGGGCCTATACTAACATATAGTATAGAAACCAGAGCACACAACAAAAAATCAAAAAACATTCTGAGATCGGTGAAAATGAAGACACTAAGAGCAATATCAGGAAAGACACTACGAGACCGGATAAAAAATGAAGATTTACGACAGTCATGTGCGGTCTATTACGTGGTGAGAGGCGACGATTCTGGCGTGACCATGTCAAGCGAAACAGAATAATAAGACTAGATCTGGAAGGAAAACTACCGGGACGACGCCCACCGAGAAGACCTCCAAAAAGGTAGATGGATAGCTGACATCCTGGATCATAAGGAACTCCATAGGGCCCTGGAAGTTAAACAGACCAATAGTCTATATTTTTTGTTATCAAGCTTTCGCTGTCTAATTGGTAGCTTCTTCTGGTTACTGAAATGCACACAAGGTACAGAAAAATAAAGTTAAGATATGTGATTTATAAATTTATAAAGTTGTATAATAATTTACTTACAAAATTCAGCAGTTAATTCCTTTCTGGTGATACAAAATAAAATTTGCATTTCATTGGCCAGGTAATAAGCATAATCATAAAAAAAACATAACAAAAGTACACTTAGAGAATTGCACAAGTGTCAGAAAATAAAATATTGTTAATAACATTCTTCAAAACACTTTTAGAGACAGAAACAACTGTGAGAAAAACCATGATGTTCAAATGGTACTCCATTTTAAATTTTTTGACATCGTATTAAGTAACTTTTAGTAATATTTGAGTCCGACACCGGATATTGTTGGTACTCTACATAGGTCGTCAGCAAGTCGACAAAAAACCCAAACTTTAAGGCTAGAGATTTAATAAGTTTTGGTGAATGCTATTATTGGAAAAGTTATTTATTATTTATCATATTTATTTTTTTAATTTTATAACAAAAAGACACATAAAGTAATTTAAAATATTAAAAAACGGTCAAGTGCAAGTTGAACTTGCACACAATTAGTGTTCCGTACGTTGATTGTTTTTAAAATAAAAAATTTTATTAGGGTGGTATAAAATGATCAGTGACTTCACAAAACACACCCCAAATGAGTTTTCAACAAAGTTTGTTTCCAATCTTTACTGAAAACTGTTGACCTTGAAATTTTTTTTTTTTTTTTTATATATCAAATAAATTATTAAAGGTAATGCACTCGTGATAATTTTCGTTCAATCTATACCCCGTGGAGAATATTCCAGAATTTTTTCAAAATTTTTTGATCAGTACTTTTCTAGATAAGGTAGGGGACAGCGATTTTTTAAAAGAAATACGAAGAAAAGTGTGTGCAAGTATTACATTATATACGAGTATATATATATATATATATATATATATATATATATATATATATATATATATATATGTATATATATACATATATATATATATATATATATATATATATATATATATATATATATATATATATGTATATATATACATATATATATATATATATATATATATATATATATATATATATATTTTTTTTTTTTTTTTCACTTCTGATTTCACCCCTCTCAAAACGAACCCCTTAAGTCAAAATTTATGTTACAGTGGTATAAAATGATCAGTGACTTCACAAAACACACCCCAAATGAATTTTCAACAAAGTTTGTTTCCAATCTTTACTGAAATCTGATGACCTTGAAATTTTTGTTTTTTTTATATACCATATAAATTATTAAAGGTAATGCACTCGTGATAATTTTCGTTCAATCTACACCCCGTGAAGAATATTCCAGAATTTTTTCGAAATTTTTTGATAAGTACTTTTCGAGATAAGGCCCGGGACAGCGATTTTTCGCGAATTTTTAAAAATAATACAAAGAAAATTGCGCGCAAGTATAATATTATATATATATTTTTTACTCGTGTTTTCACAAGCTTTCATTTGACACCACACTCGATGACCTAGTAAAAAAATTTTTTTTTTCGCTTCCGACTTCACCCCGCAAAACTAACCCCTTAAGTCAAAATTTAATTCTCAAAACTACATGGCTCCGATGAGGCCATCAATTCCTATATTATAACCAAATTTCACCTTTCTATGTCAAATAGTTTCGGAGAAAATCGGGTGTGACAGACAGACAGACAGACAGACAGACAGACAGACAGACAGACGGACAGACAGACAGACAGACAGACAGACAGACAGACAGACAGACAGACAGACAGACACCCAAGTGATCTTATAAGTGTTCCGTACGGAACACTAAAAAAAACAGGAATAACATAAAAGAAAACGTCGATTTTACTGGAAACTAATTTTTTCATAAAAATCGTTATTTTTGATTGGTTTGGTGTGATTCTGTGTTAGCAAATAGGTGTAAATAGAGCTCAATCCTTCCATGTCTTTTTTGTGATTGAGTTTATTTTTGCAAGTTTTTATGTAACATATTTCCAAGAAACTTCTTCTGAAGTAATTAGTTTCAGAATCAAGAACGAAGCTGTTATATTGTACTCTGTGGTCTGTATTATTGACGTGTAAATTCAAACTGGTTCCGTTAGGTTTATGTTTGCTATAACTTTTGTGTAAAGCTAATCTCTTAGAAAGCTTTTGTTATGTTTGTCCGATGTAGACCAAACCACATTGACAGAGAATGCCATCAATTATATTAGATCCCTGTAAAGTATCGGTTTTGTCCTTTAGTTTAGTATAAAAACAATTCATTTTTTTTTAAATTATGACTAGCAATCTTTATATTTGGGCAAACAGGGAAGATAAGGACTGGGGGAGACCTTCTATATATTGTAACTTTCCTACTTTAATATCGTTGTTAGTAGCGTTAGTAGTGAGAGCAGTTGGCTGATTTGAAGGGGGGTCTTTGAAATATCTTTCTTATAAGGGTTTTTGGATAGTAATTTTCCAACAAAATGTGTTCTAACAGTTTTACATTTTTTTCTTTGAAAGAAGGATGGCAAATCTTATCTATTCTATTTTTTGAACCTCTGATGATGTTCAGTTTTTGTCTCATAGGGTGATACCAGAACTTAATTTTTTTTCTGTACCAGTCAAGTTTGACCGTATTATTCTCAGAGCGCACAACCCTAGTATCCAAAAATGGAACAGCACAGTCAGTTTCCTCCTCAACAGTAAACACTAGTTTATGATTGAAATAATTGTAAATATTGAGAGTGTCATGAACACTTCCGGCAGGTAAAGCTACTAATAAATCGTCTACATACTAAAATAACAGGGAAAATTCAAAATCCACCTGTGAAATGACAAAATAAAGGAGTTTATTCATGTCGATTTCGGCCAGAATTGGCGAAATAGCACTTCCCATTGGGACACCTACTTTTTGTCTGTAGAATGTACCATTGAAGGAGAAAAATGTATGTTTATATAAATAAGTAATGGTTTGTAGAAACTGTTTCTTAGGAACATTATATATCTCTTCAATTAATGTGAAATGTTCATTCAATATTGATATAATAAGATCTAAAGTAATGTTAGTAAAAAGTGAAACTACATCGAAAGAAGCAAGTACAAAACCTTCTGGTAAAACGAAATCGTTAACCTTCTCTGCAAATTCGAAGATATTTTTAATTCTGAATTTGTTAAAAGTAAAAAAAGCTGTTTCTAAAATAGAAGATATATAATTAGCCAGTGGTTGTGTAGATGCTCCTACACAGGAAACAATTGGTCTCAAAGGCATAACAGGTTTATGTATTTTAGGTAGACCGTAATATTTGGGGCAAATACCATTATAGGTTGTCAGTATATGGGCAGTTGCGTCATCCAAAAATTTTCCATCTTTTATTGATTTTATTAATTTATTGCATTTTGGGTCTCCTTTAAAGTGGAATCATGATGTATTATTTCATAGGTAGTATCATCTTGAAGTAAGGAATGTGATTTCTCAATTTGGAAGTTTTTGCCATAGCAACGGTAACGTTGCCTTTATCAGATCTAGGAATTATTACATCAGGATGATTTCTTAAGAAATTTTTTGTTTTCCTTTTCTAATTTATAGGTGATTAAACTTTTGTTTTTATGTAATATTACATAATTAGTAATTAGGTTTACAGCCTTTGCACCAATATAGTTTTGTTTATGTGGGGGGACATAATGAATTAATTCTTCTACTTCAGATAATAGAGTAAACATATTGATATCTCTGTTAGATATTGTGAGAATGAACTTGGGACCAAGGGCTAGAAATCCTTTTACATTAGGTCATATTTCCACATTAGAAACATTTTTTATCCACTTGTCTTTTCCCATATTAAATTCATGAAATTTCTTTTTTAACTATTTTTTTATTATTACTTTTTTAAATTTTATTAAACAAAAATGTATAATTATTATGTTAAACAAAAATGAAATCATCAAAAATATGAAATGGTAATTGAGTCCTAAGGTCTTGTAATAGACCATCCAATGACCTCTCGAGTCTTTCAATGTACCGATTAGTGTCAGAGATACATAATTTATGGAAATTGGTTGTTACCTGTTGTGTTATGGTTTTCGGTCTAGTTACATTGTTGTTCGATATTCTCCAAAGCTTCCTTGTGCTATCCTCAAGGAAACGAGGTGACACTTTTTTTCCGACGACATTCTAGTAAAAATATTCGTCTGTTTCTCTGAGATGCCAGTTTTTTGTTAATATTATGTTACGATTCCATATTTTTTACCACATATGGCTAGTATCCAGAAGAAGCTACCAATTAGGCAGCGAAAGCTTAATAACAAAAAATAAAAAGCAGATACTGGAGCCTATAGATCTTTGATTGCTCATCTCTTCTTCTCACAAGGGCTTTCCCCAGTAGTTATATATATATATATATATATATATATATATATATATATATATATATATATATATATATATATATATATATATATATATATATATATATTTATATATATATATATATATATATATACACAGTAGAATCTCACAAATTCGAACCGTCCAGAAATTAGAACGTATTGGACGCTCTGACATTAGAACCTGTGGTTCTAATTTCTGGAAGTGTTTTTTTGTGGTTTTTATTTCCACTAGAAAATATTTTTTTTCTATGATTTTGAACTAAATAGGGGAAAAACCAAATTAAACGCTCTAAAATTAGAACAGAGGGTTCTAATTTCTGGAAGTTTTTTTACTTTTTTTTTGTATTTTCACTACAAATTATTTTTTTTCGCTCATTAAAGTAAAAATAAAACGGGGAATCACCGAGTTATTCGTGGTGTGTACAATTCGGTTATATGCGTGTGAAATTTGATATGCCTGTACAAATTTGGGTCAGTTGATGACTGAAGGTCAAAGTGAAGTGTTCATACGTGTGAAAGTTAAAAAAAAAATGCCAAATAAACGTAAAAAAAATACCTTATCTTTGGATACTAAGGTTAAAATATTAAAAAGACTTAATGAAGGCGTGAGTGGAAATCGTTTAGCTCAAGATTTTTAATGTGACAAAATCTTCCATCAGCTACATAAAATCAAAAAAAAAACAAGAAATAATGGATGCAGTTACCAGCACCTATCAGGAAGCAAAAAAAAAAATCTTTACATAAGGCAGAATATGAAGAAATGGAAAAGCGCCTTTATAAGTGGTTTTTAAAATCAACGTGAAAAGAAGAACACAGTGACAGGACCCGTATTAAAAGCAAAAGCTAAGTCAATTTTTAGTGAAGTGTACCCCGATAAAGATGAAAAACACATTTACTGCAAGTGATGGATGGTTTTCCAATTTTAAAACCCGTCATGGAATACGGTTTTAAAAATTGGTGGTGAAATACTTTCGAGTGATGTTGGTGAGGTCACTCCATTTTTACACAGATTTCGTGCAAAAGTCGTGGAAATGGGGTTATTGGAAACA
The DNA here is from genome assembly GCA_019049505.1 of Pachyrhynchus sulphureomaculatus. NCBI lineage: Eukaryota > Metazoa > Arthropoda > Insecta > Coleoptera > Curculionidae > Pachyrhynchus > Pachyrhynchus sulphureomaculatus. The sequence continues at coordinate 160,372,386 of CM032449.1, forward strand.
CAAATCTATAATGCTGAAGAAAGCGGATTATTTTTCCGTTGCCTTCCAGATAAAACATTTGTCGCTGCTTGTGAAAAAAGTGCCCAAGGATTTAAAATTCAAAAAGAACGCGTTTCAATTTTACTAGGCGCAAATTCTGATGGCTCACACAAATTAAAACCGTTGGTTATTGGAAAAGCTAAAAAGCCAAGAAGCTTCAGAGGATTTGATAACCCACTTCATTATGACTTTTCAAAAAATGCGTGGATGACTTCCCGGATTTTTTCATGATTGATTTCACAAGATATTTAACAAAGAAGTATGTTTAACCAATGCATATTTTAAGTTCCATATTTTTTAATTTTTTTTTTTGTTCTACAGGTCATCCAATTTTCTGAAGACAATAATTTGGCCCCAAAAGCTCTTCTGCTTGTAGATAACTGTTCCGCTCATGCACCAATTGATAAACGTCAAAGTGAGGATGGTAATATAATTGCATATTTCTTGCCGCCAAATGTAACAGCAGCTGTGCAGCCAATGGATCAAAATCCTATTAAAATGACAAAACTTATTTACAGAAGTAAGTTGCTATCTCAATTAATTGGTGATGGTGGTGATATTGATAAGCTTTTGAAACGGCATTCAATCCGAGATGCAATAATATTGTTGAAACAAGCATGGGATGAGGTACAACAGACAGTGTTAAAAAATTCTTGGTTCAAATTATTAAATTGGGACTCAGGCGATTACGACAGCGATGATGATTTGCCACTAGCACAATTGGCTCAACGAAATCAGGATTGCAATGAAGTTCTTCAAATAAATCTTGATCTTTTGAATGAAATTATGCCAAACAATTCCGTAAATGTAAATGAAATCGAGGAATGGATTGAAGATGTGTTTACTGACGGATCTGATGCAGAGAATAGCGATGACGAGGCTTCAGATAGCAGCGACGTCGGCATAACGCCAGCTATTCCTCATTTAAAAGTCCTTGAAGGCATCAATAATGTTATAAAATAGTGCAAAATCAGTGATATATTTTCCAGTAAAACACATGTCTAACCTTTTGGACGTCCGTAACGATATCGTTGTATCTAGTTTAAATAAATCAAAAAAACAAACAAGTATTACTGATTTTATGTAAAAAACCAATTAAATACTTAATAATTAAAAAACTTTTGAAAAGTTTTTCTATGAATTTAATATGTTCAATTAATTAAATGTTAATAAATAAAAACTGTTTTGTGTTAAAATAAAGCTTACATAACTAGTTTTATTATAATTTTATCATTTTCTGTAAAAAAAAAATGTCCAGAAATTCGAACTTTTCAGAAATTCGAACTGCCCGGTGCACAAAGTGGTTATAATTTGTGAGATTCTACTCTATATATATATATATATATATATATACGAGACTGGTTTGAAAAGTCCGTGCAAAAATAAAAACTACTTATGTGTTTGGGGTAAACCTTTTTTATTTTTCGACATAGTCTCCTTTTAGGCTTATACACTTCGTCCAACGATGTTCTAGTTTGTTGATCCCTTCCGAATAATAGGATTTGTCCAAGTCTGCAAAATATCCATTAGTGTCTGCAATCACCTCCTCGTTTGAATAAAATCTTTGTCCCGCCAGCCATTTCTTCAAATTGGGGGGAACAAATAGTAGTCCGAGGGAGTCCTGGAGAATAGGGGGGATGTGAAACGAGTTGGAATCCTATTTCCATTAATTTTGCGACCACAACTGCTGAGGTGTGTGCTGGTGCGTTGTTGTGATGGAAAAGGACTTTCTTGTGGCCAATCGCGGGCGTTTTTCTTGCAGCTCGGTTTTCAAACGGTCCAATAACGATGAATAATATTAACCTGTAATAGTTTAACCCTTTTCCAGATAGTCGATGAGGATTATCCCTTGCGAATCCCAAAAGACAGTCGCCATAACCTTTCCGGCCGAAGAAACGGTCTTCGCCTTTTTTGGTGCAGATTCCCCCTTGGTAACCCATTGTTTAGATTGTTGTTTGGTCTCAGGAGTATAGTAATGTATCCATGTTTCATCCACAGTGACGAAACGACGCTTAAAGTCCTCCGGATTCTTCTGGAACAGCTGCAAACCATCCTTGCAACACTTCACACGATTCCGTTTTCTGGTCAAGCGTGAGCAATCGCGGCACCCATCTTGCGGATAGCTTTCTCATGTCCAAATGTTTATGCAAAATATTATGTACCCCGTTCAGTCGAGATGCCCACAGCACTAGCAATCTCATGCACCTTAACTCTTCTGTCAATCATCACCATATCATGGATTTGATCAATGATTTCTGGAGTCGTAACCTCCACAGGCCGTCCAGAACGTTCCGCGTCACTTGTGCCCATATGGCCAGTCCGAAAATTTGAAACCCCTTATAAACTGTTCTAATCGAAGGTGCAGAGTCACCATAATGTTTATCAAGCTTCTCTTTAGTCTCCTGAGGCGTTTTGCCTTTCATAAAGTAATGTTTAATCACCACACGAAATTCTTTTTCGTCCATTTCTTGAAAATCACTCGACTTCCTTGATTCACATGAATGCCAAACACAAAGAAATAGACCAATATGGCTGAAACTTGGTGTGCGTTCATTCAAGAGATGCTACTAACTAAACATGACCTCGATACGCGCCGGTGGTGCCATCTCTCGGACTTTGCACGGACTTTTCAAACCAGCCTCGTATATATATATATATATATGCAAGGACTTTAAGCCAAATTTTTAATTAAGGGAAAACCATTTAAGAAAAAAAAGTAACCAAAATAGAAGACATAAAAGAAAATTGAACGTTTCCAAGGAAGCACAATTATTACATGAAAATGTTATTATAATAGTAATTAAAAAATTACGTAATATTCACTAAACTGAAACTATTAGCTAATTAAAAAATCTACTACAGCTACAATAAAAACAAGAAAAAATATTGAAAATTATTATAACTACATATATAGGCCGAAAATGATAGTTATTTTGAAGATGATTAAATGAGTACATAAGCAAAAATAAATGTGTCATTTCTGAACTAATTTTAATTTTTACTCTAACAAGAAGAAACGAATTAATTTATTATATTATCACACAGTATGCAAAATCACTTTAATCTAAGGAAGTTAGTGGCAAAAATAGAAAAATGCAAAGAAAATGTAAAATTGATCAAATATTATTACTTACAATATTTTGAAAACCTTTTTAAAAAAAGGCAATAACAATAAATTATTTTTGTATTTGCATTTTGCATAAATGCATTTAAATAAAATACTTTTTGTTATTTTTATTAATTTAATTTTACTTCTCAGACTTATCCAGAATGGAAAAGGAAAAATATAATACTTTCCTCATTTTTCTGTGGGTATGTGATACCACAGGTATTTGCAGCTTATGCTGCTAAAAAGTTTGGAGCAAAATGGTTCTTGGTTGGAACTATGTTCACTCAGTCGTGTTTAAGTAAGTATTACTTGGTAAGTAGATTTATAAACAATTTACTGAATGATTACTAACAGACAATTTATTTTGAGACTGTCGATGTACTATCTGCATTTAATTTTCTTTGAACTCAATTATTGCCAGCAATCAACCAGCAAATCCCAAGTGATTCACGTCTCGTGTCTAGGAACCAGGCAAATGTTGATTGCTTGCAGGTCAGTATTAAAGTTGCAAATCTATTGTCTTGGTTTTGCTATATATAAGCAGTTAATATTGGTCAGTGAAGGGCAAAGTCTAGAACAAACAACAAAAGTATTAAGTGAAGTGTAATGAGTGTGGAATTCAATAAAACCGTCTATCATATCGAACCCGAAGAATGTTGTGGCGTTCAGATAGCACTGTGTGACGACGACAGCAATCCACGAAGAGCTGACTACCAAATTAATTTGCTAGCAAAAAGGTATCAATAGGAACCTAAGCTTACTAACTCAAACATGAGCAGATTTTTAAGACCATGAAAAACATGATTATCGTTTTTAAAAATCAAATTCAAACAATGAAATATAATATCTTTTGAGCATAACCAAGCGCAGAGGCAACTATTTAAAAATGAAGATTAGGACTGTTCCTTTCTTTCAAGGAACTGTAAATACGGAAAAATGTAGTAAACCTAACAATGGGAACGAGCTCCACCGAAAAACTCACCATCCAAATGACATTCATTCCCAGACATTCATTACAAAATTAGGCGAACTCAAAAATACTAACCAGTCAACCCTCTACATCATTAACGAGTAACGTTTAACGCAACTAAAATCTAGAGGACCATTTATAATGTTAGATATATCAAGATATAACAGGCCACCGGGTACTTCATGGAATAGAAGAACAACTTTGTGATGATATTTGTTTGGGAGAAGATTTAAATAGACAGGCATCTTAGCCGACTACAAAAACATTAGCAAATTTACATCAAATGCAAATGAGCACTTAGAACTACCAAGTAGATAACTTGATGCACATATTACTAAGGAGAGTCTTAGAAACTGTCTAGGAAGAGCAAATAAAGTCTGTTCTGGGAACGAAGGGATTCCACTCACAGAAAATACTCCGATCATCTTAACTCTACTTTCCAAAGCAGAAACATACTTTAAATCACGGAGGTGCTGCACAACAAAGAACTTGGGTAAAGACCCAAAGAATTAAGTACAAATTCACGAAAAACTAGTAAAAGTTAGCTATAAGTGTATAAACTTCAACCTGCTGGTGGGATCGTAAACACACCAAATACCCTGGCGCGCCGCTGCGCCGAACCTAATTCAAATTGGGAATACAAAATAATGCAGTAACAGCATTTAACCACAAGACAACTCCCAACAGTACTTCATACATTTCTCACTAAATTGCTCAACAACATTACAAGCAGGATTATGTTAATATTACATAAAGCGACCAAATATAATCAGACGTAAGTAACGCTACTCTAAATTGAACGAGTTGCCACGAATATCATCAAAGAATGCTTTATACAACACTAGGATAAGTGTATAGAAGCGATTGTGGTACACAGTAGGGACATATACAGCCTAATGACCAAAACTAATTGGACTGATAATCACAGTCCATACTTAAATATTGCAAATACAAATTTTTAACATATATTGTAAAAGATATAAAGGATACATAATATATACGAGTATATTGTAAAAAATATAAAGGATACAAAGATGACTTCGGCATAGATGACAATAAAAAAATATTAAATATTAGATATATTATCTTTGTTTCTCTGCCAGTTTATTACCGTCCTGAACCTATTTCATTGGTATTGTGTTTTATGTTATTAACCTTAAAAAAAAATAATAATAATAATAAACTGTCCTTTAGGTATTCTAATGCCATTTACTGCAGCTATATTTGGAGAAATAGGGATGATGTTAAGCAGAGCCGTAGAAGGTTTCTGTCAAGGTTTCGTTATTCCTTCTTCCATTCATCTTTTAAGCCAGTGGGTACCACCACAAGAGCGTTCTCGATTAGGATCAGTAGTATTTACTGGTAAGACAATTTTAAATAGTCCACTGTACTTAAATCTAAAGATGTTGTAAGTAGTATTGCCGTATTATTCATATTTTATATATTGTATTTAATAGTAGTTTTAGGGCATATATTTAGTTACATATTTTAAAATTTCGTATAATTGTAGCTTCTACCTGATGAAAATTCATTATAAATATATAATAAAAGACTGTTTTTAGTCAATTTCCACTAACTTATTTATAATTGTGATGACGCGTTTCGCTATCGATGCAGCTTCTTCAGATCTACATTTTACACCAGAGTATAAATTGTAGATCTGAAGAAGCTGCAACGACAGCGAAACGCGTCATCACAATTATAAATAAATTAGTGGAGATTGACTAAAAACAGTCTTTTATTATATATTCATATTTTTAAACAGAATAACTGAAATGGCACGAAGTTTTATATATATATATATATATATATATATATATATATATATATATATATATATATATATAGATATATATATATATATATATATATATATATATATATATATATATATATATATATATGAGGGCTACCTTTTTAGTTTTGTAAAAACAAAAAATAAAATTTGATACATACACCATTTTATTGTTTCTCAAAATATTCGCCTTTAAGGTTTATACACTTTTGCATGCGTTCGAACCAGTTCTCGAAACATTTTTTCCATTCTGAAGTTGGTACCTCAAAAGCATGGTTTTGGAAGGATTCAACAGTTTCTTGAGGGATGGGAATCACTGTCCACGCCTTTTTATTGACATTCGAGAATAAAATAAGTCATTGGGCGATAAATCAGGTGGATTACGGGCAAGTAAGCATTGTTTGATGTGCTATGTGGGAGCTGGCATTGTCATAATGAAGAATGCTGCGACATTTTTGGTTGTTTTTCCTGATTTTATCGATGACTTCTGGCAAACAAATTATTGTATACCATTCAGCATTAACTGTTCTTCGATCTTTTAAAGCAATGGCTGTAACATGTCCAGTATAACCAAAGAAACGAGCGATCATTTTTTTTGGAAGTGCTTCACGAACGATCTTGAAACACCCAAACAGTTGATTGTTTCTTAATTTCCGGCTCGTAAAAATATATCCAAATTTCGTCTTCTTTTAAGATGTATACGGATTTTGCATGTCCTAGGTCTAATTTTTTGTGACACGAGCCCGTTTTTGAGTTTCGGTCAAATTATACGGAATCCATCGGGAACAGACCTTCTTCACAGCTAAATGTTCATGCCAAATCGAATATATTGTAGTCTTCGATATGCCTAAGGATGCCTCTGTCTCACGGTAAGTCACATGCCGATCCTCTTCAATTATGTTGTGCACAGCATTGATGATTTTTGGAACAACCGATTTTGGTCGACCTTCACGAAATTCATCGCTGACGGAAACACGACCTTGACGAAATTCTGCAAACCAATTTTTAATAGTCTTTTCTGATCACCATTATTACCAAAAGTTTAAACGAAGCGATTTGTTTATAAAACTGTTTTTTTTTTTAAATGCTCGCTGTAAACAAACTACTGGTCGTTTGTAAAATCTTAAATGGCCACCCTCGTATATATATATATATATATATATATATATATATATATATATATATATATATATATATATATATATATATATATGTAATATGTAAGGGTAAATATCATTTTTTTCCAAAAACAAAAATCTGTTTCTCAACTTAATCTCCATTAAGCTCAATTCGTTCGATCCAACGAGATTCCAATTTTTTATTTCCTCAGAAAAAAAAAATTATGCATTTACATTTATAGTACAGTTAGCTTCCTCATTCGGCGAAAATTTCTTCTCCCTAAGATAATTTCTGAGGTTAGGAAACAAAGAAGTCAGTCGAGGCCAAATCGAGGAATAAGGTGGGTGGTTCTTTGGATTACGCTGCAATTTTTCGAAATGTCCTTCCTCGGGCGTTTTAGGTCTATGGTTAACAAACATGGCACCCATCGCCCACTTAGCTTTTTTAATTTTAGAACTTCATGCAGGATATATATATATATATATATATATATATATATATATATATATATATATATATATGTATATATATATATATATATATATATATATATATATATATATATATATATATATATATGTATATATATATATATATATATATATATATATATATATATATATATATATATATATATATGTATTCTTCTCAATTTTCCATAACGAGGACCTCTGTTATGTGCCCTGAAAAGAAGAACCTCAACTACGAAAGGTGAACAATGCTACTACTCATGATTCTACTATATTCCTCGTTCTGTTCGCACACATTAGCAGTATCCTATCGAAAATACGTTAACCCTAATATCAATAATATCACTAAAAGCTAGTTTTTCTCATGAAATGAACGTTCCTTAATCACAATATATGAGTCCAGATGTTAATCTATCGCAGATTCATAGCACGTAAAACTACTTTCATTTTGAACACCCACTTTAAAAACCGAAAGCTCTTTTTTATTGAAAATTACATAATTCAATTTTAGGTGGAAAACTTGGCACTGTATTTTCAATTTTCATTACCGGTTTGATTGCTGGTAGTTCGTATGGTTGGCCATGGTCATTTAGGTGCCTTGGTTGTTCAGGAATATTATGGTGCTTAATAATGACAATTTTTGGCTATAACAGTCCAAGGGATCATCCTAAAATAACTGAAGCTGAAAGGCTGTATATTGAAAAAAGTCTAGGTCATGATAATAAAGTAAGTAAAACGGAAAGTTAGGTAATATTTTCACTTAATTTTTTTTTTTTTTTTTGATATGGATTGAACACTGTCATTCGAAAAAAAATAAAAGTTAACGGCTCTGGATAGATGAGTGTAGATCATAGTTCTATTGTCAAATTGGAAGATCTGGAGGGTCACAATCAAAATGTGTATAATTTTGTCTACTGAATAATGATCCAGTTTTGTTATTATTATTAAGGTCTTTGTAAATTTGGATTGGTTCTATAATTTTTCGTTAGTAAAAACTCAAGACTGAATCAAGACTTTTCGGATATTCAGCTACAACTGATAAAAAAATTCAAATGCATCTCTAAAAATAAATAAAGTTGTATTCTGGATATATTTTGGATAATTTTGGCCTTCAATCATTTTGTACCAGCGTTTCAATTACCGATTTATGTTCAACATTATCATACAATATTTAGATACGATAAACTTGACTTTGGTCGATTTAATAAAACATGTCGGTAGTCTACATATTCCATATTCCAAGGAATATTTCATATTTAAATATTAGGAATAGCTATGAATTCTCCACTATCTCATGCAATTGCAAACATTTTCATTAACCTCAGCTCCTCAAAAACCAAGTAAAGAATACTTAAATGCCTTTTTGGATTGCCTCAATCCACAGCATCAAAATGGGGACTGCATGAGATGGTTACATACTGGTACAAGGAAAAAGTGATGATAACTTCGGCTATTTAGTTTACCAAAAACTAACTCATATAAATTCATACCTCAAACCACCATCCATCTCAAGAACTTTGTTATAAAACCATGGCTATTTGGGCCTCTGTCAGTATGTAATGAACATTTGATCTCATTACTGGCAATGAGGATTTTAAAACGATCTCTAGTCCGTTTTAAAAGCTTAACTTCCAGACAAGATAGTGACAAGAATCCCAACAGTAAATAGTATAATTTTACCCAGTGTTAGAGATCAATAACCAAATTACGCAAAAAACCGCACCATGCATGTGATCACGCAAAAAAATCCAAGGAAACTGGAATTAAAAAATATTAAATACGGATACAAAAGAAATAAATTATACAAACACCAATACTCCACAAAACACACTATCGACATAATTTAAAGTTCTCGCTTCAGTATCCACTTTTTGTTAATGAAATATTAGAGAAACAATTACAAACAACCTTAAAGTATTAGCAAAAATACGGAATACTAGTTGCAGGGCATGTAAAAAACAATTATGACACTTGGTCACAATTCGGTTAACACTAGCCATATATAAATAAAAACAACTAATTCAGTCTTCTAATCTCTGAAGATAATTGATGCAATTCTTAGCAAAATGTCGAAAAACTCTTCAATTTGACAAGAACTGTAATTCATCATTGTAATATTCACTTTATTTCTAACATTTTAATGGCTACTTATCTTCCAATATACTCGTATAGTCAACAACTTGGGTTCTATCTTTTTCAGTTTTATTTTTATTATTTTCAGCATCACAAAACACCTTGGAAAGCTATTCTAACCTCTGCACCAGTGTGGGCTATATTTGTAGCTCTTTTTGGTCAAAATTATTCTTTTTGGACATTGCAAACTCAAATGCCAAGTTACTTAAAAAATATTATGAAATTCGATATTAAAAAAGTAAGTAGATGTTCTTTTAAAGTAGGCAAAAGTGCTACTTTAGTTCATGGCATTCACGATGCAAAAAACAAAAAGCAGAATTATTTTTCCCTTTTCTTCTCTTTGGAGCTTACAGTAGTGATATTTTTAGAGCTATATTGAAATCACTTTATGAGCAAAATGAAAGATATGTCATATTTTAAATAACATATTTCTATCATAATCGCGATCCACAGTAGTTAAA
>CM032449.1:160382581-160507581 GCA_019049505.1 Pachyrhynchus sulphureomaculatus
TGCGTGACTCATCGATGCAAACAAGTGGTAATCGGAAGGAAAGGAGCCAAGTCTGGTGAGTAAGCCGCATGGGTAGAACTTCCCAGCTGAGTGCTTCCAACGTATCGCGAACTGGTTTTTACCGTATGTAATGGAGCATTGTCATGAAAAAAAATATCTTTGTGTTGCCTCTTTCGGTATTCTGGCCTTTTTTCAAGCAGCAAACGGTTCAAATCGGTCAATTGTTGTTGGTAAAGTTTAGTATTAACCGTTTCCCCAGGTTTTTTTTAAACAGCTCATGAATAGACTACGCCCTACCAAACACAGAGCATCGTCTTTCTGCCAAAGCGATTCGGTCTTGTGGTCGATGTGAATGGTGCGCCTGGGTATACCCATGGTTTTTTGCGCTTGGGATTCTGAAAATAAATCCACTTTTCATCCCCTGTAAAACTATACGATGCAAAAAACAACTTCCTTTTGTACCGAGCAAATAGCAAAATGTCCACACGTGTTTTTTTTTACGTTTTTCCATTTGCCTGTCGTTTAACTCATGTGGTACCATCTACCGGTCTTCTGAATCTTTCCCCATCTCTCGTAGCCGCTTGGAAACAGCTTTGTTGACTAACGTCCAATTGCTCGGCGAGTTGTTTTTGTGTTTGCGAATCATCTTCGTCCCAACAATGCTTGCAATTCCACATCTTCGTATTTTTTTTTTTTTTTGGCGGTTTTTCCACGTTCCTTGTCACCACTTTTGAAACGCCGAAACCACGTTCACAGGTGTCTTGCATTGGAGCATGTTCACCATAAGCTTCTCGAAGTAATCGGTATGATTCAACAGCAGTTTTTTCTTCAAATGAAAACAAAAAATTGATGCTGTCGGCGAATGCTCTTTGTTCGGAATAAATTTCGACATATTGAACACAATAAACACAACACTATGCACACACTTTTCCAATTTATCACTCGTGCGCGTCTGACACTTGTTGATAACACAACAAAATAGCGCAGTATCAAATCTTTATAGCACAAACTGCATTGGTGCACCATCTGTTATCTGAAATCCGTATTTCATACTTGTGCTCCTGGTATATTATATATATATATATATATATATATATATATACTATATATATTATATATTATATTATATATATATATATATATATATATATATTATACACTATATATATATATATATATATATATACCATATATATATATATATATATATATATATATATATATATATATATATATATATATATTATATATATATATATATATAAATATTCTTCCTCAGTTTTCCACAACGAGGACCTCTATTATGGACCCCATAAGAAGAACCTCTAATAAGAAATGTGAGCAATTCTACTATTCTTGGTTTTGTTATAATCCTCGCTACCGCTTGTAAGCATTAGCAGTATCCTGTCGAAATACGTCTACTCTAATGTCATAAACAATATCATCAAACGCCCAATTTTTCTCATGAAATAAATGTTCCCTAATTACAGTGTCCAAACGTTAATCTAGTACAGATTCATAGCGCATAAAATTATTTTCATTTCGAACATCTACTTTAAAAACAGAAACAACTTCTTTATTGAACATCACGTAATTTATTTTTAGGTGGAAAACTTGGTACCGTATTTTCAATTTTTATGACCGGCGTGATTGCTGGTAGTCAGTACGGTTGGCCATGGTCATTTAGGTGCTTTGGTTGCTTAGGAATATTATGGTGCTTATTCATGTCAATTTTGGCTACAACAGTCCAAGGGATCATCCTAAAATAACTGAGGCTGAAAGACTATATATTGAAAGAAGTCTAGGTCATGATAATAAAGTAAGTAAAACAGAAAGTTACGTAAAGTTTTAACCTAAATTTTGTTACCTTTTTTTTTAATATGGATTGAACACTGTCATTCTAAAAGGGAATAGAAGATGTTTACGACTTTGAATAGATGAGTGTACATTATAATTCTAGTTTCAAATTCTAATGACTAACCGAACGTTTCACTTACGATCATACATCCTCCCAGATTGATATTCTAAGAAATTATAACATCGAATAAGCTCCGGAGGATCACAATCAAAATGTGTATAATTTTGTCTACTGAATCATGACCTAGTTTTGTTATTGTTGTTAAAGTGTTTGTAATGAACCCCGCACTAATCTTTTAAAAACTGGATCCCGGTCAAATCGGCTGAAAATGTAGTATATTATGCTTCAAGCCATTTTGATTAAAAATGCTCATGGTCACAAAGTCCAAAAATAGATGGATTAGGCACTATCGAGCGCATTATTAGTAAAAAAAAACCTCTGCGAAAATGCTATTTTTGCATTTTTTGGAGAACTTATTTAGCCTAGAACATGATTTTACAAAAAATTCCAACAGTATTATATGTTTTTTGGGTTGCTAATTATGAATATAATAATTATTTTAACCCATTTCACTCCTAGTTTCGAATACGGGCCATTTTGGCCATTTCTGGAGTTTAGAGTCCAGAAAAGCGCCAAAAGTTAGCCAAAAATAAACGCTATTGGAAAGTAGCATCGAACTGGTTCAAAACAAGAATCCAGAAATGGCCAAAATGGCCAATATTTGAAAGCAGGTACGAAGTGGTTCAAAATAATTATTACATTCATAATAATGTAACCCAAAAAAACATATAGTCTCGTCAAAATTTTTCGTATAACGTTAAATAGCACTTTCTCAGAGGTTTTCTTACTAATTCTACTCGATAAATTCTTCTAATCTATCCATTTTTGGACTTTATGTCCATGAAACTTTTGATCAGAATGGCTTGAAGCCTAATATACTACATTTTCAGCCGATTTGACCGAGATCCAATTTCTATAAGATTAGTGTGGGGTTCTTTGGATTGATTCTCAAATTTTTTGTTAGTAGAAACTAGAGACTTAAACAAACGACCAAACGACATATTCAATTAAAACTGATGAAAATCAATTCAAAACATTCTATTGGAACGCTAAAAATTATAAAGTTTTATCCTGGAGATATTTTGGATAAATTTGAGTTTCAACCATTGTATACCAGCATTTCAGTTACCGAATCTTGTTCAATATTATCGACCATATTTAGACATAATAAGCTTGACTTTGGTAGATTTAATAAAACATGTTCGTCGTCTACATATTTTATATTCTAAGGAAAATTTTATGAACAAATTAGGAATAGCTATGGACTCTCCACTATGGCATACAATTGCAGACATTTTCATAACGGACAGAAAGTGCTTTCACCTCAGCTCTCAGGAAGTATTATTAAGTAAAGAAGACTTAAATACCTTTTTGGGGTCCACAATCCACAACATCAAAATGGAGACTGAATAAGATAGTTCTAAACATATTGTTACAAGGGAAAAGTGACGACTCATATAAATAGATACCTTCCATCATCCATCTTAAAAACTCTGTTATCAAACCATAAGTATTTGAATCTATATAAGAGTATGTAATGAATATTTGATCTCCTTACTGGCAATGACGATTTTAAACGCTCTTTGGACCGTTTTAAAAGCCTAATTTCCAGACAAGGTAGTGACTGAAATCTACCAGTGAATAATATGGGTTGACCCGGTACTAGGGATGAAAAAACCAAATTACTCAAAAAACCGCATCATGCTTGAGATCACGCAAAGAAAATCCTATATATACTGAGAAACTGAAGGATCAATATCTACTGGAATTAAGAAATATTAAATATGGATACAAAAGAAATGAATTATACAAAACATCGATATTTGAAAAAACACACTCTCAAACATAAGATAATTTGAAGTTCTTGGTTCAGTCTCTCGTTTTTTGTAAATGAAATATTAGAGAAATAATCGAAATTACAAATAATCTTAAAGTATTAGCAAGAATACGGATTACTGGTAGCAGGGCATATAAAAAACGATGATGACACTTCATCATAAATCAGTTAACCCTAAAAAGATATAAATAAAAGGAGCTCGTTCAGTCTTCCAACGTCTGAAGATATATGATACAATTCTAAGCAAAACTTCGGAAAAATCTCTTTAATTTGACTAATACAAGGAGAGAACTCTGATTCATTGTCACTGTAATCTAATATATAGTCAACATATTGGATTCTATCTTTTTCAATATTATTTTTTCTTATTTTCAGCATCATAAAACACCTTGCGAAAGCAATTTTTACCTCTGCACCAGTGTGGGCTTTATTTGTAGCTCTGTTAGGTCAAAATTATTCATTTTGGACATTGCAAACTCAAATGCCAAGTTACTTAAAAAATATCATGAAATTTGATATTAAAAAAAAAGTAAGTAGATGTTCTTAAGAAAGCACCGTTCAGTTAGAGTAAGTAGTATCGTACTTTAATTAGTGTCATTCACAATCTACAAAACGGAAGGCGGAATTTTTTCTCATTCGAGTTTATAGTGGTGGTATTTTTACAACTACAAGAGAAACACTTTAATTGGCAAAAATATTTTTTAATAAAGGTATAAGTCATATTCTAAATGACATATTTTTTATCATCATAGCAATATACTCCTGGTGTCAAATTAACCGTTCACAAAATTAAGTTTGAGAGCTCTTTTAAGAATTTCCTATAGCGTTTTATGTTTAGAGTATGAGCAACCTGGGAATATCATTTATAGGCTGTGATAAATATTCTATATTTCAAATGCAATTTCCCCTACAATAAGAGCGAAAATTATATACTGAGATTCGTTTGAGGTTAAAAATTCCAAAAACCTAATCTACTGTGCTAAAATCCATATTAGGTAAATATTGTGTCCTAAATTTGTGCCTTTGTAGAATAGAATAAAGGACAATTTCTTTTATAAGGACATTAAAAATGTTTAACCTAATAATTCAGGTGCTAGATCACTAATTTAAGAAACTTGTATCAATATTAGAATTATTTTTGGAAATACACGTATTGTACTAAAAAAAAAACTTTGGACAAGTCTAGGTCACAGAGATATGTGATAAACTCCATATATCTTCTCAATTCTTAATGGTTTAACTTTCATTTATTGTTTTTTAGAATGGGTTATTTTCTTCAATACCATATCTTGCCATGTTTACTATGAGTTACGTTTTGGTTTTATATCAGACGCTTTAATTAATAAAAGTATCTTGAGTCGTACTACAGCTAGAAAAACGTTTAATTCTATTGGTAAGTTTTGAACATTTACCCGTTTTTAGTGCATTTTTTAAAGCTATATAAAGAATCTAAAAAAAGTCACCTATTTCAACTTATTAGGACCTTATTCCCATTATTCTCTATTTAATCTATTTTAAAGAACATACATTAATTTTTTCGCTGCCCAAAGCACTATAAAACACAAAAATAGTATGTTTAACCGTGCCTGCAAGTTAAACGCAAAAAAGAAATACTAATTCAGCTTTCATTTTTTAGCAGAAATACTACAAAAACAAAATGGTGACATTGCGCCACTTTTATTCCTACAAGTTTTCCCGGTAACAAAGTTTATTTTAAACTAATCACCTAAATAACTTTTAGAGAAATCATCTCTCATTCCCTTTGTCTATTATAAATGTTGCTAAGGTAAGAGTATGTGAGTAAAACATGTGACCATGAACACGGTACCAAACTTACTAATAGGATGTTGTTAAACGAATATTTCTGCCGTTAGCAGAATAAAATTTCTTATAGGGGTTTATAATTATACTTTTAGGTTTCCTAGTACCAGCTGCAACCATTGCAGTTCTAGCTTATACAAGATCGGACCAAAGCACACAAGCTGTAGCAATGAATATCGTAGCTCTTGGTGTAAGTTCTGCGTGTTACTCTGGCTATGCTATAAATGCAATGGATTTATCACCAAACCATGCAGGCATGATTATGGGTTTATTAAATGGAGTGGCTCATATTTCTGCCGTTACTGCTCCTTTAGTTGTTCAACTAGTAGTTACCAATCAAGTAAGGTTGTTTCACAGTACTACAGTGCTACTTCAATTAATTTTAAATTTAGCGGGCACTAGCACAGAGTGAATTAAATTTTCAATCGTTTTATTTTTTATAGAATCAAAAAAAAACAATGTGTAAAGACCCAAAAAAAATTTGCTCATTAATGTCAAAGTGATACTTTTTTTCATTGGCAATATGTTTCGAGCATGTCATATTTTCGTTTTAACAATACTCATAAAATAAAGGAAGAATTAAAATATTCCACTGATTTAACTATTACTTAGTAGAGATCCACAATAACTAAGAACGAAAATTTAATCAACTATTTAATAAGATCATCACTTATGTTTATTATATTAGAGCTGACAATTGTTTCAACACACTACGTCTTCTTCTGGACCAAGATGTAAACTAAATACAAAGAATGTTACAAAATACATAAGGGCTAAATTAATTAACAAAATTTACGATAACTCAAGTTCAATAAAGAAGACTCACTCCCATCCAAATGATCGTTGAGTAATAAACCTGAAGATTTTTTTTGGTTAATCTCTACCTGCTCTAAATAATTCAGTATTCCTTTTCTTTTCACTGTGCAAAATTCGGAAATCTTCATTGATTGTATGATTTTCATCTGTTAAATATTTAGGGTAGTATGTTTCACTGTATAATTTCGTTTATGTTTCTTTATTCTTTTATAAAAAAATTCTGCCTGTTTGTGCTACATAGGTTTTATTAACTCCCTTAGTTTTCTTTTTTTGTTGTTTTTAATATGTCTAACTAACGTGCTATTATTACGGAATGCAATATTTAGATAATTTTTACGGAAAAAATATTGAATTTTATTGGTCATTTACAGGTATAAGTGAGTGAATTGCTTTTTTAAATTGTTTGTTAGTTAAAATGTTATCTACCAAGTCACTCCTGTACCCACTGTTTATGCTAATTTGTTTTATAATATAATAATTCTTTCCGGAAGTCTTCGTCGGGTAATGGCGTATTTATTAGTCTATTCATGAAACTATTATAAGCCGAAATTTTATGTGTGAATGGATTGTTAGAATTAGCATGTATAGTTATATCTCAGTGTGTACGGAAGATTTTAAAATCATCTTCATTCATTTTGTTTGATATTTTTGAATCTGGGAAATTAATCGATTTATTTATTTCTATTTCTGTTATAAAAGTAATGATATGTAGCTGGTTAATATACTCTAGAAATGATTTTAATTTTCGATCTGTACTGGTAAAGCATGTCCATATGTCATCTACATAACGGTACCAATAAAAGAAGTTTTTAAATAGATGAGAATTACTAATATATTCTTCTAAATCGTCCATGAGAATTTCAGATAAAATTGAACTAAAAGGGTTTCCCATTATTAAACCTTTCCTGCTTACATAACTCTTATCCTTGAATTCGAAATAATTCTGGTCTAAACACAATGTTAAGAGGTCTAGTAATTCTTGTTTAACTATTGAGTTAACATTATTTTTATTAAGTAATGTTTGAACCGAAATTATAGCGTCTGACGATGATACACTTAGAAAAAGATCATTTACGTCAAATGATACAATTGCTACAGAAGAAGACACAGTGTGTCGAAACAATTGTAAGCTGTATTTCGTTCCTAGAAGAATTTTTACCTGTCATAAAATAGTTTTTGTTAACTGTGTTGGTCATAAACTCATTAATTTGGTCTCATGTTAAAATCATAGACAGCGTTTACCTGATATTGTTTCAAATATGATACCAATTTAGTAATTTTCTATTATTCACATTTTCTTATTTTCGAGTGTTGATTTTAGCGTGGAATATATTGACCATATATAGAAAATTTAACTTTTCCGCAAAATCTGCTATTAAAACATTCTCAAACACTTCCTTTCTTGGAATTGTCGATACGGATTTTAATATAACTGCTTTAATTTATTCGCTAGAAGATTTACGAAGCCTCATCCTGATTTTTCAAAAACTACATCCGGATGACTCACTTTAAAATCTTATTGTCAAACTATGTATTCAAAAATTATTGCCATAGTTACGGTCACAAATTGTGTTATTTTAAAATAAGAAATTAACTCTGTTCTGTAACTAACTAACTGTTTCTTATAATATTTATATTAACGTACAACCGTTGAAGAAAAAATATTGTTTGCAACTTATCTCTTTGGGATTCTTGCATAATTTTTCGAATCGGCTACGTTTCGTTAAAAATGTTTCATCTCGACCACCAAAGTAGTGTTTTACGCACTAGATACATAAATAACTTTTTTTTGCTTATTTTATTTTAGACCGATATCTTCCAATGGAGAATCGTATTTTTAATTGCTGCGGGATCGTATACAGTTGCAGCAATAATTTTTGTAGTATTTGGGTCTGGAAAAGTGCAGAAGTGGAACAACGAAGAAAATATAAATAAAGAACCTTGAAAAAAACTTTTAAACATTACCATCCACAATTTTTACTTTTTCTGATTGTGTTGTTGTATATTTTAAGTTTATAAGTGTTACATTATTTATAACCTAACAAGGTAAATATTGTAGTTTATAATTTTCTTAATTGTTATTATAAAGGAAAATTCTAGAATGCTCAAAAATGTGATTTCTATTTACAGAAATGAATCAATAAATAATATTTTAAAACAAGTTCTGTGTTTTAATAGATACAAAATTTGTTGGCTTTGTTCTTACCGGAACACCGAAATTGGTCCACTTATAAATCAAACGTAATTTTTATTTTTCATATAAGATTTATTAAAGAAATTTTGCAACGCTTATTTTTTACATGCCTTTGTCCTTATCGTTCTCTCAAGCATGCGCAGTATTAAAGCAAAGGAATTGCAAAATTAGGTTAGTATTCAGCTTCTATACGTAGGGCATTTCATGGTTAAGTACATCAGTTATTAGTATTTGATGAGTCAACACAAGTTTCCCAATTAAAACTGTGTCTAACAGGTTGCTATCACTTCCTTCAATATTTTTCCCAGATAATATGAATTCAATTTTTTACAATTATTTATTTGTCGTAAAATCAAAATTTAACAGCAGTAACTTAAAAAAAAAACGTGTGCCACCTAGTGTAGTTTCTAAACTGAACGATTGTATAATAATGTGATGTAGCCTTCGGCTTCGCCGCGTTCTATTTTTGGGCAGAGGGGAGTGTCCGAGTGTAAAAAAGAATGCTCCATATATATATATATATATATATATATATATATATATATATATATATATATATATATATATATATATATATATATATATATATATATACATTACACATTAAAATTCCGGCTTTCAATCCGTTCGTCTAACAATGAATTTCCAAGACGTTTCGCCAAAATCTCATTTGTCATTTTCAAGTGCTCTTGCTGCTGCTGCTGCTCGATAAAGTGATCTTGCTGCTGCTCGAAGCTAACTTTGAGTTAGCTTCAAGCGGCAGCAGCAGCAAGATCACGTATATATAGATAGGTCGGAAAAGGGTTTATGAATCCTGCTATCACTTTCAAGATATAATTTTTGGTACATTGATATAAATTAACACAATAGTAAATGCATAGTTATATATGTGTTAGAACAAATAACAAACACATTTAATGTTTGTTGCTGCCCACCTTAATCATACGGAAATTTGTATTTTCCATTTTAGGGCAGCAAAAAAAAATTTAAGCCGCGAATATCGACTGTTCTTCATAGTTTACTAATACATTTTTTTAGAACGAAATGGTAAAAAAGAAGTATCATCATCACCACACCAAACACCTCATTTTTGCACTCCATGCCTGTTTCGCGGGAGGCAGATGAATACAAAGGGATTTTCCTAAGGAAAAAGGATAATACTACTTATAGAACGGGACATCAATCAACAAGGGGCAGAGTCTTCCCACAAAACGTTTTTTACACGGAAGTTCTAGAAGCTTAGGCCCTTCCGCATAGAAGAAACTTAAAATCTTGGCAGATTTTCTCCACTTTCACTCAATGGAAAATTCGATTACCGGAAGCTGGGACGGTGAATTTTCACGTAATAATGCCAACACTTTAGAACACTTAAATCCAATTTAAAAATCTATGACTAAGGCGGTAAGGCGTTTAAACTCAATTTAAAAATTGATGACCATGAGTAGAGATTGTCTCTTGTATTCTTCCTCCTATAAACATTTCTATTTCTAAGAAACAGGCCTATTTTCTATATGCATAAAGGTGTAGGGGGCGTATGCCATCCTTGGTTCTCCTTTCTCTACTCCACTGACAAGGTGGTATTTTAATTTCGTGTAACTGAACCGTTATGAGGGAATAGTTACACCTTTATTACTAACCAGATTTATCAATGAAAAACTACTATTTTACCGAACAATTGTGTAAATTCGCCCTACTAAAATAGACTAAAATCGGCATGTGCCATATGCCATCTTGAAATCTAATGCCACCGCTATCTTTTGTCCAAAAATCTTTTTAGTTTTGAAAACAAAAAGTAAACAAAGAACACGCGTCGACCAAGTTGGCGCACTTTTATTAGAGACGTATGGGTTCTGCATATGCAACAGGTGGTGCAAGAAAATGCAATACTTTAATAACACCAGTTGAATAAAATGTAGGACGCAGATGTTTTTTTCGTGTTAATAAAATAGGTCATTGATCAGTTGGCGTGATATGACGTGTGACTTAGGGGTAAAGAACGAATAATTTAGATCGAATATAATAGTGATAACAAGAGATTAATTACATAGTCTATAAGACTTTTATATATTTATTCACTATAAGGGGTAAGGCCACTCCAGGTTCCAGGAAAAAAGTCTAATTTCGAAAAAAAATTTCTAGAGTATAATAAAAGCCGTCGAAAATTTATTTAAAGTATTTTATTAAACAAATATTTAAGTATACATATAGTATATATTATTTTTTACTTCAGAATCCAAGACGACAAGACACCTTTTTCAAATCGGGAAAAATGACAGCTGCCACAAATCTTTATCCATTTGCTTAAAATTTTGAGAGTAGCTTATCAGATACATAATCTGAAAGAAAGCTCCATATGCTTTCCCGATAAATTATAAACTTTCTTTTTTATAAATAATTTTTCGTCAAATTCTTAGGTGAAAAATGTACATAATTTTTCGAAAAAACGATATTTTAAAATTTTCGTAGGTTATCCATTAGTTTTTGACATATATTAATAAAAAAAAATTTAGTTTTTTGTTCTAGGTTAAAATCTATGGGAGCAATCGTTTCGCCCGTTTCAGGCCTCACGTAAAATATCAGTGGATAGACTACTGAAATATGGACCTCGTCCGTTTTCAGTGGTTTTACATTTAACCACATATGCCAGAAAAGGATTCCTCGAAAACGCTGTGGGAGGAATTAAGCGGGCTTTCCATGAAAATATTTGCAGAATAGGCTCAAGTCACCAACCGTTCTTCGATGTTCCAATGAATCAAGGTTGCTGGTCAGTTACGGATCTCCAATAAGGCGAACAATTCTCTTCTGAGAAGAATCCAACAAGTAGCAGAGCCCCAGCGTAGTTCAAAATAATATTCCCAGCTTTGGGAAGCTCTCTGAGTTAAGCCACAACTGATTGAGAATGATTCAGCTTCACATCTTGGTTATCAGTAGTATTTGAATACTTAAGCCAGTTGATGTCGTGTCCCCTAGGATAGCAATTCCTGTATTTGGATAGTTAATCTGTATATGATCGATGTTGTCCGCAAGAGAAGCGAAAAGTATTCTAAAGTTAGTATCACTCGGTTGTCGATACAAGCAGCAGATAAACCTTGCGGTTTGTTGAGTTGTTTTTAATCACATAACATCAAATTTTCGGGGCTCCAGACCCTCTTCTCGTTAACAAAAGAAGTCGCTTGTGACAAAAAGACAGATTCCAACGTTACGCCTAAACCGGGAGTAGAAATCGTACCCAGGATGTAGAATATTGACTGTGCTAGTCGATGAACTAACCTTGATTTCACAGAGATCGAGTACATGAGGTTTATGTGATTGCAAGTTCACTGAATTTATGTTCGAATTTAAACCTCGTATGTTGCAAAAATCTATTTTAAAGTTGTGATCTCTGAATGTTAACGCCCCTGAATCAGCCCCCATCTGGAGACCCGAATGGGGGCTATGTCACCTCCGGAATTTTGTATCCAGGCTCCTTATCATGCTATTTGGCCCCACAGCCCGGGTACATAGCCATAGCCACAAATTGTTAACCAACTTCACGCAGCCTGAGACGATGCCTGGTGGGATCTGGGCATCTACCATCCAAGTTGTTCTTTTAATCGCCTTCCACGACGAGCAGAACGTACGAGAGGTGATATTCTATCCCGCACCCCCACTGGGAACTAGTAGACTATAAGCTCCACAAATTGATGGGGGCGAAACCTTGAGTTTTCTTATACTAGAGAAATATTCTACGATAATAATTTTACACCCACATATCCTAGAAGCAGTAAAGTTACTCTTAATATAAAAAATTTTAACTGGAATATTAAAAGTAATTGAATCGTTCATTTCAAAAACCACATAAGTCAAAATTTAGCAAAATTGAGTTTTTGCTAGGAAACGTCTCCTCAAGGGTACCTACATATTATATGCAAAAGCCACGTAAGTCGTATTTACGGTTAACGAATTGCCGCCTATCCACTTCCACCGTTTGTTGCAAAAACCACATTAGTCACAGACTTATGTTGTTTTTGCACGGATTTTCTAGCGAGGGTTTGAGTTGAGTGGGAGATAAAAAGTGTTATCTCTGTTCAGATACCAGTCAAATTGATGGCAAACCGATCCCAAACTATCCAACTCATGCGCACTTTGATATGGGGACATTTAGGAAAAAACACGTGTTTCGGACGATTTGCAACGGTTTTAAAACCGTTTCTTTACTGTTTCGTTAACAGTTACTTTCGGCTACAGTAAGAAGTGTGTACGATTTTGAGCGTGACAAGTTAGTTGCCGTCTAAAAAACAAAATATGTGTGATCAATCGAATTTATCTAGTGACGGAGAGGACTTACAACCTTTAAAAAAGAGACAACGACATCCACAGAAATATAAAAGGTTTTTTTAGCAAAAATGCAAAAGTCAAGGGACTGGAACACAAAAATTGGAAGGGAAAAGTCTTGCCGGCACGTGTTACTGGAGCCAATTGCAGGTAATAATTTTACATAAATACTGTAGGCAAATATTATTAATGCGATATTGTTTTGTTTTAAGATGTAAAATGGCTTGTTTCGAACAATTAACTCAAGATAATTTGGATTTCTGTATGAATAAGATGAATACATTTCATAATAAAAATGAGCAGGATATTTATTTGCAACAGCTCATAGAAAAAAAAAATGTAAAATGTCACAGACCACGTAAAGAAGGAGCAGTACCAAGGCAATTTTCTTGTAAATATTCTATTATTACAGAAAGTAAAAAAAGTACTCGTTTGTAAAAAAGCTTTTTGCTCTGCTAATGGTGTAACGGAAAATCGTGTTAGACGCCTTTCAACTTTACTTCAACGATCCCAAGTTCCCCATGATAAACGAGGACAGCATCAAAAGCCGAACACCACTCCCCCAGAAGTTTTAAAAGTTATCCATGATCATATTCTTGCTTTTCCTAGAAAGCGGACCCACTACTCAGGCAGGGATATAGAATATTTAGATGCCCGTTTAAATGTGAAAAATATGTATGACTTGTTTAGGAGGAAACACCCAGAGTTAAATGTAAAGTATGCATTTTACGCCAATTATTTTAAAAGTACATTCTCTTTAAGATTTGGAAGACCGCAAGTCGATACATGCGTAACTTGTGAAGAGTTGTCGGTAAAAATACGAAGCCTTACTTTAGGACAGAATGCAAAAAAAGCAGCTGAGGCAGAACTTATGGTTCATAAAAGAAGGGCCAAAAAATTTTACAATAAAATATCTGCCGTAAAAGAAATCTGCAAATCTCGTAACGACGTGGCCGCTTTAACAATCGACTTTATGCAGAATTTGCCTTTACCAAACCTACCAATACAGGAACTATTTTATTTAAGACAACTATGGGTCAACTGCTTTGGAATCAAGAACCTGAAAACCAACGAATCAGTTTTTTATGTTTATCATGAAGGCTTGGCTCGCAAAGGTGCTAACGAAGTCTGCTCTATGATTCTACATTACCTGGACAATTTTTTGGACGAAAATATTTCTGAGTTGTATCTATTTTCAGATAATTGTCCTGGTCAAAATAAGAACCATACGATGATTAGATTTTTATTGGCTCTGACAGATACCAAGCGTTTTTTCAAAAATTAAACATTACTTCCCTGTAAGAGGCCACTCATTTTTACCCAATGACCAAGACTTTGGTGTTATAAAGAAAAAAATTAAAAAGTGTGACCGCATATATGTTCCTCAGGAATATTATACCATTATGTCGGAAGCAAGTCCAAAGTTTACCGTCTTTATGTTGTCAACAAGTCAGATTATGGAGTTCTCAAAATGGTGGACCATATATTATAAAAGAACATGTTTATCCAATGAAAGTTTTGGAAAAAATATACCTAAGGAACGCAAAATATCATTCTCACCATGTTCTTATATGGCATTCCACTATGACCACAATAAAAAAGGAGTTGTAGTTACTGAAGAATATATTGACGGTTTAACTTGCCACACATTTAATCTAGCTCGAAATAGAGCTATCGTTATATCCCTACCGACCGTAAAGGCTTATCCCAGTGGCAATGTTCCTATAAACCCCAAAAAAATAGAAAATATTAAGCAAGTTAGAAATAGTATCCTTGAACAGCATATTCCATTTTATGACGGGATTTTCCACTGGCCTACCGCGGAAGGACAGAACCAGGAAGAATATTATGTCAAAAATGACCACGAGTTTGATTATGTGCCTTAATTAATTATTAAAATCAGGAATATTATTGTTTGTTTGTATTTTGAAGCATTTTTAATAAACCCTTTTGACAGTTTGTTGACTTGTTTTCTTTTAAAGAAGGAAAATGATAACTTCAAAATTATATTCAGTGCAAAAACTACCTAAGTCTCAAGAAAAAAAAAATTTTTTTCTTAATAACAACGAAAATAAACTACATGTATTATGTGATAAGCTATGTAACTACTTAAATAATTTGAATTAAATTAAATTTTTTCCTCTTATAAAGGATAGTTTTAGTTTAATAAAGTTTTTTTCGCCTACTGAGAATTTTACTTTTTTGACTTATGTGGTTTTTGAAATGAACGATTCAATTATAATATAATACACTTGTTTACGTAATTTTCTTTTGTTTGTTTAAAGCCAATTAAAAAGCACGTCTCCCGAGCCCATCATAGGTAACGTTGCCTGTTTTTTGAATTGATTTATTTTAAGCTAAAATCTGCAAATAGCCCCCTACGCGGAAAAATTTTTATGTCTCATAACGGGAAAAATGGATCCAAAACTTTTATCAGGAAATGTAAAATTGGAATTTTACTCTTACCCCACAAACACATTTTTTGAACTTTCAGATTTGACTTGTGTGTTGACATTTGATTAATTATCATTGCACCTGACAGAGGCCCGATAATAGGCTCTTTTTTTGACATGGAAATCCTTTATCGATTTTAACTCGGAATTGGTGCGTCTAATCGTGTTAAACTAAGAGTACTTTTTTTTTCGCCAAAGGTCTCAGGCTTCCCTAATCCGACGTGAAAATGCAATAAAAGTTATTGTACCAGTTAAGTCCATTTTTACCACGCCCTCCCCTACTTTTGACGCACTGATTGAATTATCGATGAATATAAGGTAAAATTACGATACTTTAGAACCTGAATTTCTTGTTTTTATCTTTAAAGGTTCCTAAAATATTCAATGAAAACCCATCTTCAGGCTCCCCATTTGGGTGGCTGTAGCTCCCTAACGAGGGGAAATAGGAGACATTTTTATAGGAACTTCTGACCTTATTTTGGTCCAATCTACTAGAACCTTCATTTTTGACCATACCTTTTGGTACACCCTATGTAACCATATGTAAGCTGCTATAAAAATTAACAAATGTAAGTAGGTGTAATGTAAATATATTGACAACACCAGTGTTCATCCACAGCAAACATCTGAGGTCATTCTGGTTTTTAGCAGCGTCACACGGAAGCCGTTATGAGGTAATTTCTTCCATAAGACAAAGTTGAATTCCGTCCAGTGTTTTTTTTTTACTTGTCCTTACAGAATTCAATAAGGTTTCTATGGATCATTGGTTTGACGAAAAACGATGTGATGAATGACAAACTTTGTCTAGTCTTTTTTAGTGTCTAAGGTAGTTACACAGATTATTGTTACTAGGAATCACTTTTGTACAGATGGTTTTTTTTCTGTTGTTATTTGCTTCCTTCTGTTTATTTCCATATTTAACATCCTTTTTAAGGAGAGTATGATATTTGTCAAAAAATTATCTTATTCATTTAACACTAGAAGTAGTAAAGAAACCTAACGGTTGTGGGCGGTATCATTTTAGAAGAAGGGGTGAAGCATTAGAGGTCGATAAATTTAGTATTTTAGTATAGTTTCCTTAGTACTAGTGGAATTTTCACTTGTGAAAAGTGTGAAAACTTCAAATACAATTATTTATAAGACACAATACGGGGTTAAAAGGATGGAGGAGGAAGATAGAGGCTTCTTTCTACATATGATCTTATATATCTTTTACAGGGTTCTTGCAGTCAATGGATATGAAAATTATGCTGTTCTTCATTATTTCAAATTTTAACAGAAATAGGTTGACTTAATTTATTCTCTATTGAAAGAAAGTCAAATTTAGGATTTGTTTGACCATTGCGTCTTGACAAGGGAAGTGCTCGGTATGTCACTTTACCAAATGTTTAACTTCATGTTATTCGAAATTGTTAAAAATTATTAAATATATTTTTTATCGTCGTGGTAAAGCACCGTATCATTAGAGCTGCATTAGGAATATCTATGGTTACGTAACTAAGACAACAATATCATTTATTTTCATATTCTAATATATTTTTTATAATATATACAGAAAAAAAATATTTAGACTTTTTCTTCCTCCTTGTCGTCGTTCCAAGGTTGCACCTCAGCAGATCCAAATATCGCAAAACAGCTGGCTGTTACGATATTTTATTCCGGCAGTAACGAGAAATACCATCCTCCACTGTAATTGATCAGTCTAAAAATTCAAATCATGTATTTACTAATTTCATATAAAGTAATTTGGATTGGTTTGATATTATAACAAGGTACTTTGCCGTTCAGGATGAAATATTCTTTGTCCTCTATATTAAAGCAATATATTTTCCGTAATAATAAGTAACCTTAAACAGAATAACCGGCCACGTGCAAGTCGGAGTTGCGCAATTAGTGTTCCGTACCTTAATTGTTTTTAAAATAAAAATTTTTATTACGGAGGTATAAAATAATTAATGACTTCACAAAACACACCCCAAATGAGTTTTCAACAAATTTTGTTTCCGATCTTTTTTGAAAACTGATGACTGAAATTTTTATGTTTTTTTATATACCGGATAAATTATTAAAGATATGCATTATCTCTCTCGTGAATTTTTCGTTCAATCTATACCCTGTGGAGAATATCCCAGAATTTTTTAAAAATTTTTTGATCAGTAGTTTTCGGGATAACAGGAGGACAGCGATTTTTGGCAATTTTTTAAAAATAATACGAAGAAAAATGTCCACTGGTATTACATTATATATATTTTTTAACTCGTGTTGTCGCAGACTTGTATTTGACACCCCACTCGATGACCTGGTAAAAAAAAAAAATTTTCACTTCCGATTTCACCCCCCAAAACTAACACTTTAAGTCAAACTTTAACTCTTAAAACTACACGGCCAAATTTCAACTTTCCATGTCAAATAGTTTCAGAAAAAATCGAGTGTGACAGACGGACAGACGGACAGACGGACAGACGGACAGACACCGAAGTAATCTTATAAGAGTTCTGTATGGAACGCTAAAAATTATTTAAAACTCATTACATATTTGAAACCACAAAGATATTTTTTTAAATTGAGAAAAAGAGTTTTTTATAAAGCTTATTTTTTTTTCTCAAAGCATAAACAATGTACTCATTGAGTATATAGAGATATCAATATAAAAAGTGGATACAAAAAATTCCGAAAGTAAAATAGTCCCCCGTTCGGATCTTCGGGTGGGGGCTGGTTCAGGGGCGTCGACATGCAGAGACCATAATTTTAAAATAGATTTTTGCAACATACGAGGTTTAACTCGAACATAAATTCCATGCACAAACACCTCCAATCAAATAAACCTCATGTACTCGCTCTCTGTGAAGGCAAAGTCAGTTCATCGACCAGCACAGTCAACTATCTTTATCCGGGTAGGTACGACTTCTGTTCCCGATTTAGGCGTAACTTTAAAATCTGTCTTTTTGTCAGAAACGACCTCTCTTGCCAACGAGAAGAGGCTCTGGAGCCCCCAAACTTTGATGTTATGTGGTTAAAAATAACGACTCAACAAATCGCAAGGTTCATCTGTATCCTCTATCGACCACCAAGTGCTACCAACTTTGGAACACTTTTCGCTTCTCTTGCTGACACCATCGATCATTTACAAACTAACTATCCAAGTGCCGAAATTGCCATCCTGGGCGACTTTAATGTCCACAATATCAACTGGCTTAAATATTCAAATACTACCGACGAACAAGGTCGTGAAGCTGAATTATTCTCAATCAGTTGTCGTCTCTCTGTCTGTCTATTCGTCCGTTAGTACGCTTATGACTTGAGAACCACTTATTCGATTTACTTTTTTTTTAATTCATACATACATACATACTCTGTCCGTTCGTTAGTGCGCTTATCACTCGAGAACCGCTTATCCGACTTACGTGTTTTTTTTAGATGTATACATATATTCTCTGGCCAGATTATAGGATATATTTTATTACGTTAGGTAATATAAGAAATAAGCAGTGACGATAATAGTGAATCAAGTCGGAAAAAAGTTTGCAGCTAGCGCGCTCTCTTGCAATACGTTGCCTAAATATGGAACAATATCATGTAACAAAGAATACAACATATATAAAAGGCAACGCCCTCTGTCTGGCTAAGTTATATAATAATAATAGCAATAATAATAATAATCTATATAATAAACGCAACGTCTCTCTGTCTGTCTATCTGTCCGTTAGTGTGCTTATCATTCGAGAACCACTTATCCGATTTACATTTGTTTTTTTAATTCTTAACTTAATATTTATAAAAAAAAAATCTATAATAGATATAAAACTCAACGTCTCTCTGTCTGTCTGTCCGTTAGTGCGCTAGGCACTCAAGAACCACTTATCCGATTTACGTGTTTTTTTTTTTTATAAAATACGTATGTTCTCTGACTCTGGTTATAGGATATATTTTATTACGTTAGGTAACACAAGGAATAAGCAGCGACGATAACAGTGTGAATCAAGTCCACGCGAGCAGAGCCGCGGGCACGGTTAATTTATTTATATATCACTAATACATTAGAAAATAACGTTTGAGCAGCACATATGATGATGTATTTGATAAATAATAACCGGCCAAGTGCAAGTCGGACTTGCACAATTAGTGTTCCGTACGTGGATTGCTTTTGGGGGTTACACACACCTAGATTTTTCAAAAATTCGATTTCTGTTACGGTTTTTTATTCTCTATACTTCTAAGAATTATCCAAAAAAAAATTTAAGGAAATTCCATTTCATTACAAAGTGACAGCATTATGTGTGACCTAGCGTGTCAATGCACTGTCTGCAATATTACTCAATCAATTTTTAATATTTTTTTTACTTTTCTTTAAAATCTCAATAATTATTTTTATACAAAATATCAAGAGGCTTTTTGTTTTCTTTTATAGACAATTTTTTGTAAATAATTAACCATAAATTTTTTGGTCGAAAATTGCATATTAAAGTTTAAAACACCGAAAATTTTTTATTTTTGAAAAAAAAACCTTCGACAATTTTTAACTACTACATTATTTTACAAGACCATTTTTTATTTTTACAGATTAGATTATTTTTTGTAAAATTATCCTGCAGACAAGGAGGCGCCATTGTTTTCATCAGTGGTCCATTTAACCCGATAAAAAATAATGTTAACATTTAAAACTTATTTGAAAATGTAACTCAAAGTACAATGAAAATAAGTAATCGTCAAATTTTTGTATTATTCACTTAATAACCTTTAAAATTCACTTAATAACCTTTTTTTTTTAAATATACATACTTCTTCAAGCGCCCAAGTGTTTGTAACCCCCTAAAACGAAAATTTTTGTTACGTAGGTATAAAATGATCAATGACTTCACAAAAGAAACCCCAATTGAGTTTTTTCTAACCTTTACTGAAAACTGAAGATATTGAAATTTTTGTTTTTTATAACCAGATAAATCATTAAAGATAATGCACTCGTAATAACTTTCATTCAATCTACATCCTGTGGAGAAAATTTCAGAATTTTTTCAAAATTTTTTAATTAGTACTTTTCGAGATAAGAGAAGGCGACAGTCTTATTTAAAAATAATACAAAGAAAAATAAACGCAAGTCATATTTTATATATATTTTTGAACTCCTGTTTTTACAAGCTTTCATTTGATACCCAACTCGATGAGCTGGTAATTTTTTCTTAAATTCCGATTTTAGCCTCAAAATTTAAATTTCAAAACTACCTGGCTCTGATAAGGCCATTAATTCCTATATTAGTAACAAATTTGAACTTTCTATATCAAATAGTTTCGACGAAAATCAGGTCTTCGTGTGTCGACAGACAGACGGACAAACAGACGGATAGACAGACACCGAAGTGATCTTATAAGTGTCCATATGGAACACTTAAAATGATATACAATGTATAGGGATATTATACCCTGTATATATCTACAATATATGCTTGGAAACAACATTTTTTTATTATATAACAAGGCAATGAAAATGTCACATTGATAATAAAACTTTTCTACAATGATTTAATAATTCTTTACAGATTTCCTAAGCGCCGTTAGTAAATAGACTGCCATTTATTTATTCATTTTTTTATTAATATTATTATTTATAGGTCAGTAAGTACAAATCTGATAGTAGAGGATTATAATTTTCCAGTATTATTGAACTTGCTTTTCAAAAATAATAGACCAACTCGATGAACAATGTTGTTCATTCTCAACTGTGACAATATTGTTGCTCGATATTTCGAAAACTATAGGGAAATAATGTGTAATTTGTAGTTAAACTTGTTTTGCGCAGAGTACGACAAAGTGTACATGCATCGAATACACACGAACCCATTAATTAAACAATTTTTGTTAGAAATAAAAATTTTCGTCTTTGCAGAGAGTTAATTTATAGTGTTTTCAACTGACATGCAATTACTGTTTAAACAGTTTTAACAAGCGATAATAAAATGTGTGTCGATTTAGATCTCTACTTTAAAAGATCTTAACACTAAAATCTGAGTTATTAATCTTAAAATTTATAAAACTTATATCACATTAGTTGAAAGACAAAGTTTAAGATAGTTTTACTTACTTCATTTGTAACCAAAAACTGTACAACCAAGGGTGCGATTGCTCCAGTACTTTGAGAAAATCCATTACACAAACCCATAACAGTTCCAGCATGATTTGGTGACAAATCCATATGATTTAGAATCCATCCGGCAAATGTTGCCGAATTTGCACCAACGGCAATAATTAAAAGGATTACTCCTAACGTGTGTTGATCAGATCTTATATAACCCAGGATTATGAGGGCAAATGCGGGGACAAATAAACCTGTAAAACAAATTAGTTTTTTTGGCTTAATGCGTTAATGAAATTAGCGATAGGGGTACAAAATATAACCCCGGTCCTTGGAAATTTAATTGGTTAGTTAGTATTATTTATACAACGATACCCGAGGGTTCAATTAATTAAAAAAGGATACAAAATTAAAGTAATAAATTAACAACCATTAGAGTGGCTTCAAAGTTGGCATGGAATCTAAAACTTTAAGCTGTTCAGTTCATTTTTATTGTTGACGAAATATATACATATATAACATTGTATTGGAACTGTCACCAAATAAACGTCTTCATAAGAAAATTTAATGTAAAAATCGAGAGGTATGCCCTTCAAATAGATGGAAAATGTTGCAGTTTTAAGAAGCTTAACATAATATTTCATTTTTCAAATTTTCTGGCCTTGCACTAATAACATAGGTCTGCGATGAAAAATTTTTTCGAATACTCACATGAAACATACATTTTGACCAGCTCATTCAAAATGTAAGCTTCGTTTTAACTTATCTCGTCATGATTTTTTTATTCATATATATAAATATATATATATATATATATATATATATATATATATATATATATATATATATATATATATATATATATATATATATAAATATCAATTGAACGATATGTCTCTTGATTCGCAAATTATTGAAGGCTTGACTTATAACAAATTTTTAGGTTTGTTTATAGACACTAAATTGAGATTCTCTACTCACATTTTACAGCTTTGTAAAAGGATCGCCAAGGGATGTTTTGCCTTGAGAGTAGTGACTCGGGAATTGGGTGTTTCTATCACAAGAAATGTATACTTTGCTCTGATTGAATCGTACCTCCATTATGGGGTATGTTTCTGGGGTTCCTGCTCTAACCAATTACTGAATAAGGTCTTTATGCTACAAAAGCGAGCACTGCGTTATATGTTCCAATTAAGTTCTCGGCAATCCTACAGGAATGTGTTTATTACTAAAAGAATTCTGACGTTGTCTTGTATATTTATTATTGAAACAGCCTGCCTTATTCATAATAAGTTTGAGGGGAGATAGGGGCTTCTTGTGCGTCCATGACGCGTTCATCTTATGTGGCCTCACTACCTATTCCTTTTTCAGCTTTAATAAAGGACTTATTATAGATGAGTAAGAAAATATTCAACCACTTGCCTTTGAACGTCAGGAGAATTTTAAATAATAACCGATTTAGGAGGGAAGTTCGGAAGCTCTTGATTGAGAAGGCCTACTATTCAGTTACGGAGTTTTTTGATGATACTCTTTGATTGCTGAGTGTGTGTATGGCGTGTAGGTGTATATGTCTTTTCTGAATTATGTTGTTGGCATCCTCTTGTTTCTGTATTGTTTTCGTACTGACTGATATTTTGATTGATGTAGTGGCATTGTATTCTTTCTGCTATTTAACTTGAACTCATATGACTCATATTTTATTTTATTTTTATATTATACTTTTTTATTTTTGTATTGATGTAAATGACTAAGTCATACTCCTAGATTAGATAGCTTTGTAGACAAAGGAATAATCTTTTTTCACAATAAAGCTTTATTTGATTTGATTTGATTTTGATATATATGTTGATATTGTTTTTAAAATAAGTCTGTTAAAATTATTGAATATTTTTAACGGTTTTAAAGCAGTAAATTCATTGATAATATAATTCATTCTGTAATCTATGATATCCCCACTACACATACCCATAGTATATTCATCTCTTACTAACTCAAAACACTTACGGTAGAACTTTTCAAGCAGTCTGCGCACGCCTTAAGAGTGACAGGCGTACACGTGTGAGAGGTTGTTTTTTTCTTATCCATGCAAAAATAGTCCAGATGAATTTTGTTACATTTGTGGACAATATACAACAGTCAAACAAAGGCGAAATATAACGGACTTTGTGCAAAATGCATATTTTGCTTACTTCGGAATTAGGTTAGGTCACCAAGATAAACAAGGTTCTACATAAAATATACCAGTTTTGGGTTAAAGTATTAAGACAATGGACTTACGGCAAATCAAAATCATTATCATTTGGTATTCCTATGTTGTGGCGGGAACAAACAAATCATACTGATGATTGTTACTTTTGTTTGAGCCATGTGACAGAATATAATTCTAAAAACCGCGCCAAAATCGTATATTCCATTGTCCCATCTATAATAAAGCCAATTTCACATGGGCCTGAATTATCCATACCTGTTCCTACTAAGAATGAGACCACCAATATCAGAAACGCCAAAAATGTGCTATCATTCAAGTAGTGGTGAAACTTTCAACCCCATGAATGAGCCACGACTTTTAAAACAGAAAGAACTGAATGACTTGGGAATGAAGGGATCTTGGATGACCTAAAGATGCAGCGGAACTTCTCGGTTCTCGTCTAAAGGAAAACAATTTGTTAGATCTTGATACAAAATTTTATTGGTATCGAGGCAGCGAAGAAGAACCGTACGCTGTTTCAAGAAAGAGGAACATTTGGTTTTTACTGTATATTGGCCGTTTAGTACGTAAATTTAACATCGAATACAACGCAGAAGAACTTTAAATAATAAATAGTATTATTTCATTTAATCTGTAATTTTCACCCATTCAAACACCATCTGAATCAACTAAATGTTACGTGGTGTAAAACTTATGAATATTGCTTTATATTACATTCAGGTCTACTATTACGAATTCACTAAAAAAAACTTTAAATAATTTTATTTTGGTAGACCTGTGAGTTGATACATTAATTAGGTACTTGGTTAACTAAAAACCTGCAAATAGGAAAAGAACTAAAGGTCATCAGATCTACCAAGAAATTATTAATTTTTTTCTTTCTTCCCTCGCCAGGGAAGGTATTGTATTTTTGAAAAAATTACATTTCAAGTTTTAACATTTTTCATGTGTTAGGATACTTAGATGACGCAAAATACAGTTTTTTCGGTGTGTTTAGTCTGCCTGTTAGTTTGTCTATCAGTATATCTATAGGTCCCTTTGTTTGCTGCTCTATCGGTAGGTCTGTCTGCCAGTCTGTAGGTAGGACTGTCTATCAATCCGTCTACCTATCGGTCTATAATCGAATTACTCGACATGGAAAAAGAACTAGATTTTGAAAGTTATTGTTTTATAGAAAAATGATAAAACGGGTCATTACATGTTGTTTGTTTCGCTAGTTTCTAGTAATTTTTCCTAGTTTTGTCAAGAAAATGAACTTTTTTTGTAATCATTTATAGGTAAACAAATATGAAATAAGGAGCAGGTTAGAAGTGAGACTGTAAATATATCAGTTCATATGTCTTCTTTGAGATTTTTGGGGTCTACGAATAAAAAAATCTTTTTTTTTAATCTTAACAGAAATTCGAAAACAAAAGAGTTCATTGTTTTACAACTTTTGTCTGCAAGAACAGTACAACTTTGCCAGTTTTCTGTTTGTGTTTTGTTGCTGTTATATTTCACTATAATAGGTATACCAGGTGTACAAGTATGAAATGCGGATTTCAGACAACAGAAGGTGCGCCAATGCAGTTTGTGCTATAAAGTTTTGGGTTAAAGTATTAAGACAATGGACTTACGGCAAATCAAAATCATTATCATTTGGTATTCCTATGTTGTGGCGGGAACAAACAAATCATACTGATGATTGTTACTTTTGTTTGAGCCATGTGACAGAATATAATTCTAAAAACCGCGCCAAAATCGTATATTCCATTGTCCCATCTATAATAAAGCCAATTTCACATGGGCCTGAATTATCCATACCTGTTCCTACTAAGAATGAGACCACCAATATCAGAAACGCCAAAAATGTGCTATCATTCAAGTAGTGGTGAAACTTTCAACCCCATGAATGAGCCACGACTTTTAAAACAGAAAGAACTGAATGACTTGGGAATGAAGGGATCTTGGATGACCTAAAGATGCAGCGGAACTTCTCGGTTCTCGTCTAAAGGAAAACAATTTGTTAGATCTTGATACAAAATTTTATTGGTATCGAGGCAGCGAAGAAGAACCGTACGCTGTTTCAAGAAAGAGGAACATTTGGTTTTTACTGTATATTGGCCGTTTAGTACGTAAATTTAACATCGAATACAACGCAGAAGAACTTTAAATAATAAATAGTATTATTTCATTTAATCTGTAATTTTCACCCATTCAAACACCATCTGAATCAACTAAATGTTACGTGGTGTAAAACTTATGAATATTGCTTTATATTACATTCAGGTCTACTATTACGAATTCACTAAAAAAAACTTTAAATAATTTTATTTTGGTAGACCTGTGAGTTGATACATTAATTAGGTACTTGGTTAACTAAAAACCTGCAAATAGGAAAAGAACTAAAGGTCATCAGATCTACCAAGAAATTATTAATTTTTTTCTTTCTTCCCTCGCCAGGGAAGGTATTGTATTTTTGAAAAAATTACATTTCAAGTTTTAACATTTTTCATGTGTTAGGATACTTAGATGACGCAAAATACAGTTTTTTCGGTGTGTTAGTCTGCCTGTTAGTTTGTCTATCAGTATATCTATAGGTCCCTTTGTTTGCTGCTCTATCGGTAGGTCTGTCTGCCAGTCTGTAGGTAGGACTGTCTATCAATCCGTCTACCTATCGGTCTATAATCGAATTACTCGACATGGAAAAAGAACTAGATTTTGAAAGTTATTGTTTTATAGAAAAATGATAAAACGGGTCATTACATGTTGTTTGTTTCACTAGTTTCTAGTAATTTTTCCTAGTTTTGTCAAGAAAATGAACTTTTTTTGTAATCATTTATAGGTAAACAAATATGAAATAAGGAGCAGGTTAGAAGTGAGACTGTAAATATATCAGTTCATATGTCTTCTTTGAGATTTTTGGGGTCTACGAATAAAAAAATCTTTTTTTTTAATCTTAACAGAAATTCGAAAACAAAAGAGTTCATTGTTTTACAACTTTTGTCTGCAAGAACAGTACAACTTTGCCAGTTTTCTGTTTGTGTTTTGTTGCTGTTATATTTCACTATAATAGGTATACCAGGTGTACAAGTATGAAATGCGGATTTCAGACAACAGAAGGTGCGCCAATGCAGTTTGTGCTATAAAGATTTGACACTGCGCCATTTTGTTATGTCATCAATAAGTGTCAGACGCGCACGAGTAATAAATTGGAAAAGTGTGTGCATAGTGTTGTGTTGTTGTGTTTAATATGTAGAAATTTATACCGAACAAAGAGCATCCGCGGACAGCATTAATTTTTTGTTTTCATTTGAAGAAAACTGCTGTTGAATCATACCGATTACTTCGAGAAGCTTATGGTGAACATGCTCCATCGCAAGATACGTGTGAACTATGGTTTTGGTGTTTCAAAAGTGGTGACTTTGATGTTGCAGACAAGGAACGTGGAAAACCGCCAAAAAAATACGAAGATGTGGCATTGCAAGCATTGTTGGACGAAGATGATTCGCAAACACAAAAACAACTCGCCGAGCAATTGGGCGTTAGTCAACAAGCTGTTTTCAATCGGCTACGAGAGATGGGAAAGATTCAGAAGACCGGTAGGTGGGTACCACATGAGTTGAACGACAGGCAAATGGAAAAGCGCAAAAACACGTGTAACATTTTGCTCGCTCGTTACAAAAGGAAGTCGTTTTTGCATCGTATAGTTACAGGGGATGAAAAGTGGATTTATTTTGAGAAGCAAGCGCAAAAAAATTATGGGTAGAGCCAGAAGCACCATCCACATCGACCGCAAGACCGAATCGCTTTGGCAGAAAGACGATGCTCTGTGTTTGGTGGGTAAGGCGTGGTCTATTATGAGATGTTAAAACCTGGGGAAACGGTTAATTTAAACGTTACCAACAATTGACCAATATGAACCGTTTGCTGCTTGAAAAAAGGCCAGAATACCGAAAGAGGCAACACAGTCATTTTTCTTCATGATAATGCTCCATCACATACAGCAAAACTAGTTCGCGATACGTTGGAAGCACTCAGCTGGAAAGTTCTACCCCATGCGGCTTACTCATCGGACTTGGCTCCTTCCGATTACCACTTGTTTGCATCGATGGGTCACGCACTTGCTGAGCAGCGCTTTGGTTCGTACGAAGATGTGAAAATATGGCTCGATGAATGGTTCGCAGCAAAAGGGGAAGATTTTTACTGGCGTGGTATTCACAAATTGCCCGAAAGATGGGAAAGATATATAACAAGCGATAGAGCAGACTTTAAATAAAGCACTTTTTATCATTCTTCCAAATTTAACACGTTTTCATACTTATACACCTGGTAGACCTGTGATCATAAAATTTTATTTTATTAAAACATTTTTTTTTTAATTTACATTGTAGAAAATGAAGATGTTTTAAAACAAAATTAATTACCTATTGTATTATATAATTTTCTTGATGTGGTTCTTGTTAAAATGCCATTATTGACGATTGCATCAGATGTATAACCAACGACAAAACTTAAGAGCCAAAGAGTTAAGTATGGTAAAGATGAGAGTAGACTATTCTGCAAATAAAGTAAAGGAAAAAACTATATCGTATAGTTACTGATGTGTTAAGTTTAAAAAGTTGTATTTTGGTGGATATTCTATAAATCTATCGTTGTCTTGATATGATCCGTACATATTTTTTGCATTCATACAAATTAAAACAAAAAATGTATGAAATGTGATTTTTAAGATTAGATTGTGCCAGTTGAGGGTAACTTTCCGACAATTCGTCTACCGTTACACCAGGTATCTTTAGGGATATTTACTCTACGATGCTTCTACAACCGCATAGAAAACTGACACAGTCTAATCCGAGGAACGACGATTTCTCATCCAACCTAGACGGTGAAACCATTCATTCTAAATTAACAAAAAAATACATTGTCCAATTACGTCGTGGAGGTAAACTATATTAAGCTAAAAGGATAAAAATAACAAACTTCATTATTAACAGAAGAAATATTTTACATACAAATCCAATGACCTGTTAGTAGCAGGTTTGTGCGAACTAGTTTAAAAATACTTTTTTGGGACAGAAGACGAATGGAAAGTAATAATTTTTCAAGCGAAAGCATAACGGATAAATAAAAGCCAGTTAAAATTATTTAACTTTTTTTTTATGATATGTAACGTAATTCTACATAACGTACCAGGTTTAGGAAGTTTTCAAACCAGTACTTACATCTCTTAGGTTAAACTTCATGACGTAGTTCATATAAGTTGGAATTTGAGTTAGCAAAGTCCAAAAACAATAGTTGCTTCCAGTTTGTGTGATAAATAGTGCCCATACTCGTATTGACGTAAATATTGCTCTCCACGGGGTTGGATAAACCTTAAAACAATGAGTGACCAGTTCCAAAACACAGAAATCACTAGAATTATCATATTATGATATATATTATTTCATATTTGAAACATGGATTTACCTTAAGAACTTAAATATATATATATATATATATATATATATATATATATATATATATATATATATATATATATATATATATCTTACATCCAAAATTCTTAAAATAGAAAGTTTTTTCGACTTGAACTGAAACTTATTCATAACAAACTAAGGATAATAGTAACATATTACACCATACGAATGGGCAGAACTTGGATTAATAATTAATCTTTCTTCAAATCCTACTCCACACAGATATATTTTAGAGCTGTTTTTAGTTAGTAGTGTAGCTTAGATTTTTAAGATAATATGGTAAAGTTTTAAAAATTGGACAAATGTATTTAAAAAAAAAATTGTACTTCTCAGTTTGGTACCTTAATATTTCTAAATTATTTTAATTTTGTGCTAATATTATGAAAGCAATTCTTAAATTAAATTTTTAAATTTCTGTATTAAAATTACTCTATGTATAAAAACAAGTTAATGCTGAAGATATATGAGAAAATTTGGCTATTACAGCCAAATTAACTAAAAAGAGTATAAAAGTTAGATCTCGTCTAGTCCCCAGGAAATTTAAGAAATCTAGCTGTCCAGTTGACACTTATTTTCGATAATGTGTTTGTAATATTTTGTATTTTAAATATCACCAATGAATGTTAAGGCCTCAGAATGAGTACAAAGTACAACGGTCTTTAGAATTTTAACACAATATTTACAAATAAAAACAAAAACAATTTTATGGTGTATTACTGAAAAGCTTCATAACTTCAGTTTTTTTACTGGTGCTCTTCTTAGTTTAAGCCCCCAGTTGCCCAATCAGATTACTTACAAAGTCAAACATTTCAGGTATTTTTTTTTATGGGTCTAGTACACGTGCTACAGGGAAGTCCCTAAAACGCTACAGGAGCGACACGTCTGCGGAAAAAGCGATTGACGTTGTTCTTGAATCACTGTAAATTGTACTCGGTGGGAAACACAGTCCTGGGCAAATTATTCCAAAGGGATGATGTTCTCCATATAAAAGACTGCTTGAAAAGCGTTGTACGAGGAGTAACAAGCTGAACTTCATACGGATGTGAAGTATTAGCGCGACGTGTACTTCTAAAATGCACCGCTCTGGGAGGAATTAAGCGGGCCACATACTTCAAACACTTTCCATGAAAATACTTGTAGAATAGGCTCAAGTCGCCAACCGTTCTTCGATGTTCCAGTCAGACGAACAGCTCTTCTCTGAATAGAATCCAATAAATGCAGTGTATGTTTGGGAGCTAAACTCCAAACATGGGAGCAGTATTCCATAGTTGATCGAATTTGAGCTTTGTAAAGAATTCACAGTTGTTGTGGAGTGTAAAGCTTTCTAGTTCGAAATAATATTCCCAACTTTTGAGAAGCTCTCCTTGCTATGCCTGCAACATGTTCATGCCACGACATATTTGCCCCCAAATTAACGCCCAACAAATTGAGTGACGATGTTAGAGGAATGGAGTGCCACGACATAACTAGGTCGCGTTCAGCAACGTTAACTTTTTTAGAAAAAACTGCGGCCTGGGTTTTTGTAGCATTAAATTCCACTTCGTTACTGTCACCCCAAGATAGAATTTCTTCCAGGTCTTTTTTAAGTTAAATGACTTCCTGCTGTCTGCGGATATTCGTCTCAGTAGCCGATGTCCGAGCCTTCAAAGTAAATGAAGAGATAAGTACACTGTCATCTGCAAAGCTGTAGATTGGATTCTTAGTCTTTTCTAGCAGATCGTGAATATAAATGAGAAAGAGAGTAGGAGATAGTATGGAGTCTTGGGGTACATCGGCGTTGATAGTGAAGGTGTTAGAAAGAAATCCGTCGACTGCCACTCGTAAAGAACGCTCTCTGAGGAAACATGAGAGCCACAAACAGAACTTTTCTGACATACCATAAGAACGTAGCTTAGCCAACAGCCCATCGTGCCAAACACGGTCGAATGCCTTGGAT
This sequence comes from Pachyrhynchus sulphureomaculatus, assembly GCA_019049505.1. Taxonomy (NCBI): domain Eukaryota; kingdom Metazoa; phylum Arthropoda; class Insecta; order Coleoptera; family Curculionidae; genus Pachyrhynchus; species Pachyrhynchus sulphureomaculatus. Next base: position 160,413,606 of record CM032449.1, read on the forward strand.
ATGTCAAGAGCAACCGCTCGAGATTCTCCAAAGTGTTCAATTGTGTTGTTCCAAACATGTGTTACATAAGTCAGAAGATCTCCTGTTGGTCTATTTTAATGAATCCTTCAAGATATTTTAGAAGATGCTGATTGATAGCCTTTTCCATGACTTTCGATATTATAGAAAGCAGTGCGATTGGTCGATAGTTATTTGGCAAGGTCTTCTTGCCTTGCACATATTCAACAGGAAGGAAATATTCCCTTTCTGTAGAATAAGTTGAAAATTCTACAGAAAACTGGTGTTAGTTCCCTCACACAGTTTTTGAGAACTATGACAGGTATTCCGTCAGCGCCATAAGCCTTTTTGGTGTCTAGCTTCATCAAAACACGTTTTATGATACGCTGTCTGAAGACGTTAACGCTAATAGATTCTAAAAAATTGTGGCCCCGAATTTTTCTCTTTTCTAGTTTAAATGTCTTGTCAGACATATCGTGATTATGTCTGGCTATCCAGTCTATTTCTAATAGTGGCACGCCAACTTTCTCTATTAGCTGTTTATCTTGTAGATTGCTCCATGTGGATACCCAACAGCATATCAATTTGTTTGTCCTGCACCACAAGTTTCTCCACATTATCAGAACGTGTAATGTGACCAAAATAATTTAGGATACTAGCATAGACTGTAGTGGAAAGCCTCTGTTTCAGTTTGACCTCATTAAGGAATGAAGCATTTGTTCACCAAGATGTCCACTGAATTCTCAGCTTCCTTCGCCAGCACCATATTTCAAACGCATCTATACGGCGTAGATCAGCAGTGCATATAATCCAGGTTTCAGATGCATACCTGAATATGGAGAATATAAGGGTTTCTACTAGATTGATTTTCGTATCGCGGCTGATATCCCTGGATCTCCAAAGCTTGAGTTGAGTCATAGCTGTGCGAGCCATTTGTATTCTTCGATGTATTTCATCTTCACAGTTGCCGGTGTTATTAATCGAAGATCCCAAGTATATGAAGCTGCTCACTACCTCATATCCATTAATCTTCTGTACATTTGGGAAGTTATTGTTTTCCCTATCGACTATCAGAATTTTCGTCTTGCTATTATTTATTTGGAGACCGTATTCTTCATTGATATTTTGAAATCTTTCAATTAAGATCAAAAGCTCTCCTTGAATTGTTGCAAGCAATATGTGTCATCGGCATATCGAAGGTTACTAAGCCGACGACCAACTATATTAATTCCTCCTTCCCATCGAACTACTCGTAATACGTGTCTCAATATAAATTCACTATAAATGTTGAAAAGGATAGGGAGAGTATGCAGCCTTGTCTTACATCTTTCATTATTCGATATCTAGACGAACAATCGTTATCTATTTTCACCATAACAGAATTAGCTTCATACTGATTTTTAATAACGTTGATTAACTGTAGAGGTCCATATCTGACATGTACCATAATTTAGTCCATTTAACGTTATCGAAGGCCTTAGCCTATTTAACGTTATCGAAGCCTTCACAAAACCAGCCTGCTCAGGCGACAACTGACATGATATAAAAGGCTGCAGTCGTGAGTGTATAACATAAACGAATTTAGTTCAATTTGAATAGTGGATATTAACGAGCAGAAGTTCATTAAAAAAATTATCAAATATCTTACAGCTTTTTCATCAGAATGCCCCAAGCTTTTCTCAATATACAGTTTTTCAGCCATGCTAATCCTAGGATGAACTGCTGGAGTATTATAACCAAGTAGAATAAACCCAACACACCAGACCAATCCCAAGCCTCCATAAAGGTAGAAGACCATAGGCCACCCATACCAACTAGCTGATATTAAACCAGTTATAAACATAGCAAATACGGTACCACATGGTCCAGCTGAAATTAGGAATATACATACATATATACAAGAGATTTGAAATGCCTTCTAAATCGAAATCGAAAATTGAAAAAAAAATTTAAAAAAGGCTATGAGATATAAATTATGACTTTAACTAAATATAACCGGTCAAGTGCAAGTTGAATTTGCGCAATTAGTGTTCCGTACGTTGATTGCTTTTAAAATAGAAAATTTTGTTGCAGAGTTATAAAATGATCAGTGACTTTACAAAACACACCCCAAATAAGTTTTCAACAAAGTTTGTTTCCAATCTTTACTGAAATCTGATGACCTTGAAATTTTTATTTTTTTTAATACCAGATAAATCATTAAAGATAATGCACTCGTGATAATTTTCATTCAATCTATACCCCGTGGAGAATATTCTAGAATTTTTAAAAATTTTTTGATAAGTACTTTTCGAGATAAGGCTGGGGGACAGCGATTTTTCGAGATTTTTTAAAAATAATGCAAAGAAAAGTACGCGCAAGTATTACATTATATATATATATATATATATATATATATATATATATATATATATATATATATATTTCACTCGTATTTTCACAAGCTTTCATTTGACACCACACTCGATGACCTAGTAAAAATTTTTTTTTTCACTTCCGATTTCACCCCCGAAAATTTAACTTTCAAAACTACATAGCTCTGATGAGGCCATCAATTCCTATATTATTACCAAATTTCAACTTTCTATGTCAAATAGTTTCGAAGAAAATCGGGTGTGGCAGACAGACAGACAGACACCGAAGTGATCTTATAAGTGTTCCGTACGGAACACTAAAAATATGACGTTCTAAACTTGTTTTTGAAATAATTTCTACTAATTTTTACAGCCCTTTACAAATCGGGCTTCAGTCGCCATTCTATATTTATTTGTACTAACATGTACAAAAATTGAGTACAGTATATGATTGAATACACTTTGAAACTTGAAATCCTTCAATACAAGGATTGTTCATTAGGTGTGATAAATATATGTCACTTTGTAGGCTCAGGTTTTGAAGTGAGTGAAACAGTATTATTAATGAAAAAATCGAGTTTCGTGCAGTAATTAAACATTTCCATTTGAGGAAACTTCAAGCTACTCTCCAGATTTGTCCGCATCCGACTTTTCTTTATTTCCAAACTCAAGATCTGACACTGACTCCGGTCTGATGGAACAAAAAAAAACTAGAACACAGAATAATTGTGTGGAGTTGAAAGAAGTCTATATTGAAATGTAACACTTTTAAAAAATATCGTTTTTTACATTTTTACCCTACCTATCGAATGTATTCCTTATCTTTAAAAGTCTTTTGACATTAAGCGAAATTGTTCAATTTTTTTTTAATAATGTAAGCTAGTTTATAAAATTTAGGTAATTTTCTTTCATCAAAAAACAACGATAAATAATAAAAATAGAAATAGATACCCTTCGGCGACTCTTATTGTCTGAGAGGGAAGGTCTCTATTTCATCTTTGATCCTTGGTTTTATATATACGATACAAAGAAACGCTAACTACATTTTACCTGCAAATACAGGAGTCCCCAATCTAGATCTTTCTTCTGTTGGAGCCCACTGACTCAAAAGATGAGTTAAAGAGGGATAAATAAATCCCTGACAGAGACCCTGTATTGCCCTACTTATCATCAAACCCTTAGATCCAAACTGGGCCGCCGTGCACGGGACTAAAACACCTAAATTAACAGATAAAAATATGTTTTAAAATTCTATTAGAACCCATAGCAATGCCAAAAATTACCTCATAAAAGTCATTTTCTAGTTGAAAATGGGTTATTTTTATGCAAGAACTAAGTAATTCTGGTATAGTGTTAGTATTTCATTTCAGCTTTTAACAGTCGCATCGGATTGGGTGTAGGGAAGTCGAAATATTGCAACTTCTTGAAAAATTGAAAAGACATTTTGATTTTTTTTAAGCTTAATAATATTAATATTATTGACGAAAACCCAAAAATTTAATTTCTTAAAAAAAAAAATAAAACCCTACACAAACTATGGGCATAATTTCACCAAATCAGAAAAAGAGCTTTTACTAAGCCGAAAGTGTCAAAATTGTGTGCTAACTAAACTAATTTTTCTATAAAAGTCAGTCAGTGACACTTAATAAGAGAATCACTTGCAATTCTAAGACCCTGGTAAGAATAATTTTCAATATTGGCACCAAACAGTAATCATCATTTAGAATTTTCGGCAACATCTTTTTCAATATATATTATAATCTAAATATTTTTATTTTTTTGTTTGTAATTTCCTTTTTGCTTAGTTGAATTTAAAAAGTGAATAACACAGGGCTACAAAATTGGACGAAACTCTAGACCCTGAGACCAGAGTATACTTTCTCAAAGGTTTTTGGTGCGCTCAATCCGAATCCGACCTCAGAATTGCTCCATCGTATCAGGTTTTTGAGATATCCTAACCTAAAAATGCAAAAAACACAGTTTTTCGCTATATTCGGGATTATATTACAACGTGAATTAATTTTTCTCCATAAAACTCGTCGCGGCATGTGAAAATACCACTTTTCCCCATCAAAATACATTTTGAATTTTTCCGATATCTTATTTCTTCTCGGAGAAATCATCTTTCTAGTAGCAACACTTTTTATTTATTATCACACATGGTGTCCCATTTTAATGTACCAGGCTTCTTAATTTTTTCATTTCAACTTTTAGCAAAAAGAGTTTTAGACAAAAATTGAAGGGTTTTTGAAGAGACAATAAAATGACATAATTATGATGACTTCAGAAGATCATGTTGAAAGTCAACTCTGATTTTTTTAAATGGAAACTCATATTTTTTATGACGGCACTATGTTTCTCTAGCAAAAATACACAACTGTTGTTCGAAAAATTTGTCTCGATATTAATTTAGAATTTCGATCCATCATATCGGATTCGCCAGTCTGAATTTCTTAAGGTTAGGGACAAACCATGACTCGGTGCGGTTAAACCGACAACGAATTTGGATTCAGCATCCCAAAAATCATGTAATTACACTACTCTCGCCTGCCGGATCAACTTTTTTTTTGGTATGGTTGTAACGAAAACGCCAAACTAATTAATTTCAACGGACGATTTCTCCGAGAAGAGATAAAATATTTGAAAAATTCAAAATGCATCTTTTTGCATTTTTGGGTTAGGATATCTCGAAAACCTCATGTGATGGAGCAATTCTTAGGTCGAATTTGAGTTCAGTACACCAAAAACCTTCTAAAAAGTATAATCTGGCCTCAGGGTTTGAAAAATGTTGGCCTGTGTAATTTACGTCTAAACGGATAAATTCATTCATAATTTTACTACTAGTCTGGTCTTCTGAACGGCCTAGAATATTATAAACCTGAGCAGATAATCTATGACTATCTCTTTAATAGAGTATGCATCAGTAAAAACATGAGTACTAAGTTGGTGTTACATTCTTAAAAGTAATTTTTATTTATAATGGAAATCATAGAGAAAAAAACTAATCAGAAATAAATGAGTTTATTAAGTTTTTATATGTGACATTTCAATTAAATGTCTTACTTTTTGAAAATACTACAACTAACAAATTAGTTTGCAATATATAATATTGAACCACAAATCTCCTAGGCATTAGTGATATAAAGGACCCAGCACTTCCTTCCTTATGGAAAATGGTTCTTCGTCACGAAGCTTAAAAGTCCATAATTTTTTTAGATATCTCACCTTGAAGTTGACATTCTTAAAAGAATTTTTATCTCTATGCGGGTTGATACGTAAGCAACAGTCGGACGATTAGGAGTATCACTATTTAGATACTCCTAATCGTCCGACTGTTGCTTACATATCAACCCGCATAGAGATAAAAATCCTCTTAAAAATGCCAACTTCAAGGTTAAATATCTAAAAAAGTAGGGACTTTTAAGTTTCGTGCCCTCGAAAACTTTTGTTCTACTCCTCAAAAACTATATTTTCCCAAAGTTTGAACAAAATTGACCGAGAACCATTTTCCATAAGGATAGTGTGGACTCCTTTCTGTTTTCAAAGATTTTAAATCGTATGGCCTAATATTACAATACCAATTCGGTCACATGTTTTTTTCAAACTCGTTTTTACTACTATTGCATAATTCATTTATATATGGTTTTATCCAGATGAATTGTTTAAATTCAAGACAGATATTTGCACAAAAACCAACACTAAATATAGCGAAAGACGTTCTCATTGCATTTTTGGTACAAATCTTAAAAAATACAGTCATAGTATCTTCCTTCTTATAGAAAATGCTATGCTATGTTAACGGCATATGTAATTAAAAGTTTAAAAAAATTACTTGGCACCTATTCATGAGCGAACTAGGAAGCTTAACTAGAAAATGGTTCACAATGTCTATGAGAATCATTTCTAAGACGTGAAATCTTCCAACTACATAGTGATACACTAGCTCGCAATGTTGGCACCAAAAGTCTTTTTATATACAGATCGTGGAATTTTAAGGAATAGTTTAGTTAAATTAGCTTATTTGTTTAAAAGATTACACAGTCTGTCACAATATTGGTATCAAAAGGCTCCAGATACAATCTTTTTATACCCATAGTATGCGTTGGTAGACAATTTATTCAAATAAGTCCCTTTCTTTAGCAGATACTTACTTAAAATTGACTGAAGAGTAAATGTACCAATAAGGAACCATTTAGCCCCAAATCGGTGGGCTGCCCAGCCAGCAAATATTTGCGGAATCACATATCCCCAGAAAAATGCAGATAATATGACATTTTTGTCTTTCCATTCTGGATAGGTCTGAACAAATACAATAAAAAAAATTTAAATTAAGCATTAGTGGACAAATTAGTAGGTAATTTTTTATGGTAAAATAGAAAGTTTGAATAATGTACATATTTTGAAATATTTAACGATTAGATTATTTTGAATACTATTTTAATAACACCTAGTCTACGAGTATATCCACGGCGATGAATTTCGTGAATGTCGACCAAAATCGGTTGTTGTTTCAAAAAACATCGATGCTGTGCGCAACATGACTGAAGGCGATCGGCATGTGACTTACCGTGAGATAGCATAAATTAACCGAAACTCAAAAACATACTCTTGTCAACTGGTGTAAGGAAATGCTCAAAAAATTCGACCGAGGACATGCAAAATCCGTATACAACATCGTAACAGGAGCCAAAAATTTTACATATTCATACGAGCCGGAAACTAAGCAACTGTTTAGGTGTTCTAAGATAAACCGGATGCAAGAAAAGTTCCTTCGGGAAGCACTTCCAACAAAATAATAGCTTGTTTCTCTGGTTATAATGGACATGTTGCAACCACTGCTTTAGGGGATCAAAGAACAGCTAATGTCGAATCGTATACAACCATTTGTTTGCCAGAAGTCTTCGATGAAATCAGGGAAAACAACCGAAAACTTCGCATCATTCTTCATCATGACAATGCCAGCTCTCACACAGCGCATCAAACAATTGATTATTTGATGTAGAAAAACATCGAATTAATGTCTCATTACCGTATTCATCTGATTTATCGCATGACGCCTCCCATTTGTTAACGAATGTCAAAAAAATGCATTAACAGCGATTTTCACCACCTCAAGAAGCTGTTGAATCCTTCCAAAACCATGTTTTTGAGGTACCAAATTCCGAGTGGAAAAAATGTTTCGAGAATTGGTTCGAACGCATACAAAAGTGTCTAAATCTTAAAGGCGAATATTTTGAAAAACAATAAAACGTTTTGTAACAATTTTTTTTTTGTTTCATTGTTTTTGTAAAAACTTAAAAGGTAGCCCTAGTATATATGTATCCTTTAAAGTATTAGTATATTTTGTGTCCTATTTGTGAGCCTATAGCTATACATCCTTTAGCAATGATATATATCATGTAAATATCACTTAAATAAGACCAAAATTATATTTTTGCTTTCAGTAATTTCAGACCCACGCACGTATGAATTTTTTTCTTTTTTGATAATATAATTTTAAAGTCCTTCTATTAATTCACCTCATCAATATTATCACTCATTATTTTACACTATGTCACTATTATAAGTTTTCACATTGGTAAAGAATTTTTCAAATCTATTCGATAAAATTATTAGTTCCTAATTGTCGTTCTAACTGGACCTATCCCTGAATACACCAGTTCCATGTTGCAATTAATAATGAAACACTTGAAACTATTGAGAAAAATCTTTATGTGACACTCTCATCAAATAAGTGAGCATCTCATTTGTATTAGATTGAAAGACGATCCAGATTGCAAATGGTGCTTGTAGAACACAGCATTTCATTTGATTGTCATGTCTAACAATTATAAGAGCTAGGCAAACTCATCTGCAACAACTTTGGATCAAGAGTATCTAGAGGATTTTTTATAGTCCACCTCCTCGCTACTATAGGGATTTTTATCGTTTCCTTACTATATCTCCGATGAGACATATTGACGGGGATGTAATATGCGTCGACGTTGCCCAGGTGCCTAAACATACCTCTGTATTTCACGGTACTTTCAAGACAACGAGGTAGTGCTACCACGGACATAGCATTTTTATATTAACTACTACCTAAAAATACACACACAATATCTCGCCAAGTGCTGGAATCGAACCTGCGACCTTCGGTTTAATATGCAGGCTCTTAACCCACTACGTTAGCGAGGCCGGCCAGACCTGGAAGGCTAGTGTCCTTACTAAAATAATTGTACAACGGGTCCTTAAGAGGCTTAAATAATCTAGGCAACTGAGTTATTTCTCAGTAGTGCATTTGTCTATCAATACGTCTGGCTTTATTGTGGCATATAGTACTCTTTATGTACTTCTTATGAGTAATTCAGTACATATATTCTGTTGTGTCAACACTCTCACAAATAGATGACTGACTATATATATATATATATATATATATATATATATATATATATATATATATATATATATATATATATATATATGTATAAATGTAATATATAACCAGAATATGTAAATATGACCATAGTGAACAATCGTTAGAATTCGAGATATTGACACTTTTATATATTTCGTGAAAATCTACACCTTAGGTCAAGTTTCTCAACTACAAATTTCCGTATTGTTACGTAATTCTGCTGTCGGCTGTTGATCACAGCTCAATATAAAACTAATTGTGCTAAGACTCCAGAGAAAAAAAAACAGTTTTGGAAGTATCATGAGTAAAAGCATTTTAATTAGCCTCTACCTCTACATACTTTAAAAAAATGTACCACGCTAACTCGGACAGTTATTTAAAAAAATTGCTAAAAAAATAAAAGTTTTTCACTAAGGTCACATTTACATATTGTGACGTCCTTTTATGACATGCTAAACTGTCCTCAGTTTGAGGCATCTTTTTCCGTACCCTGTGAGAAGTTGTTTGTCCCACGCTTGAGCGCAATTTTGTAAGGTGTGCTAATTTTGCTTTATTTTTCGCCCCATGTAGACTGCGTCATTTTGTAACATTTTTAAATACTGGACGCCCCAAGCTTGAGCACAATTTTCTTGCAGCCCCGCTTTAATTTCTGATAATGAATTGAGTGAAACCTGATTTTAAAAGAACTAAAGAAATTAAAGAAATACTAGCTCAGTTTTCCTTGGTGGAGAGATATGGGTAAGAGATAATTTTTGTACGTCTTTTTGGAATTTAATTCTATTTTTAAAGAAACCTCAGTTGTACGACTTTTTTTTTGGGCACCACTCATTTTAAAATAGAAAGGATTTAACTTCAGCTAAGAAAAATGAGAAAAAACTGAAGTGTTTTATGGATATTACTAAAAATAATTAGTCTAGTACAACTGATCCTGAAAAGAGAAATAAATATTCAGTGAGACACTAGCTTTAATCAACAAAAAAAGAATTTATTCATATTTTTAAAATGAAAATAAAAAGTTCTAACCTTTACAGTTATACCAAAAAATTCTAGCCTAAATAGTAGTTGTTACATTTAAACTTTAAACTTTTACAACCCCCGAAGGCGAGACATCGTGTTTTACACTTCACTTTTTTGTCTGTTATTCATTGCTGTTAAGGCACTGCTCTTAAATAAGTCTATTGGAGGGAGTTTTGTTGACTTACTCTTTTTCAGTCCTGCTGTGATGGACTTCGCCCGATTTCACACTTTTTCTTAACACTTAGAAAGCTCACTACAGCTTTTATTGTCGAAACTGGTACTTTTACTTAGCGGCTTCTGAAGAAAATTAGCCTACTTCGGCTAGATGGAAAATAGCCTCTCGGCTAGACGGTACTGCCTGGTCTGCGGCTCGATCGAAAAAAGCCCGGCTGGTAGTTTCTCAGGCCCTTAAATAATCGTGCGATTTTTACCGGTAATATCCGGACGCTCCAATCAAAACTCCGGGTCAAACATTTCGCCAATCGCGGCCTGGCGGTAGGTTCGATCAGCAACCCGCACCACACAGTATATACTGAATGTCCTGAAACTTTTGTTTAATATACCGGTCGATATTTTAAAATAAAAATAAATACAATTTGAAGTGAAGAATCAGTAACATTGCATGGTCTTAAAATCCAGGAAAAAAAATGAATGTTACATTTACCCCCTTCCAAAAAGAAATAGACTACACTAGTCTATTAAACTAAGGCTACTGATGAAAAGGTACAAAGTGGTACACTATCACTTAATACTAAGGTCAGAACTTAAAACAAAATTACAAACTTCGGTCCTTACTACTAGACTTAATTCTATTAAGCACTAATATTAAGTACAATGACAACCAAATGAAAATTTTTGCATGTACACAAGAATCTTATAACTAGACTTAACTTAATTAAGCACTAAGGTTAAGTACATCAAAAAGCAAATAAAAATCCTTGCATGAACATAAGAAATACCTGTTCGAAGTAACAATCGCGGTCTTCTTATATAAAAGAATCAGCTCTGTTATTGTTACCAAAACAAAAAAATAACTGTCTAGACTCTTGTCTAAATCAAAAAAAATGAACTGAAATAAAATATGAACACCCCCCTTAAAATCTTTTAAGGATTGTCTGAAAATTTTTTTTATTTCAGCAAAAGAAATTTATAAAATTCTTAAATAAAGAGAAAAATAAAAAAATGATTCTAGTGCAAACACTTACACTAAAAAGAAAAAGTCTTGTCAGACCATTTAGCACTAGGCCAAAAAAAAAAAAAAAAAAAAATATCTGGATAAATATCCAGACAAACGCTCGGGAAAAATCGCTATCCATGCTCTAGCTCATCGCTAAGAGAACATTCTAAATCTAGTATCACTACTAGTCGCACTCAGAAAATAATCGCACTCCATATCGCAATGTCGACGTCCTAAGACATCTAGACATGCTAAAATCGCTAGGGAAAACGCTCTGGTTGATCGCCAGAAAACACGTCAGCTCATCGCCAACAAAACACTCTGGTATCGCCAAAAAAAAACTCGGCTCCTCGCCAAGAAAACACTCTGTAAATAGTCCTCGACTACACAAAGTCTGCGTTCTAAAAGAACAAACTCGCCATGAACATAGTGAGCAGCTATAAAAGCTAACTAAATCACTATAAGCGCAGTGAATAGCTACAAAAGCTAAAATTCACTCTTAACACAGTGAATAGCTATAAAAGCTAAAATTCACTAAACTGAATGATCCTGCTTCAAAAAGCAATGTTCACTAAGAACAGAATGATTAGTCCGCGCGCAACTAACATTCTAGGAAACATTCCCAACATAACTATATGAGACAGCAAGTCTCGAAATAGGACCTCCCTAAAGTCATAATCCTATATAGGAGTCCATAAGCAAAACGACTCAAAATCTCGCATTTTGAGCACATGCCCTCAGGCAACCAACATACACCGAAATATATACAGAAATATGTACAGTAATATATACAGAAATATATACAGGAGTTCAAATCCCTAACTCTAGGTGATGATTACTCCATACTGAGCTTGGTGAAAGCTCTTAGCAAAGCTAATCAAATCTTCGGCACATCGCACCAAAGTGACAAATCTGCCTAGAAACATGAGCCAGAAAAAAACGCTCTCCGTCATTCTTCAGGGTGGCTACACAGAGAAATAAAACTTAACCAGCATTGCGCCTCTTCAAGTTGCATGAAGAACCCTCGTGTACTGGTCTCGCCCTAGAACAACAACGAAAAAATTCAATCCATCCCACATAACAGGAGACAAACACTTCACCACGATATACTGAAAGGTGGAGACAAAAAAAATACAGAATTGGTGACCCTGGAGTCCACCAACAAAAGGGAGTAGATTATAGCATCCACTAAACTAAAACGGTGTCTACCACACCACCATAAGTCAAAAAAATTAATCAATAGGGTGTTCCGAAATACACTACTGCCAACAGCCTGTCACCACTAATAGGCTAATTGGAGCTGAGGTCGACTACAGTAGTTAGGCTCTCCTTTGGTTTAAATAGAAATAACCATTGGGTAACAAAACCTTTAAAGGTCCCAAAGGTCAAACGTTCACCCCCCATAGACTACCCTTCCAATCAGTCTGTTCCTCAGGAAGACTAACTCCCTGCCAAACGTCGTAACGGCATCTGTTAGCACCCGGTGCATCACAGCCTGTAAAAACAGATAACTCATGGGATAACAACCTAAAAGGTTTACAAGGTTGACTTAACCAAGCTTCTAACGAAATTTTAAAAAACGAAAATGAGCTTAAAAAGCTACATGAAGCAAAAATTGCTCTATTTTCCGGTGGCAACGCAACAAAACTTTTGAAGACGACAAGAGCTTTCCCAGCTTAATCAGAAACAAGAAGAAAACATCGTTGACAGCTAAAATATTCGATCATGGTGTTAATCGTCTCCCTAAACAATAGCCTCTAGAAGAAACTGCTACAGGTATCAGGCATAACCGTTTTCTGTCAGCCCAAACTTCTAGATTACCTCTTGGAAATCTAAAAATTCGGTTAGGAATCTTCCTTCACTGCGCTTAGCCTCTCTTGACAAGGTTCTCATCTCGGTATCAGATTTTGATCATTTCTTTGTGAAACGACTGTCTTACTCTGCTCTCATCTCCTGTAAATGATCAGCCTTTAGTTCTCCTGCAGAACTTCAATTTTCTATCAATCTGATAGTAAACCGAAAAAAACTCATCAGACGCCTATGAGCCTATGCCAAAAAAATTTTAAAAAAAATTTGTGACTCAAAGGTAACGTTTAAACGGCTCTGAAAAAAATAGAAAATACCCTCAGTTTGTCAATTCAGAAGAAGATCTAAATCAAAATAACCCAAGTCTTAGACTTACTGGATAACCAAAATCAATTTACTCTTAATTGCACCCAACATATACCACTAAGGTAATAGAAATCCACCCACTCGGGTAACAAACTTTGAAATTGCTCATAAAAATTTTGACTCTACATCACACTACACGAGCTACATCTTGCGCTTGTCTTAACTCAAGATCACCTTGGATTGCCTCTAATCAAAATTTCGCTTCCAAGTGTCAAGAACTGGATATTATTTGGGGTCATAAGCAAATCAAATCCCGCGACCACCGACATACCAGTCTTATGATATATCCTGAGTGTGACTCTTTCGCAAGCTCGCAACAGCTGAGTCGATGCTAAACATCACCCACAATCAACCTAAGTTTGGGATATGGCCAATACCCAAAACCTTAGCATTAAACAATAAAAGTAAGCTATTCTCTGCTCAACTTTTATAACAGTCAAAAAAACGAGGTCGTCACCTCTACAGAGCAACATCAAAAAAAAATAACGCAAAGCAATTAAGATAATGTAAATATAAATTATTCTTCTTCTGACAAACTTTCATTAGGGCTAGGTTCATTGAATGGTTTTAAGTCTTTAATATGCCATCGTCCTATTTTAGTCCCATCTAAATTAACTAAACCATAAACTAAATCTGAAATCTTTTCTCTAATCACGCAATGCACATACTTAGGTACCAACTTAGATGTGAATTTATCGGCTGCACTGGAAAGAATTTTATTTTTTCGCCAAACGTGATCACCTATATTAAAGGCAAAATCCCTTTTCCTAAGATTGTAAGACTTACTGTTCTGCTCATAAGCCTTATGTATCCTACTACGCACGTCGGTGAAAATATCTTTTAAACCCTTTAAATTTTCGGCGTACGCGCCCCTGTTACCCGGAATTATTTCGCTGTCAGCATTGACATCCAAGTCTAAGTTTTTATAATATGATCCAGATAGAGGTATATGTCTGCCGTAAACTAAGAAAGACGGTGTGAACCCTGTTACTTCGTGTCTCGCGGTATTTATCGCTTGTTGGATTTTGGAAATATTGCTATCCCAAGTGTCATGTGAATCCACGTAACTTCTTAAAGCGGTCCCGACTGTTCGGTTATTACGTTCCACAAAATTACATTGGGGAGAGTACACGGGATTAAAACGGATGTTAAAACCATAAGTTTCACTTAAGCTCTTAAAACTCTTAGAGGTAAACTGAGTACCGTTATCGCATATCAAGAGCGATGGAACACCGTGGATTAGAAAGACATTATTTTCCAAAATTCTCTCTATATATCCAGCTTTAGAGCTTTTCAAAGGAAATAGCATGGTATACTTTGTAAACCAGCAAGAAAACCACGAGAAGCCATTTATTTCCCTTTTTTGAACGTGGGAATGGGCCTACTAGATCAGCTGCTATGACTTGAAAAGGGTAATTAACCGTTTTCTCTTTTCCCATCAGTCCCATAGGTAGTGTATTTGGAGATTTCTGCGCTCCACATACTTCACAAGTCCTCACAAACTTTACGATGTCGAAACGCATTTTTGGCCAATAATACTGTTCCTGAACCCTGTGAAGAGTTTTATAAAAGCCAAAATGACCAGAAGTAGGAGGAGTGTGACACATGTCTATAACTTCCTCTCTCTGTGGTTTAGGAACTAGTATTTTCCACTCGGGTACATTAATTTTTAAAGGCAACTGGTTTGGGATAAATTTGTACACGAAATCATTTTCCACCTTCCACTGTGGAAAATTTTGAGGAGATTCTTTAATTTGCTGCCGTAAATTGTCGTACCATGGGTCAATGCGATCTACATCTACTGTATCAATTCTTACGCCAAACTGTGCATTAAGACTGTTTTCGTCCGCTGTATGATCTGGGATTCTTGACAAAGCGTCAGGAATAACATTGTGGACTCCTTTTCTATGAATTAAAGTAAACGTGTGTTGTCTCAGCCTAATCGCCCAACGCGCTAGTTTGCCACTAGGGTTTTTAATAGAATTAAGCCACAATAAGCTATAATGATCTGTTATGACCGTGAAAGGAACACCTTCTATGTAAGGTCGAAACTTTTCGATGTTAAAGAGTACTGCTAAACATTCTTTTTCAACAACCGAATAGTTACGTTCAGCCTTTGATAAAGTTCTACTGGCATACGCTATCACCCTTTCCTCACCATTGATTTTCTGTGTTAGGACGCCCCCTAAACCAGTATTAGAAGCATCACTAGAAATATAAAACTGTTGGGAAAAGTCTGGTTGGGATAAAATGGGAGCTGAAACCAATAGTTCTTTAATCTTTATAAAAGATTCTTCGGCTGCCTTTGTCCAATCTATCGATTGTCCTTTTTTCCGTCCTTTCAAAAGATCATTAATAGGTGACAACAAGGTAGAAAAATTCTCGATAAAACGTCTATACCATGAACACATTCCTACGAAGCGCTTAACTTCCGTAGTATTAGTAGGTCTCGCATAATTAACCATGCTTGCTACTTTATCCGGATCGGTACGCAAAGAATTTGAGCCTACAATATAGCCTAAAAACTTTAGAGAAGTTTTGAAAAAATCACATTTGCTCAAATTTATCGTCAGTCCGGCCTCTTTCAATTTATCTTTTACTTCCTTAAGTAAGCGAATATGCGATTCGAAGTCTTCCGATGTTACTAAAATATCATCGAGATAGGTAAAAATATGTGGCTCATATTTCGGACCAAATATAGCGTCTACTAAACGTTGCTGAGTTTGAGCAGCGTTCTTTAGACCAAACGGCATAGTGACGAACTGAAATAGACCTCGGCCTACTACTGCAAAAGCGGTCTTTTCCTTAGAGGATTTGTCTAAAGGAATTTGCCAGAAAGCCTTTCTAAGGTCTATCGAAGATACATACTTAGCATTCCTGAGTGATGTCAAAATTCTGTCGATGTTCGGTAATGGGTAGTTATCAAATTTGCTGACCTCGTTGAGCTTTCTTCCGTCAAAGCACAGACGATACTGTCCATCGGCCTTTTTCACCAATAAGATTGGAGAACACCAAGGACTGTTTGATTCTTCAATCACTCCGAGTTTCAACATTTCGTCTAACTCTTTACTTAATACTTTTGACATATAAGGAGACATGGCGAAGGGCCTTGTCTTTACAGGACTGGCATCAGCCGTATCTATAGACATCTTGATTTTATTCGTTCGGCCTAACCTATCTTTACTACTTATTTCATTGAAAGAGCTTATTACTTTTTCTGCTTTTAAGCGTTCCGTCCGCGAGAGATCATCTAAGGTACATAGACGCGAGAAAAGGTTTTCTAAGGAACTTTCTGAATAACTATCTTTAAAACTTGTTTGAGAATTGACTTCTAGGGACTGTGGATACCACGAATTATTTTTAAAGTTTACTAGAATTCCGAATTTTTGTGCAAAATCACATCCTAAAACCAAAGTATGTGATAGAGAAGGTACTACTAGAGCAGAGATTACTAAACAATGACCATTGCAGACTAGGGGCAACTCAACCGTACCTAAAACTTTTAGACGGCTGCCATCTGCAGTGGTAACACTTCTATTTTTGACGTGGCATATTTTTATACTTAAACGACTTAAAATCTTAATACCATTCTGACCTACAACGGAGGCATTTGCACCAGAGTCAAATAAAGCCGAGAAATGGGCACCTAATAGATTTATCTTGATATGCGGTCTGTTGTCTAAATATTTATGCACGAATAAAGGAGACATGTGACCATTTGGAGAAGCAGGAGTTTTAACTTGAGAAGGATAATTTTTATTAGACTTAAAAAAATCAGAAACTTTTTGTAACCATTTAGTCCAATCCGATCTACTGGAATATTGTTGTTCGTCCGTGTTTCTAGAACGTTTTGGATTAGGGGCTTTACTGCGAACATGAGCTTGTGACTTAGCCGAATGATTAGAGGCTTTTTTGTTGAACTTAGGATATCCGCCTCGGTAATATACCGTCCTTACTCGTTTTTTGTACATTTGGGGCATGATGTTAGTCTCACACTTGTTGTTCCACATTTGAAACAAAATACCCTCTTTGGTGCTGTACAATTTTGGTAAGTGTGATTCGGGCCTGTGCAATTCCAACACGTGAAAATTGCCTTAGGTGAAACCGGCTTGTCGTTCACTTTAGCTGCAGTGTCGCTAATTTTAGAGTCATTATCTTTTCCTTTACCCGTTTTCTGGTTACTCCTAGGGTTCCGATTTACATTCCCAACTTTATTTGTCGAGACTCCACTTCGGCCATTTGGATTATACCTTACCTGATGTATATTAGTTTCGCTTTTTGGTCTGCTCTTTTCTAACAAATAATCGGACTCTTCAAGTTTCCTACATAACCCGGCGAGTTCGGCTACCAAATTTATATCTAGTAGAGCTAACCGATTGACGAAACTAGGCAGAATATTCCTACGTATAAATTTAACTTTGGTACATTCCAAAGGCTTGATGGATAACCTACCAAATAAAGATTCCATGTGGGCAATAAAAATCACAGTGGACTCATCCTTCTTTTGTCGCCTCCTCTTTATTTCTGACCACAATTCTTCATCATCGTCACAGTGCAAGAAGTCCTTCTTTAGCCTATCTACCAAGGAATGCCAGTCGTTGACACTTGATTTTATGCTTCTATACCAAATGAAGGCATCGCCAGTGAAAAATTCAACAGCAGAGCTGAAAAGTTCATCTTCCGATATTTTCCTAGCTTGAGCTATTTCAGTCAGCCTCTCCAAAAAAGGATAGAGTCTCTTTGAGTCTCCATTAAATTTCAATTGCCATTCGCTGACAGGAATATTTCTGGCTGCGCAATTCACGATTGGAGCTGGTACGTTAATGACTGGGGTTGTAATAGGCAACTGTGGTAACTCATGACCAGGAGCTATCTTTTCTGCAAGATTTGCTTCCATGAGCACACACGTAGCTATTATTTCCTGAACATATTTGGAAAGCTTCGACGCTTCCTCTTCGTCATCCGGCATGGGAATTCTTTGTACGCGACCCGCTACATGCGATAAACGTGATTTAACCCGGTGTACAAGTGAATCATTTGGATCGCCGTCATAACTATCGATTAAGTTTTGGATAGAATTTAAACTCTTTTCGATACCAGCCGTTTCTTCTGTATTATCCAGAGTGTCATCCCCTATTTTTATCATTTTTCCCGGCTCATTAATTTCTTTACTTAAGATCCTCGTTAGAATCTTTCTTTTATCCGCGACCGGACGTTCTGAGAAAGTACGACGGATTTTCAGTTCATAGTCTAATTCATTTTCCAGTAGGTGACTGACTTTAAAATTGAAGGCTTCCATGTTAAATGAATACAATTTAAAAGAATTGTTTAAAAAATCGTAAAAATATTTCTCCTGTGCTCCCAATAGTCTAAATAAAAAATATGTAAAGGCACTTAAAATATGTAAACTTCTTTACCAAACTTTAAAAAAATCTTCAACAATTTCAAAAAAAAATCCTAAGTATTGCCTCGTATTAAAATCCTTTTATTAAGATATCTTAAGAATTTCCTATAAAAAATCTCTAAATATCGTTTCGTATATCAGCAAAGTATTTTTAATATTCATGCAAAATATAGGTGAGAAAAAAGAACAGTTTTTTGTTCGGTTATCCGCAAAATAAATCAACAATGCAAAATTAAAGTCGACCAACACATCTGCCCATCTGAACTATAAAGCCAGCTTTTAAGAAAAAAGTAGGAATCTCTTATCTTAGAGTCAACAACAAAATTCAAATATCTATATCAGATAAATTGAAATAAAAAAATTCTACAAATTTCCTGCTTTTGTCTTACAGCTATAGTGTAGTTTCGTTTAATTAATATTATGAAATAAAATATCTGCAAAGTTAGAGCTTTTATTTTGTTCGAAAGCTAGTACACTGAACCCTTTTTTTAAAAAATAAAATTCCAAAAGCCCCGCGTTGACAGCGCTATTTTTATGTGACGTCCTTTTATGACATGCTAAACTGTCCTCAGTTTGAGGCATCTTTTTCCGTACCCTGTGAGAAGTTGTTTGTCCCACGCTTGAGCGCAATTTTGTAAGGTGTGCTAATTTTGCTTTATTTTTCGCCCCATGTAGACTGCGTCATTTTGTAACATTTTTAAATACTGGACGCCCCAAGCTTGAGCACAATTTTCTTGCAGCCCCGCTTTAATTTCTGATAATGAATTGAGTGAAACCTGATTTTAAAAGAACTAAAGAAATTAAAGAAATGCTAGCTCAGTTTTCCTTGGTGGAGAGATATGGGTAAGAGATAATTTTTGTACGTCTTTTTGGAATTTAATTCTATTTTTAAAGAAACCTCAGTTGTACGACTTTTTTTTGGGCACCACTCATTTTAAAATAGAAAGGATTTAACTTCAGCTAAGAAAAATGAGAAAAAATTGAAGTGTTTTATGGATATTACTAAAAATAATTAGTCTAGTACAACTGATCCTGAAAAGAGAAATAAATATTCAGTGAGACACTAGCTTTAATCAACAAAAAAAGAATTTATTCATATTTTTAAAATGAAAATAAAAAGTTCTAACCTTTACAGTTATACCAAAAAATTCTAGCCTAAATAGTAGTTGTTACATTTAAACTTTAAACTTTTACAACCCCCGAAGGCGAGACATCGTGTTTTACACTTCACTTTTTTGTCTATTATTCATTGCTGTTAAGGCACTGCTCTTAAATAAGTCTATTGGAGGGAGTTTTGTTGACTTACTCTTTTTCAGTCCTGCTGTGATGGACTTCGCCCGATTTCACACTTTTTCTTAACACTTAGAAAGCTCACTACAGCTTTTATTGTCGAAACTGGTACTTTTACTTAGCGGCTTCTGAAGAAAATTAGCCTACTTCGGCTAGATGGAAAATAGCCTCTCGGCTAGACGGTACTGCCTGGTCTGCGGCTCGATCGAAAAAAGCCCGGCTGGTAGTTTCTCAGGCCCTTAAATAATCGTGCGATTTTTACCGGTAATATCCGGACGCTCCAATCAAAACTCCGGGTCAAACATTTCGCCAATCGCGGCCTGGCGGTAGGTTCGATCAGCAACCCGCACCACACAGTATATACTGAATGTCCTGAAACTTTTGTTTAATATACCGGTCGATATTTTAAAATAAAAATAAATACAATTTGAAGTGAAGAATCAGTAACATTGCATGGTCTTAAAATCCAGGAAAAAATGAATGTTACAATATTCTGGCGAATTATGAGCTGGCCTATCAGCCCACGAAGGGAAAACGTTGGTTTGTCAGACACTTTATTTACATGGAAAGTTGGTTTTATGAAATTCTTATCTGTGGTTTGTGCCCGGCTATTTTATAAATGTCAAGTAATTCTAGTGTATGATTTATATTTTAATATATTGGGTTTTGGATGGAATGTTTAGCACCATGATACTACGCAACAGTTGTGACAGTACTCTGCACTTTATTTTTGCCCTCAACGCGCGATTCGTTAACTATATTAGCATAATTAGGAGGAATAATGTTTATTCACATTAATGTACTTCATGCAAGCATCTTCCCTGATGCTGCTAACATAGTTGACGAAACATACATCAAGTTCAGGAATAAATTTTTTGGTGGTTATAAAGCTTGTGAAGCTTTTTAGTTTATAAGAAAATCGGATTAAATTATTTAAAATTTTTTCTTTTTCCGCAAGAAGTTGCCAATTTAGCTTGAAAACTGGTATGGAACTGAATGCAACATAAAACAACTGTCAATCTAAAAACATGCTGTAATGTTTCACCATACAATTTAGAAAACAAATTGATGCTAGCGATGCTGTCGGTGGATCTGTAGCTGAATAAAAGTTGCACTTGTCTTTCAAGAAATAGCTAACAAATTTTCAATAATGTGTCTACTTACCGGGATATCCGGATTAGTGGTAGTTTTTGGATCTGTCATAGCAACTATTCCTACTGACAAACTTACTCGAAATCCAAATGCAATAAAACACAAAAGGAAATACATCAATACTTGTAAATGGCGAATGCCAATTTTGGGTACTAAAAATAATACAGACAATTACTTCAATAAAAGTTTAGTGTGTTTAGTTATTAAAAGGGGAATAATTTGTACTGCCATGTATATACCGATAAAGCTAAATGTGTATTGTAAGAACAATTAGTAAATTTACAAGGATATAGCATTCATTGTCTTTGAGAAGCCAACACCACGATTTTTCGGATGTGTAAGAGAGTTTGACCTTAAATATGTTCCGACACAACTAATTTAAGACCTACAAAGAAACGATGCAGGCAAAGTCAGAACATAATAGAATAATTACTTTTAGAAAGAACAAAAATCACTAATGTGATTTTACCGCTATCCAAAAAATCTCAGCACTGTAAGTCATGACATTTACCACTACACATCTTCTTAATAAAAAATAATACAATTTTCGAACTTCTTTACACCAAAAATCTAACCAGAATTTTGGAATCTTTGGGATAACAACACTACAGAACATCTATCTCCACAACACCAAACATTTAAATTTTTGCAACTCGACGCGCGTTTTGCCAACATAATTAGAAAAACACGTGTCAAATGCAGAAATAAAATATTTGGTGTAATGGTAATAACTATGGGTAATCTAGAGACCCTGAAAAGAACATAACGGGATATATACACGCCAACCCTTCTCATCTTTTACCCACCTTATGCTTGAATATAAATAATCGAAAATAATGATAAAATAACCTAATTTTTAAATTTATTCAGTCCATTAACTGAGAAACATGTAAAACCATATATCCTAAATAATCTGTAAGCTCATCCCAAACACTTTTAATCACTTATATATCTGACTCAATAATTATGCTCAAATCATACCAGAAAAACAAGAATAATTCTCATTATGTTATATATTCCAAATTTATCGAGCCTCTCCACCTATTGCATATTGTCTCAAAAACCATAAGTTTAATTCCTACTCCAAGAATTTTTTGTACACCAAATTTGTAATTCATACCTCATTTCGTTAGGAGGTTATCGTGTCAACAGACCAACAGTCAGACTGACCGTTAGGCCAGTACGCAGACAGACAGACCGACGAAAATGAGCAATTTACGTGCTCTGAAAACTCTAAAACGTGTATGCGTAAAAAAGCTCAGAGTGTAATTTTTGCACGAATGCCCTTCAGCAACAGAAATAAAAACGAACTTGTATTTTCGGTGATAAAACATTTTTTTTTATTATAAAAGAAACACAATATTGTCTGAAATGAAGTTTTTCTAAAAATAGTAACTGCAATATTTACCTGAATCGTTGCTTTGTTCCTCAAATTTGTCGGTTTTAGAAAATTTGTCAGTTTGCTCTTGGTTTACTACAGAATATACATATTTGCTCTTTGACTTTTCATCTGACGCAGTCATTTTTGGATTTGTAAAGTTGAAGAAAATAAAAATATAACCGAAATTAATAGTTTAGTCTTACATATCAAACTGAATTAACTTACAATTAAAGTTTTTATTAAATTATTTTATCTACTTATCAAAAATTTTATAATTTTTTGTGTATACATAAGGTTTTTCGTGTCTTTCGTTCACGAAATAAGGCAAGAGATTTGAAGGTGTTGTTATATATAATACCGTACTTAAGTTCTTTACTATTTATAGAATATATAATGATAAGTATGTTTAAAAGGTCTCTGGTCTGTAATAGATTAAGATCACAAAGTTAATTTTTAAAAAAAATACGCAGTAGGTTCTCTTAAAGAGAATTTTCTGACTTAAATTGTTGGCTAAATAATAAAAAAAATAATAATAAAGATGAAAATTGATTACTTTACTTTTTAAATTAATACGTTTAAATATATCAGTAAAAAATTGATTAAGTACTTATCTTGTAAATAAAATTTGTGAAGTAAAAATATTTTTTAATGTCAATCTATAATCAAACCCCTTTACACACTATTGTTGTTAAGATTAGAAATAATGAAAAAGTGGCATAACTTTCAAATTTCTTGACTATAAGAACTCTGAAAAGAGCACATGCCACGATATGCACATAACAACCTGTAATCTCATTTATTTATTTGTCTTTAAAAAGATATGCTTACGATTTGTCAGTTATGCTAACTAAAAATCAGGAAAAATTATTAAAATACTATTGATACTACAATAGTTAACCACGCATATCCAGTGGACACCAAATTTGAAACCAATATCTGATTTGGTTAAACAGCTATTATATCAAAGTGACTAACAGATAGATAAACAGACCAATAGAAAAAGAAACTATCGTTTTTGGTTGATATAAGGACGCTGAAAGGTGAAAAATGTAAAAATTTCTGAGAAGATTTTTCACAAATAATATACTTTATAAAGTAAAGTGAAAAGTTGTTCTGCCATGAATAGTTTTGAATCACTTCCCTGCAAATATCCTTGTAAATACAAAGAAGTCAAATTGACTTATTATTAACTTACAATTCTTCTATTAAATATGAACAATAATTCACAAACTAGGAGTACATTTTATTCCTATAGACTAGCTTCAATAACCTTAAAATTTCATCTGGTAGAAATATTAGAATGGGCTGACCAGTATTTTCCAAACCATTTCCAAACCAAATTTTCGTCAGCGTCTCTATAGGGTTGCCTATCCATTCTTAGAGAATTTTTACTTATTTATTTATTATCACAACGGAAACAACTAACACATTGTTTTAAAAATCAGCTAAATAGAAATACAAACCAGTAACATTATTATGTTAAAGAGAATCATAGTTAATGTTATTGAACTCTGAAGTCTTCTAGTTACTTCAGTCTTCCACGCAGATGTTAAAATGAAATTTAAACAAATAATTATAAATAACTTAAAATTATATAAAAACACTATGCTTTAATTTCCAATCTATTTAAAGTCACTTGACAATTGTTTCACCATACAATGGCTTCTTCAGAAGTAAATAAGAAAAAAAAAATTTTTTCTTATTTACTCCTGAAGAAGCCATTGTATGGTGAAACAATTGTCAAGTGACTTTTAATATATTGGAAATTAAAACATAGTGTTGTTTTTATATAATTTTATTATGAATTTCCAACAAGTATCGGCTAACACAATCAAAGATAAATAACTTAGTTAATAACACATAAATACGTAAATGTAAAGAAAGTCCTGAGTTATTATTAGATAATTCATAAATTGAATATTTTAAGGGCATGATAACAGCAACAATTTAGTAATAAATATAACTAGATGATATATTTTGTCTGTTATCTATAAAATATTTAAAAATTAAATCAAAAACTGGAATAAATGGATCGCTATTGAACAACGACACTCTGACTTTTTGGTGTAGAGTGTCACCGGCGATAGAATTTGTCATATGCATGTCCTTCAACAATCTCCTGAAACAATTTAAAGAAATACCTCTAAGTTCAACTGGTAATACATTTAAACATTTACATATCTTATATGAAAATGAATTTTTAAATATACCTTGAACATGATAAGAAAAGTATAGTTATTTGAAAGAAAGTTTTCATTGTGCTTCCGTCAATAGTAAGTGACCAAGACTAATCAGCACGATTAAAGACAGATTTATTGCAACATTCAGTTTCCTCGCATCAGTTATGCCCTTTACGAAGTGGAAGGGCAATTTAACATTTCTGGGGCTTGAACATCTATATAGAAAACTTATAAAATCTACAAAATGAAATTAACAAGACAGTGAAAAATGCCATAAATCACGCGACAAAGTTAATTTATTGGAAGCAAATTTCAGTCATTATAATTATGAAAAATTGACCTCCAAGATCGTCATCAGAGTATTTTCTATAAGAATATGTAAGAAAATCGTTTACAGCAACAAATCATCAACTATTGAAGCGTTAGAAACAAACATTGTTCATGTTGTTACCTGCATACGGCCTGATTTACTTAAAAGAGTCAACTAAAGTTAGATTGAGAGGTGTATTGTGTCAAATGAAGTCAAAGCGGCCATTTGAGTGATATTTTCTCTCATAAATAATGTCATCGATTGTACTTTATTATGAAAAACTAGACTCTTTGAAATTATAAACCGTTTTCATTTTATTTACATTTATAGTATTGCTTGTAAAAAGGAAACGAAATATTATCGATATAAGTTTAATGATGCAGGATGTAAGGGTTCTGAAAACTCACAAAAATTAAATAGGAAATTTGGGGTTGAAAATACCAGGTCGTGAGAAAATAACAGAGTGGTAAAATGAAAAATGCAATTATAATGCATATGCGTTTATTGATGTTCAAAATACACGTAATGGTTTAGGGTATTTTAATACTTATCTATGATAAAGGGGTTGTAAAATTAAATTAAATATTTTTTTGACATGTGTAAAGGGAACTAGGGCGAATATAATTATTAAGTCTTAATTATGACGAAAACAATTTGGTCCCTGAGGTAACATTGTATATATAATAACATCCATTTCCACTCATTTTAAACAAGACATCTTACTCTGAGTAGTAGAAAACAAAGGGTCATGATTTTTGTTCCCTTTGTTAGTTCAAAAATGGACTAATGTATATATATATATATATATATATATATATATATATATATATATATATATATATATATATATATATATAATGTATATATATATATATATATATATATATATATATATATATATAATGGTATTGCAACGTGACTACACCATTGTCTTCCCACTTGTTGCAGAAGCCGAGAATCAGTCATATCTAACTTATAACACTGAAAATTACTTTTGCAAATAAAAAACAATTAAATTTTAACTCAGCCTAAGCACTCAGAAATACTTATCTTTTGATTTTGGAACTGTTAACAACAAAAAATAAGCAGAGAATAAAGAATAAAAACTGATATTTCTCTGTCTATAACATTTTTGTTAAAACTGGTAATGACAAAAATAACATAAATTTCAGTTACCTTAACTCTAAAAATCCTAAAAAAGGAATATAAGACATTCGAACACTGTCCTCTAACTACATAACCCCTTATATATTTCAGTAAATATTCGAATTTGCATAAAATCCTAACCACAAAAAATTCGTTCATTATCTTCATAACCGGGAAAAAATTTTCATAAAAACGTAGAAAATATATAAAATTTATTGACCATCTTTCCTTTCACTTGCTTCATCTTAAACTGTACTACTCAAAAACGAGAGGTTCCATTTACCATGTTCGTATACCAAATGTCAAATTGATAGCTCATTTTCCTTTGAAAATTATCGTGACAGACGCATCGAGGGAAATAAGTGACCTTAAAACATAAATAAATGCAAAAATTTAGGTGGCTGATTTTTACAATACTTTCCTTTAGGAAGGGAAGTAAAAATAGATATACCGTGAGCCAGATAAAAATTATGACCACGTATTGCCTACTGCAACATAATTTTAGTCCCCCTATTAATTGTTTTCGAATATTAATAAATTAAAAATGACAAGGAAAAAATTAAGAACAAAATCATGAATTTATTTTTTTCCATACAGGAAACTTCAGTTATCTTAAATTGTTCATAATTAGCCGTTTGGTTGATTCAAATACTAACTGAAATCCAACAGGTGAACACCGAATTTAGGACAAAACATTAATTAAAGTTTTAGTTTAATACAATCACAAAAGCTATATTTTACTATCAAAAAAGCATACCTTTTGTATCAGACAATATAGGATGCATTAAGAACTCGCATTAGAGACATTCCCATAGAACAAAACATCCCGTTAGGGTTTACCTGGGTACATTATTTAACTTAAATACCCCTGTCGTGGTATTTATTTGTCTTTGAAGTTTTCTAAACTAGAACATTTTAAAATGGACCGACTTTAATTGAAACACAAATATTTGTAGGTGTTAACCAGTGTAAACTACTGAAGTAGGTAGGTAATTATGTATAGAAAATATAATATTTCACTAGCAGGACATTAAAGGTTATGTTTGTCTATGTCTCTCTATTTCTCTTTAGCTGTACTTCCGGTTGTTAAAACAGTTTTAAAAAATCTGAAGTAAAAAAGCCTCATTTCCTTTTACAATAGATGAATGGTATTGAATATGTATATCCAGGTTATCTATTTATTTAAAGGTGAATGTGATCTAAGAGCCAGACGCTGTTTACTAATAACAGAGTGATCCCAAACACACAGTAAATAATTAAAAATTCGCTTAGTAAATTATTTTTAGAGAAATATAAGAATTATAGTGTAAAGAATACCAATTAATAATTTATGGACTGGTTATGTCGCTCCGGACACAACCCTAGGAGATCGTATGCACCATCTTTTAAATTAGCTTTCAGCTTCTGAGTTGAATCCTATGAGATAAGAGTTAACTGTTTCCGTTGTTTTGCTGTGTAATGGGGTGTCGCTAGGCAAGATGTTTACAAGCAACAGCTTCTTTTATTTTCGATCGAACCAAGGCTTGCCGTTGGAAGGGCTTTTGTTCAAAAATGGAATGTGAGCTCCATGCCAGCCAAAATGGCATACGGAACCTTTTTAACGCAGGCGAATGAATCGTTGGATCTAAAACAAACGTCTAACTAAAGAAATGTTCGAAAATATTCCACGAGTTCTTTCCATTTCGTAGATCTGAGGTGCCAACTCTTGCGCAGTTTAAGTGCCTCTCTGTCGCTGATCGGTATATTGGATGTCGAAAGTAATTTATAGTCGGAAGAACTTAACGGCAGATTTCCAGTAATGATTTGAAACTCGTTATTAGTGGATAACTGTAACAAATAGATGCTTATACTGCACTCTGTCGGTGACTTACAAAGTCTTTTCAGGCAGAACGGCACAGCACGGCTGGCACTTATTGCAGAAAGGCACCTTCTCGAGCTTACCGCTCGAAGGCATAGATGGCATTGATATAACAACTAAAGACGAATCGAAACATTCGCATTTTTAGAAGTCACCAAAAGTGATCTTCGTGTTTGCAGAACCATCCCAAGACCTATATCGCCGTATCGCGGCTCCTCAGTTGGGCTTTAGTTGTTATACCAATGCCATCTATCCCTTCGAGCGGTAAGCTCGAGAAGGTGCGTTTCTGTAATAAATGCCAGCCGTGTTGTGCTGCTCTGCTTGAAAAGACTTTGTAAGTCACCGACAGAGTGCAGTATAAGCATCTATTTGTTATAGTTTTCCGTTAGTACCTGGATAAGCACTAAAAATGGTGTTCTCGTATTTGCTGAACCCAGCTCAACTGAGAAGCCGTGATACGGCGAAACGTGTCTTGGGATGGTTCAGCAAATACGAAGAACATTTTTGGTGACTTCCAAAAATGCGAATCTTTCGATTCGTCTTTAGTTATTATACCAATGCCATCGATATTAGTGGTTAAAAGCGGATGAAGAAGGCTAGCAAACTTTCCATCACGACCAGGAATAGACGTTGGTTCATGAATAAGCTGAGCTATACTTATAATACAGTGAAAAATTAGTCCTCCTTTTCAAAAACAATAACAATTAAAAGAGTAAGAAAACACGAGTTTAAATGTTTTATTTTATGTATCTCTAAAAGGCAAACTCAAATTAAATAGGGCAAAATTGGGAGCGGTTCGGTCTATAGTGATATGTAATTAATAGAACCGAATAAGTTGTGAAGTAAAAAAAAATAGAGTTACATTCTAAAACAAAAAATGTCTGTTCCGAAGAGTACATATAAGTTATATTAAATAAAAGCTAAGTTATACAAAAATCAGAATCAATTAAATTGGTAAAGATTTTATCAATAAGAAATATATCAATTTTGTGCTAATAAAACAGAAATAAAAACTATTACTCTAAAAGAAAAAGGTTCTGCGTCTTATAGTCATAGTTTAGAGAGTTTTTAAATTTAATATGTATGTACCCTCTCCACTTTATCTATGTGTTTCTAACGCACGGTATTTCAAATTGTCGCAGAACATTTAAGAGTAGATATGATTACACTGTTAAGGGGTTACATTCACCTCGAATTTTTAAAAATTTGTTTTTTACGGATTTTTATTTTTTTATACTTCTGAGAATTATTAATTAGTAATGGGAGTTATGGTGAGATAATGGGAGATAAGGAGAAATAATGGGACATAAGGAAAAATATTGCGAGATAAGTCGAGATAAGCCTGGATAATGGGAGATAAGGTGAGATAATGGGAGATAAGTATAAAATAATGGGAGATAAGCAGAGATAAGTCTAGGTAATGGGAGTTATGGTGAGATAATGGGAGATAAGGAGAAATAATGGGAGATAAGGAGAAATATTGCGAGATAAGTCGAGATAAGTCTGGATAATGGGAGATAAGGTAAGATAATGGGAGATAAGATGAAATAATGGGAGATGAGCAGAGATAAGCCTAGATAATGGAAATTATGTAGAGATAATGGGAGATAAGGAGAAATAATGGGAGATAAGGAAATATATTTCGAGATAAGTCGAGATAAGCCTAGATAATGGGAGATAAGGTGAGCTAATGGGAGATAAGTATAAATAATGGGAGATAAGGAGAAATAATGGGAGATAAGTAGTGAGAAGTCTAGGTAATGGGAGTTATGGTGAGATCATGGGAGATAAGGTGAGATAATGGGAGATAAGGAGAAATAATGGGAGACAAATAGAAATAATGGGAGATGAGCAGAGATAAGCTTAGATAATGGAAATTATGTAGAGATAATGGGAGATAAGGAGAAATAATGGGAGATAAGGGGAAATAATGGCAGATATTTTATTACTTTAGGTAACATAAGGAATAAGCAGTTACGATAGTAGTGAATCAAGTCCACGCGAGCGGAGCCGCGGGCACGGCTAGTATATATATATATATATATATATATATATATATATATATATATATATATATATATATATATTGACGAGAAATGTTGTGAGGCAGCTTGACTGTTAATAGTTCCAAACAGAGGCAACGCGCAGTTGTTTTTTCTGCCTCGATCGTAAGTGATCGGTGCGGTGTTATACATTTCATATAACTGGATAAAGCTAAATTTCGTGCAGTGATAAAACCTTTTCATTTAAAAAAATATTGCGGCTCAGATAGTAACTGAATTGAAGGAAGTTTATGGGGATTCTGAACCAGCATTCAAGAGCATTTATTACTGGATAATTTATACAAGGCCGTACGAGCAATGCCGATGCCGCATCTTTGAGGTTTCTTCTGAAGAAATGATAGATAAAATTTATAGTCTCGTGATGGAAGATCGTCGCATGAAGCTTTGTGAGATTGCTGCGATGTTAGGCTTCCCATATAAATGGGTGCATAATATCCTGCATGAAATTCTAAAAATGAAAAGGATGAGTGTGCGGTGAGTGATGAGTTTGTTAACTCAAGACCAATAATGCACGAGGAAGGACATTTCAAAATCCTGCTTGGAAAAGTTGCAGTGTAATCTGAAGGACTTCTAGCGTAGTTTTGTTACTATAAACGAAACATAAATCCAGCGTTACATCCCGGAGACAAAACGGTAGTCCAAACAGGGTGAATGTTCACCGAAAAAAGGAAAAAGAGTTTTATCGGCGGGAAAAGTGATGGTAACCGTTTTTTGGATCTTACAGAGTATTCTGATGATTAATTATTTTGAAGAGGGTAAAACAGTGACTGACTCTTATTACGCACCGTTTTCATATTGAGTTGAAGCAGAAGCGACCAAGATTAGCGTCCAAAAAAAGTGCTCACACATCGACATTTGCCATGGCAAAACTGCAAAAGTTTTCGAAATAGTTTTCCACCCACCCTATTCCCTCCTATTTGGCCTCAAGTGACTTTTTTGTTTCCTAACCCCACAAATTGGCTTGGATGAAAGAAATTTTCATCGAATGGAGAGGTTATTTGTGCTGTAGACGACTATCATGCCCAGCTTCAAACAATTTTTTCTGAGGGAATAAAAAATTGAAATTTCACTGGCCCAAATGTATTGAGCTCAATGGAGATTATGTTGAGAAATAAATCTTTGTGTTTGCAGAAAATTTTTATTTACCTTATTATTTTATAATTTTTTATAAGACATCCTCATATATATATATATATATATATATATATATATATATATATATATATATATATATATATATATATATATATATATATATATATATATATATATATATATATATATATATATATATATATATATACATATATATATATATATATATGTAAAAATTCTAGATACTATCTGCCTAACATATCATATGTCTAAATTGAACTGTTTTGGAATTATTGTCATTTGAAAAAAAAAAGACAAAAAAAACTATTAATAAATGCTCTAGTTTTATTTTTAAGGTAATAATTGCTCAAAATATCTACCGTTAACAGCGAGGCAATGACCAAATCTGTCATAAACCTCCTGAACACAGTTTTGCAGAGAATCCGGGATGATCTGTGCTACTTCATATTGAATTCTTTGTTGTAAATATTCTACAGTTTCAGGTCGACTTCGGTAAACTTTGGTTTACAAATGACCCCATAAAAAAAATCGAGTGGCTTAAGGTCGGGACTCCCTGCAGACCATTCTATATATTTAAAATTAAGGAGATCAAATTAAAAAAAAAAAATTAAGTTGGTTTGTGTCAAACATTTACTGTCAGGTAACGACTTAACGCGTCAAAAATGATTTATTGACAAAAATGTTTACTGCTGCATTTTGTGAAACTTCAATTTGAGCGTAATATCATAATGGTACATTTAACAAGAACTGAAAGAATCACTTTGTTAATGATGGTTGGTTACGGAGAACGTAGGAGAACACAACAGATCTTTTTAACGCAGAATATCCGATTCGAGAATCCATTACCCAATCCATAGTTAGCAAAACATTAGAAAGATTTAGACAATCAGGTCATGTTAAGGCTCGTTCTAAATCTGGACTTCCAAAAGTTAAAACAAGCAATGATAAAAAGTTAGATGTTTTATTGGAAATTACAGAAAATCGCCATACAGCCACTCGTCAGCTTTGCCTAGACCATAACATAAGTAAAGGTACCTTAAGTCATATACTGAATGAACGAAAATTGCATCCATACAAACCCGTTCTATTGCAAGAACTATATGAAGATGACTACGATAGACGCTTTGAATTTTGCGAGGTCATGATGGAACGAATCAATAATGATCCATACCTAATTCATAATATTGTTTTTTTCTGACGTTGCCACATTTTGTCTTAACGAAAGAGTTAACAGGCATAACTGCCGGTACTGGTCTACTGAAAATCCCCCCTGGATAATCGACAGTCATTCTCAAAGACCACAAAATATAAACGATAAATTTGTGGACGTCACACCATTGGTCCCTTTTTTATCTATGGAAATCTTACAGGACAGCGGTATTTACAGTTACTTCAAGAGCAAGTTATTCCAACTTGTGCGCAGGTCTTTTTTCCGATGAAAATAATTTGTATACTACTAACAGAAATCTGTGGTATCAACAGGACGGAGCACCTCCTCAATATGAAATCAATGTTCGTAGATATTTGGATGCGATTTTGCCTAATCGATGGATCAATTTTTTTTATGGGATCATTTGAAAACCAACGTTTACCGAAGTCGACCTGAAACTGTAGAAGATTTACAACAAAGAACTCAATATGAAGTAGCACAGATCACCTCGGATTCTCTGTAAAACTCTGTTCAGGCTGTTTATAACAGTTTGTGTCATTGCCTCACTATTAAGGGTAGACATTTTGAGCAACTGTTACCTTAAAAATAAACCTAGAGTATTTTTTAATAGTTTTTTTTGTCTTCTTTTTAATTTAAATTTCAAATGACAATAATTCCAAAACAGTTCAATTTAAACATAAGGTATGTTAGATAAATAATTTCTAGCATTTTTAGTAGGCCTCAAAAATAAAATAATATACAGGGCTTTCCATAAAAAAAAAATCAAAATGGCGTAATTTCTTCTGACAGTTCAAAATATTTTATGGTCAACTTCAGCATGTGCGCCGTATAACACCCTATAACTTTTAATTAAACATTTTTTTTATACACTGATTAATACAATACATATGGGTCACCATATATATATATATAAATATATATATATATATATATATATATATATATATATATATATATATATATATATATATATATACTGTCTACTTGTTGTACGTTCCGGTATCACAGAAAAATGATACCATGTGTGTCTTCAATGTATATATTTAGTATACAAATATTCACTTAAAACCATTACAAATGACGTGCCGGAGTTAACAGAAAAATCTTATCCTCAGTTCTTTAGTTAAGTAAAACTAATCCGATTTCATACAACTATTACTAACCGAAACCAATTCAAATCCTTTGACGCAATTTTCAGGTAAATTTTTATTTAAATAGGACCTACTTGACCCTAAGAATCCTTTTATTTAATTTTATTCAAAAACTTTTGCAAACATGCATAATATAACAAATAGAACATACAGTATAGAATTTCAAAGGGTACATTTTGACCCGTACCACTATTGGCACATTTTGCGTAAGGGTTGTTTAAATTTGAAAGAGTTTTATGGTCTAGAGAGTTTATATAATAAAGGTGGCACATGGGCATTCGTATGACAAGTCAAGTGGAAAATACTTTTAAGTGCATGTTATGTTATTTCTATTATTTCAATTTAGCACTGGAATAAGTTGCGCCCTGTATTTAGTTCAGTTGGAAAAATTGTGAACAATATTAGTAGAAAATATAAATACACGTATGTTGTATACAGGTTCGGTTGTTCGATGAACTGACAGTTTGAACTAATTACACTATTTTTTACTGTATCTCAACAGAAATTGAAAATGGAAATAAAATAAATTTTTCTGATCTTACCATTAATTGAACAGAAAATACGATATTTAAAATCTATTGAAAAAATATTGTTCGTGTTCTAAGAAAAGCAAAACGTAAAGAAAAGCACGTATTGCGAAGGATAATTCTTACCGTTTAAGAATGAAAGTAAAAAATAATAATTTACCTACTGTGCCAGAGGTAAGCAAGTTTTGGCCAATTTAACTGTTTGCATTTTTATAATAAACTTAACATTTTTTACATTATGCTGTAACCAGATTGCATTCGATTTACATGCTGTTGCTGTTGAAATTGGATATAAAACCAAGAACACTGAATTAGAACTATATTAGGATATATTCGCAACCACCTTTCTAAACCTCTACCATATTCCTTTACCTTATATATCTTTTACTATAAATGATTACCTAAAATTATTTAAAATGAGCCAACCAAACACCAGGCAAATTTCTTATAAGAATATTGAAACAATACAATATTTAATAATCCCCACCTCTTTCATCCTCAACCCTGTTATTATTACAATAAACAAAAAAAAAACAAACTCGGAAACAGACCTATAATATAATAATTGCGAAGCCACCCTTCTAACTTCCTTTCTAACCAATATACGAGTACGTTGTAAATTATATATAATAAATAAATATATATGCTTTGAATGTGTTCATTATCATAACCAAAAGCCTATTGTAACCATACATTGACGAGTCCACCTCTTTCATCCCTTCCCTCATTAAAATTTAAAATATTGAAATAATAACTTAATCTTCAGATTCTTCAACTCCACAAACCCCAAAAAATACCTATAAAACCATATATAGGAACTAATCTTATTGACACTTATATACCCCCCTATAAATATCGCAAAATGCTATGGAAATTATACAATATTAAACTACCCCCGTCCTCTGCAGCCCCTTTCTAGATTAAAATTGAAAGAATGAAAAAAATATATCCTAATTTTTGGATTCATGGACCCCGCTAATCTCCTTCTTCTTTTTCGTCCCTTATATATTCTACACCTTTTCACCTCCTTGGCTTGACTATCTTTGTACCAAGTTTGAAACTGTTATCTCATTTGGTTCGAGAGTTATGGTGCCAACAGACCGAGAGTCCGACAAACAGACATACAGTCCAACGGAATAGCCTGACTATGTTGTTCGTGATCTGGGAGCCCTAAAACGTAAATAAAAGTAAAAACCTCGAAGTGTGATTTTTTCACTAATACCATATTTTCCTGTTGCAAAGAAAATAAAAACACAAAAACCGACCACATAATCCATAGAAATTCATCTAACCATCTCGTCCTTAAATTAGCTAGAAATTCCAAAAACATAAAATAATAATACAATTTTTTTCAGATTCTTCTACTCAAAGAACACTGAAAACGACGTATAACACAATTTATTTGGAGCAACCTCCCTAACCTCGTTCCTACTCTTTTGACCCCTTAGGTATTTCACTGTAAATAATTATGCGTCAAATTGTTCAATATCTTTATAAAAAAAACAAATTCTCAAAGTATCTCTATTGTACCCACAGAAAATTTTTTCGACCCCTAACCCTGCAACTTCCTTCATCTATAATATATATATAAAATGCAACGTCTCGCTGCCTGTCTGTCTGTCTTTCTTTCTGTCTGTCTGTCTCTCTCCGTTCGTGCGCTTATCACTGGAGAACTACTTATCCGATTTATTTGTTTTTTTTTTAAAAAACATACATATGTTCTCTGGCCAGGTTATATGCTATATTTTATTACGTTAGCTAACATAAGGAATAAGCAGTGACGATAATAGTGAATCAAGTCGGAAAAAAATTCGCCGCTGACGCGTTCTCTTGCAATACACTGCATAAACCATTAAATATGGAACAATATCATGTAGCAAAGAATATGTATAATATATATATAAAATACAACGTCTTTTTGTCTGTCTGTCTGTCTGTTAGTGCGCTTATCACTCGACAACCACTTTTCCGATTTTCTTTAATTCATACATTTGTTCTCTGGCCAGGTTATCTATAATATATATATATATATATGTTATATAAAATGCAACGTCTGTCTGTCTGTCCGTTAGTGCGCTTATCACTCGAGAACAACTTATATGATTCGCGTTTTTTTTTAATTGAAACATTTGTTCTCTGGCCAAGTTATCTATAATTTTCTATAATATATATAAAATGCAACGTCTCTCTGTCTGTCTGTCCGTTAGTGCACTTATCACTGGAGAACCACTAATCTGATTTACGTGCTTTTTTTTTAAACATACAAATATTCTCTGGTTATAGAATATATTTTATTACATTAGGTGACATAAGGAATAAGCAGTGACGATAATAGTAAATCAAGTCGGAAAAAAGTTTGCCACTAGCGCGTTCTCTTGCAATACACTGCATAAACCATTAAGTATGGAACAATATCATGTAGCAAAGAATATCTATAATATATATAAAATACAGCATCTCTCTGTCTGTCCGTTAGTGCGCTTATCACTCGACAACCACTTATCCGATCATACATTTGTCCTCTGGCCAGGTTATCTATAATATATATAAAATGCAACGTCTGTCTGTCTGTCCGTTAGTGCGCTTATCACTGGAGAACCATTTATCCGATGTACGTGATTTTTTTTAAAACATACATATGTTCTCTGACCCATTATCTATAATCTTCTCTAATATATAAAAAATGTAATGGCTCTCTGTCTCCCTGTCTGTTCATTAGTGCGCTTATCACTCGAGAACCACTTATCCGATTCACGTATTTTTTTTTTTTAATTCATACATTTGTTCTCTGGCCAAGTTATCTATAATTTTCTATAATATATATAAAATGCAACGTCTCTCTGTCTGTCCGTTAGTGCACTTATCACTGGAGAACCACTAATCCGATTTACGTGCTTTTTTTTTAAAACATACAAATATTCTCTGGCCAGGTTATAGGATATATTTTACTACATTAGGTGACATAAGGAATAAGCAGTGACGATAATAGTAAATCAAGTCGAAAAAAAGTTTGCCGCAATACACTGCCTAAACCTAAATTACATTTGTTCTCTGGCCAGATTATCTATGATCTTCTATAATATATATATATATATATATATATATATATATATATATATATATATATATATATATATATATATATATATATATATATATATATATATATATATATATATATATATATATATATATATATTGCAACGTCTCTCTTTCTGTCTATCTGTATGTCCGTTAGTGGGCTTATCACTCAAGAACCACTTATCCGATTTACCTGATTTTTTTTTTAAACATACATGTGTTTCCTGGCAAGGTTACAGGATACATTTTACCCATGTCTGGTAACATAAGGCATAAGCAGTGATGATAATAGTGAATCAAGTCGGGAAAAAAAGTTTGCCGCTAGCGCATTCTCTTGCAATACACGGCCTAAACCATTAAATATGGAACAATATTATATAACAAAGAATAATATATATATATATATATATATATATATATATATATATATATATATATAATATATATATAAATGCAACGTCTCTCTGTCTGTCTCTTCGCTAGTGTGCTTATCACTCGAGAACCACTTATCCAATTTACGTGTTTTTTTTTTTTAGATTTATACATATGTTCTCTGGTCAGGTTGTAGGATATATTTTATTACGTTAGGTAATACAAGAAATAAGCCCTGACGATAATAGTGAAACAAGTCCGAAAAAAGTTTGCTGCTGGCGCACTCTGTTGCAATACGCTGCCTGAACCGTTAAATATGGAACAATATCATGCAACAAAGAATACAATATATGTAAAATGCAACGTCTCTCTGTCTGTTTGTCTGTCTGTTAGTGCGCTTATCACTCGAGAACCACTTATCCGATTTACGTTTTTTTTTTTAATTTATACATATGTTGTCTGGCCAGGTTATATAATAATAATAATAATCTATATATTATTTATATATATATATATATATATATATATATATATATATATATATATATATATATATATATATATCCGATTACGTGTTTTTTGTATAAAATATGTATGTTCTCTGGCCAGGTTATTGTATTACGTTAGGTAACATAAGGAATAAGTGACGATAATAGTGAATCTAGTCCACGCGAGCGGAACCGCGAGCACGGCCAGTTTGAAGCAATATATATCAAAAAGGATCCTTTCCATTTCTGCTTCTATCATTATACGAGAATGCACCGAATTTGAAATAAATAAATTAGAGAAAGTGTCAAGAGACAGATAGGCCATGACAAACTGATGGAAAATGGAACCTCTGTTTTTCATGTTCTAGGGACCACGCCTAATAAATTCATTAACCTTGGAGGAAGATTGTACCACAAATATAGTTGATGTCATTGATAAAACTTAGTAAAGTACTGGGTACACTTTACCAATTTTTTTGTACATTAGGAGGATTTTACTATTTTTTGTATACAGTTGTACCGTCTAGTAACATAAGATGTTAAGCCTATTGTTTGTTTAATGTTTGCCTAATATAAATAGTGTTCCTGTTTTATCTCTGTAAGTACTTTTAAAATTTTAAACTTAGTTAAATTTTTTTTTATTGTATCAATAACAATCATCATTTTTACTATAAATCATATGACTAGTGCAACCGTTTTTCATGCAGACAATTAACCTTCGATCGACGCATATAGATGTTAGTTTATACCTAAGTTACGTAGGTTAACATGACTTTGCATATCTTTATCACCAAAATGTGTGCGATATTTTTAGCTTCTACATTGGTGATATTGAAACACTTCTCTGGCAAATTAAATGAGACTTGAGTTTATGAGCTACCATAGTTAATTTTTTTTATTAGGACACCCAACAATATAACATGGTCACATCTGTGTCAAAAATGGGGGCTAAAACACCTATAAGATGTAAACTAGTCCTTGATGAACATAATTAACGCAGTGGCATACTTACAACATTTTCCCGAGCAGTGAAGGAGGTCAGTAGTAATACCCATTCTTAAGCCGGGCAAAAATCCGGCGAGAATGGACTTCTATAGGCCAATCTCACTGCTTAGTACATTAGCCAAACTGACAGAAAGACACATACTAAATAAACTAACAGATATATATGACATAAACAATAAACTCCAAAAGGAGCAATTCGGATTCCGGAGGGGTCATAGCACCGTTCTGTTGATTGCTAAAGTACTATAGGACGCATTAAATAAAATCAATAATCAACCGAACACCGTGGCGATTGCTCTGGACATACGAAAAGCTTTTGATACAGTGTGGATAAACGGACTAACATACAAATTACTAACTTTACATAACTTGCCACCATACATCGTAACATTACTATATCCATATCTAGCAAAAAGGACATTTAGAGTAAGGGTGGAGAACTCGTTATCTACATCAAAAAATACCAAATTCGGAGTACCACATGGTTCTATATTAGCGCCGAAGTTGTATAATCGCAAAAATCGGGCTGTTTGCTGATGATGCGCTAATATATGCACACTCTTATTATGCAAATGTTGCGCGAGCGCATATCAACAAGCATCTAATCGTCTTGCTCCCTTAGCTAAAACACTGGAAAAAAACATTAAATACCTCCAAATGTAAGGGAATTATATTAATAAAAAAATTTACAAACAATAAAATTAACATGCCTATAAAAATCAATGACACTCAAATACTGATCAGAAACAAACTAAAATATTTGGTTGTCATGATAGGCTCACGTTTAAAATTCCATCAGCATGTACGTACGTATCACTCGTACTCCAGAAAGCATTTATTGCCATGCAAAGCTTGTATGCATTGTTGACACCGAATTCGCATCTGGAGCCGAGAAATAAATTAATAATCTAAAAACGAATTATTAGACCAATACTAATTTATGCCGAGCCAGTTTGGTGTGGTATTTCGGATATACAAACATACAGACTATAACGTATGCAAAACAAAATACTAAGACGGGTAACTTCAACTGACAGATACACAAGAATTAGAGATTTACATAATATGACAAACATACAAACGGTACAAGAATACTTGGACCAAACTGCCGAAACGTCTTACAGATACAAACCGCAAATATCGACATTGACGCAAGACTTGACGCAAATCAGAACTATACATAATTCCATACATAAACCACTATACCGCAGATCATTAATTTATTTCGAAGCACCATAGTGCTTGCAATGAATGTAGTTTGGACGAGTTAGGATGCATGTAATAAACAGAAACAGCTTGAACGCCTAAAACGCGTCTAAAGTAAAGTAAATCCCAAGATATAAGATCCTACCTTTTTGCTTTTTCAATGGGGCAATAAACGACAATATTAAGGTTTTGTGCATAGTTTCCAGGTATTACGATAAACGTATTTTTATTTTACCTGCTTTGTATACCGCCCTCACTTGTACCTGCAATCATATTGG
The DNA here is from genome assembly GCA_019049505.1 of Pachyrhynchus sulphureomaculatus. Lineage (NCBI taxonomy): Eukaryota > Metazoa > Arthropoda > Insecta > Coleoptera > Curculionidae > Pachyrhynchus > Pachyrhynchus sulphureomaculatus. The sequence continues at coordinate 160,453,902 of CM032449.1, forward strand.
ATCTATTTTTACCTATATATTTACCCCCTGGCAACCCGGTTTGAAGCCCCTTAAGTATTTGATAATATAGGCCTAATGACCACAGGTCCCCAGTAAGATTCCAAAGATACTTTTTATTTTTAGTTTTACTTACAACTTACAACGTAACAGCTCTATTTTAATTATGTGGCGTCCGGGGGGAAAATTGCAATAGTGGCTATCGCAAGAGAAAACATTTATCACTTAACGCTAAACAAATAGTGAAAAATGTTTACGACAGCTTGGTAAAAAGAAATTTGAATAAACAAAGTGCTTTGCAAGAAACCAGTGAACTAACAAAAACCCCAATTTCTACGATTAAGGGTATTGTAAAAAACCATCATTCAGGAACAGGGAAAAACGGAAAAATTTTCAAATGCATCATGTAGACGATTGTGAAAAAGACGTCATCAGAAGAAAAAATATTCTATGTATGAAGAGCAGTTGGTACCAACACTAGACAAAATAAAATTAAGACTGGTGCAGGACGGACCAATATACATTGTGGCCGATCAACCCTTCACAGAATTCTCTTAAGAATGAGATTCACATTCCGAAAAATCAACAAAAGGCAAGTAGTGATGGAGTCACAAAGATTACGAACTTGCGGCATACTTATTAACAAGAAATTAAAAAGTATCGATCAGAGAATTGGCCAATAATTTACCTTGACAAAACATGGTTCGATACCCATGACACTGTGCAAAAAGGGTGGGTTGACAGCAGTACAAAATGTCAGACTAACACACCTTCAAAAAAAGGTAAACGAATAACCATTTTGCATGCTGTATCTGAAAAAGGCTGGGTTTCAAATTGTCTACTATTATCTGCAAAAAACATAAAAGATTCTAGTTTGGACTATCACGATGACACGACCGCAGGACTTTTTGAAAATTGATTTGAAAATTCCCTTTTGCCAAATGTTCCCGAACAGAATGTTATAGGTATGGACAATGCAAGTTACCATAGTCGCCTACTAAATAAGATTCCTAATGCAGCCAATACCAAACCGGAAATACAGGTTATATGTTAGAAAATGACATTTATTTTGAAAGACTATAAATTCAAAAAGAAATATGTTTGTGATAGTATGGCTGAGAAAATGGGACACACTGTTTTGCGGCTTCCTCCGTATTATTGTGTGTTTAATCCAATTGAACATATTTGGCATCAAGTTAAATCAAAAATAAGGGCACAAAATGTTCCTCCTACTTTAAGCGTGTCAGTGGTTAATTAGGAAGAAAAAGTTATAAATGATATACCTTGTGAAAGCTGAAAGAATTCCATTCAGCACGTTGTTGAAATTGAAGATTCATATATTTATGTAAATAATATAAAACCACTGATAATTACCTCAGCTGATGACAGTGATAATGAAACCGAATTAGGCTTAAGTTAAAACATATTTTTATTTATACAATATGTCCCCTCTTGTAAACCCCATTCATTCAAACTGTATATTTGTACTTCTTATCCATTTGTTTTTACATGCATCTGTAAATAAACATATCCAAAATCACTTATAATTTTATTTATTTGCATTAATGAATAAAATTCTTAAGTCCATCTCTGCAACCTATCATAAACAAAAGGTCAGAATTTTTATATTTCTCACTTAAAACGGCAAAAATCAGGATCTTATATTTTGGGACAGGCTATAAGTTTAACTATGATGCGTTGGCCTAAAGCTATCGGGCGCTGGGAGCTTGTACGGAGTAACAAACAATAAAATATAAAACATTGGTTGAACTTTTGGTTAACTAAAACTACATAAACAGGGTAATATCAATTGTACAAATTATAGAATATAATTTAATAAATTTAAAGGTTTTAAATCTCAGTGCTTGTGAAGTGCAGTGAAATTAGAAATATGTAAAAAATGTGTACATAAATTAGATTAAGAAATGCATATATACATACATACATCCCACACATATACAAATATATAAATATATATATATATATATATATATATATATATATATAACATATATATGTATGTATATGTATATCAATTATAAATATATATATATATATATATATATATATATATATATATATATATATATATATATATATATATATATATATATATATAATAGGCTAAGGCTATATCACAAATAAACAAAATAAAACGTAAATAATATATATATATATATATATATATATATATATATATATATATATATATATATATATATGTATGTATATGTATATCAATTATAAATATATATATATATATATATATATATATATATATATATATATATATATAAAATAGGCTAAGCTATATCACAAATAAACAAAATAAAACGTAAATAAAAGAGTGAATAGAACATATTGGTATGATAAAGAGTGTGAGAAGAAAGGAATAAAAGGAAGAAGAATAAAAGCGATTAGAATAGAAATGTTTAAAGTAAATAATTTTGCTACAATGTACCTGATCATATCAAGCTGTCGTTTTTTCCCAGTAAACAATTTAAAAATTGCATCAAATATAAACAACTAATAGTAAAAACATCTTTTATCATAAAATAAATAAAGAAAATATCATTTATGACCTTATCGGAAATGATAATTTCATGAACAGACACACAAGGTTCTAATACCAATGACAGAACACCAGCCGCCATAAGGCATACCATTCGAATGAGGATGCTGTTAAAGAACCCTGTATTCGTAGAATCCATAGAATATAATAGAAAATGTATTTAGAATCTTGAAGGACATTTTGAATAATAAAGAAATTGTTGAATTTGATTTTGATTGATGAAAAAATTATACAATAAAAGATGAAATTGAAATACCAGGAACAGAGATATCCGGATATGGTGTCGGGGAAACTGAGGTGAGGCACCAAACAACAAAAGTAACGAGAATTGCTGCATGCCTGAAAGATACAATATGGAAAAATAATGACATGAGGATCGACGTCAAATCAAGGATTTACAAGACGGTCGTAAGACCTATAATAACGTACACCGCAGAGACTCATCCAGACGCATCAACAACTAAGAGATTATTGGAGACAAGCGAAATAAAGATACTCCGACGAATGGCCGTAAAAACGTTATAGGTCAAGAAAAGAAGCCAGGATAAAAGAAGTACATGCAAAGTATAGAGCATAAATCACTGGGTACAAAATAGAAAAACAGAGTAGAGCAAAGACATCAGTAGAATGGATGAGGGAAGGATGGTTAGAACAGCACGAGATAAATGGCCGTCGGGTAGAAGAAGCTTGGGAAGACTACGAAAAAGAACAATAATCTCGTCATTAAATAAAGGCATAAGTGACGAAGAAGTAACAGGCAAATATGCCTAAAATAGAGTCTTCTTCTTTTGCATTTATGTCGTCCAGTTTTGAACATAGGCCTCCTTCAAACTCTTTCATGTGTCTCTGCCTTGTGCTTCTCTATTCCAGTGTAGTCCTCCCACTCGTTTTAAGTCGTCTCCCCATCTCATCTGTGGGCGGCCTCTTAATCTTTTTCCTAACCATGGTCTCCACCGCTGTATTACCGCGTTCCATTGTTGGTCTGGTTGTTTGGCATTATGGCCTGATGAACAAGCAAGACTAAAGTGGGACTTTGCAGGTCATATTGCCTAAAATAGAGTAGGAAGAAGAAAGAGAAACAATATATATTCGATTTTTGTCAGTCCAACCAGTCTCAATTTTTCAAGGTAAATTCTCAGTTCGGGTCCGTTTAATTTGAAAAACTCCGAAATTTTACTTGAAATATTCCCAAATTGGTGTTATGGTTAAGAAGTCACGGTGTCCAAGACGTGTCGTAATGTCACTGTACCCTCTCCGTCAAAAAAGAAAGGGAACTTTTTGCAAATAGAAAAAAATAGTAGCGTTACCTGGTATTACTGTCGAAAACATAAACATTTCGTCAGCTATTTTAAAAAGTTTATTTAATTATATGCCCAAATATTGTAGTAAAAGTGATGGTATGTCAAAAACCTGTGAAAAATGAGGTATTAGTTTCTGAAGTTCACGCAAGTCTCATTTAAGTGACAATCCAAGCGCCGATTAATATACTTATTTATTTAATAATGTTTATTTGGCTAGCTCATGCTTCCTCGCAACAAACATCGTCACAGTTTCAAAAATGAGATTAATATATTGTTTCACTTTTCACATTTCATTTGTTGACAAAATTAGCTAGTAACTAAAAACTATAACTATTATACAGTGAGTTGAATAAAGCATGATTGACAATTTAGATCTTAAATTATTTACACCTAACTTAGCCTAGGTATTGGGGAACTTAAGATATTTCATTTTAAGGTACTTGATGGACATAAGCTTAAAATTTAACTTAATATTAACTTTAGCTAATACACAATGAGTTGAATACAGCATGATTGACAATTTAGATCAACTTAGCCTAGATATTGAAATATCTTAAGTTGTTTCAAACTTAAGATATTTCATGAACATAAACTTAAATTTAAACTTAATTTTAACTTAAGCTAATCCAGAGGCAGAGGATCACTGGGTCTTTGCAGGCGGTGGCAGACATGGCGTGGAGGTGGACGGTAGGCGGTCCTGGCTATGGAGTTGGGGTGGTGAGTGGCTTTATCCAAGAATTTGAGCTGGGCGCTGCTGATGAATTCCCGGATTGTGGAGATTTGGGGGTCTCTATGAAGTTGAGTGTTACGGACGAACCATCGGGCGATGGCGATGATACGGAGGGCCTTTGTCTGGAGGGCGGATCTGCGGGTGCGTGATATCCGGCACCACGCTAGGCTGAAGAAGGTCATTCCAGCTCGGATAATCATCTTGTAGAATGTCAACTTGTTGCGCGTTGACAATTTGCTGGACTTGATAAGAGGGTAGAGCATGCCAAGGAGTTAGTTGGCTTTCTGGGCGGAGGCGGTGACCTGGTCCTTCTATATTAGCCGCTTGTCGTAGTGGAGCCTTAAGTACTTGATGCTGTTGGACCATCGTAGTCGGGTTGCTTTCCGGCAGTGGGTAGCGAGCCTTAGAGAACATGGTGGCTTGGATCTTCGCTGGGTTGAGCTGGATTCTCCAGTGGTCGAACCAGATGACTAGCGTGTTGAGGTGGCGTTGGAGGCGGCTAGTGATGATCCTTGCTATATTATTAGTGAGCGGCCACAGTGACAGTATCATCTACCAATCATGTGGTTCTGATCCCATGTGAACTCTAGGTCCCGCCTAATTGACCCTAACATTGAATAGAGTTGGCAAGAGAACCATTCTAATCTATTTCTTCTTGTCTAACTACTGTAGTTACGGACTGTCCAGTCTTCGTTACTTCGTCGTCGTATTTACCGAAAATACATTTTTATTTAACCCAAATTTTATATACAATTACCACACTCGATACAACGTAACTTAAGTTTTTATGATTTTGCCATTAAATTGACTAGTTTTAGGTTATAGTAATTCTCTAGACAATACTACGATCCTCCGAATTGTATACTAATTATTTTGTTTAATGGTTTCTAAAATAAAATGAATATTTGTTCCATTTTTTATCGTTACTTACAAAATTGGTGATTTCGTCATACTCAAATATCCAACAGATATATTTATTTGAATGATTTTTTTGTTCTAAAAGATCCCCAAGATTTTTCTCTTTGGTAAATAGTCATTTAAATTCTTTTATATAGCTGCTATGGATAAATTGTTTTGAAGACGGGAAGTTTTGACTATTGCTTTGCCTAAAATATTATTAGATGTACCTAAAGACCAAAAAATGATCAAACATTTATGCTGATTTTAAATATTCTTCCGTTAATATTATGCTAATAAAATGTAATAATTTACATAAAATCAGTTCAGTATACAATGCATCTTTCTAATTCTTTCATTATCCGGATATGCGTAGTCATACTCGTGTTTTAATCAGCTTAAATTTATTAATTGATTCAGATGAATTTCGGTATCATGGTTGCAAAAAACTCAGGTAAAAAAACCTATAAAAGAGGGTAGGTAGCGAGTTAAAAGACGAAATTACCATTACAATGTAAAATTTGAACTAGAAGATCTAGTTTCAATAATGATATATTAAAAAGGATGAAATATTTAGAGGATGAGACGAAGTGATGTCTAATATTCTAAGAGATAGTAACAGTTTTTTTACATAACATTTTAACGCTTGAAAGCTTCGTTGTCTTGTCATTTATATAATAAGGATGGAATATATAGAGGATAAGATGAAGTGATATCTAATAGTCCAAGAAATAGTAACAGTTTTTTCAGCACAATTTTTTAACGCTTAAAAGCCTTATTACCTTTTCTTTTATGTAATAAGGGGGATGAGAATTAAGCTAATGTTAACATTATTCAGCCTCATATATATTTGTTAGGCAATCAGGTTCGTTCGGTTTTTATCTTCGCCCAACATCGAGCCATTTTTTATTTATTTTATAAAAGCAGTTTGGTGTAGTTTGTATTAACGTCTTTTGGGAAAAACAACTTTAAACATGAAAAGTTAAATTCTCTTCACTACATATTGCTTTGGTATTTCCAACGAGAAAAACTAGCTTTACAAGTCCATCAAAAACATGTTGTGAGACCTCAGAATGAGTCAGAAATAGTTTGCTACATTCTGTTCTAGAAACTTCGATAGCGTATATAGCCCTATCTAGTCAACTAAACGTTGTCGAATTAGACTTAAAAGCCATCATGGAATCTAATTAATCCTAGTCGGTATAATAAATGGTAGAAAAACTAATATATCTCATAAGAAAGTTGAAAATCAACGGAATGTGTTCCAAGCACAAGTCAATTAAGCATATATATAAAATATACGATAATATATATATATATATATATATATATATATATATATATATATATATATATATATATATATATATATATATGTATACGAAATGTTGCTAGCATAATGACCTGTTTTTGAAAAAAGTGGTGACGAGCGATGCAAAATGAATTGTCTACGATATCATACGTCAAAAAGTGACGAGCCGTGTCAAACAAAACTAAAAGTAGCATTTTACACTTGTTTTATTTTAGGTAGGATTACAAAGCAGTCATTTATTGCAAGAGTGATTAACTCAATAGTATATTGCTCTCAATTAACAGAATTAATCTGGAAAATCCGCGAGAAATCTCCAAAATCGAGCACAAGAAATCAGTCTTGAATGGGAAGTTTTACTCCATAGTCAATGAATCTTTCTATTTCTGGCAACCATCTACATATTTCACTCGTTATAAATCTTCATGGATGGGAAAACCTTTACAGATTAAGAAGACATTCAAACATATCTCGAGTGGTTTCTTGAGGAAAAATGCCAGAGTTCGTAGACAGGTAGCAATAGGGTATCAATAATAATGGTGTTTGATTATTTATTAGAATAAAATATTAGGAAAAAAAAATCATATTTTACGCTCAAAAACCTATCTAACTTATTTGCACACCAAATACTATTAACTGAAATGTGTTAAAATTAGCTTTGACAAAAACTAAATAACAGCTATTAATTTATTAATCCAAATCGATTTGATCCCCTACTAATCTACCCCACTGCAACACACTTATGCAAATGTTCTTTCCAATCTTTAAAACACTTGTTCTATTCGATTTCCGATATTGCTTTCAAGGAGGCACTCTTTTGTATCTTCTACAGATTCAAGACCATTTCCACTGAGTGGTAATTTCAGCTTGAGGAACAGAAAAAAGTTATGCGGTATTATATCTGGTGAATATGGTGCTTACCAAATGGTCAACTTTTCATTTATGCTTAAGGGGGAGGTCTGTGTACAAGACCGTTTTTTTATGATTCATTTATTGAGAAACTATTTATACAAAAATGAAAAAGTACATACTTTTTGGCTTCAAAAATAGTGCCTCAACTTTTTAAAACAATTCAAAATGGCGAAGCAGCAGCTGCTTAATGCTAACTTCTTGAATTTGAGCCGAGCAGGGGGTGCCCAGGTCGCTGTAGTGAATTAAAAAAAAAATAAAAAATCATTAGGATGTGATTAAACGCTTTGAATGAATTTAAATTTACAAAAAAAAATCAAAAATTGGCGAATTTGGGAATATTTTGAAAAAATTAACCCTTTTTTTATAAACAATTGTCAAAAAAAATAATGTTTATAATTAACTTTTTATAATTTTTTGTACATTCATTCATAGGTTAATGAATATCTGTATAAAATTTCAAGTGAATCCGTGAATTACTTTTTGAGCTACAGTACACGGCTTGCGAAATTTTACGTTTTGAGAAAAACGCGGTTAAAGTTTTTATAGTAAATCCTTCGTCGCTTTAAATTTCGTAGCCGATGCACTTGGTCCAACTTCTTCTTGCTCAATATAGCGCATATCCTTGGCCTTATTATTTGAGTAATGCCGTAGGCGGGGGCGACTTGAACGACAATTGGGTTCATTTTTATCAATTTTTCGAGTCAACAATATAAACTACTGAAAAGTCCAAAACGTGAAGCGACTGAACCAATCAGAGATAGTCTCTTTCATGACACGATAGGTGCTCTTAGAGTTCAATTTTTGATTTAAAACTCCTTCAGATGTTCAAGTAACTTTTTATGAAAAAAAAAAACTTCAAAAATTTTTTTATATATACAGACCTCCTCCCTTTTGAATAATTATTGTATATTGTATTGTATGATAGAGTATTATCGTGAAGCAAAATTTATAAGTTGTTCTGCAACAATTTAGGCATTTTTTACTAATTCACTAGCTTAAGCAATGCATAACGCTTAAATAATACTCGATACTGACCGTCTGATCAACTGAAGTGAATCCTTTGTGCACTCTGTTTCCAGATCATATGAATAGATCTTATCCCATCACCAATAATTATATATTTCAAAGAGGACTCATATAGAAAATGCACCTATTTAAAGACCTCAGCACGACAATGTTTTTCAAGGTATATTCAGTTGTTTGGAACAAAACACGATAACACACGAGACAGTCCAAAATCATACTTTAACCAATCTCTAATATTTAAATGGTAAGTACTGACTACAAGTTTCTTAATTTTGTTGATCCTATCTTCTATGGTTCATCTTGAACTGCTTCTCTACGCTCTTCGAACGATTTCTCACTAGATAAGTTTGATCTTGCTACAATAATATTTTCTTAATATTTTTAACGAATCGATGCAGTAAAATTTCGTTTTTACAATAATATCTGACGCATATTATTTGCTAAATAAATTCTTCATTTTACAAGTCACCAACGACAGATTTTCACCGTTCGGAAGCAAGTTTTTATTTCTAACCTAATAGAGAAAATATCATGAAAATTTTAACCAGACATTGGTTATAGCTCTACCACTTTAGGTCTTTTTAATTTCTGAACATAGTAGTAGATCGCTGACGAAAATTAATTTGTGAGTAAATAATGAAAACTAAAACAAGAAAGATTTATAGGTTATAAATAACTAAATACCTATTATGAATATTTCAATATTCCTATTTGGATAGAAGTCTTTGAGATACTGAGAAATAATATGTTAGGCGAATGATTTTTTTTTATATAAATGAATTTCAAAGTTTGCTACAGCTTTTGCAGATCGGTGACATTAAATTTTATAACATATACTTTTTAATGTTCCGTACGGAACACTTATAAGATCACTTCTGTGTCCGTCCGTCCATCTGTCACACCCGATTTTCTCCGAAACTATTTGACATAGAAAGTTGAAATTTGGTACTAATATAGAAATTGATGGCCTCATCAGAGCCCTGTAGTTTCGCAAGTTAAATTTTGACTTAAGGGGTTAGTTATGGGGGTAAAATCGGAAGTGAAAAAAGAAATTTTTTACTAGGTCATCGAGTGGGGTGTCAAATGAAAGCTTGTAAAACACAAGTTCAAAAATATATATAATGTAATACTTGCACACACTTTTCTTTGTATTATTTTTGAAAAATCGCGAAAAATCGCTGTCCCCCACCCATACCTCGAAAAGTACTGACCAAAAAAATTTTGAAAAAATCCTGGAATATTCTCCACAGTGTGTAAATTGAACGAAAATTATCGCAGGTGCATTTCCTTCAATAATATATCTGGTATATAAAAAAAAACAAAAATTTGAAGATCAACAGTTTTTAATAAAAACTCATTTGGGGTGTGTTTTGTGAAGTCACTGATCATTTTATACCTCAGTAACAAAAAATTTTATTTTAAAAGTAATTAACGTACGGAACACTAATTGCGCAAGTTCAACTTGTACTTGACAGGATATATTTATTTGGCATTAAAACTTTCTGGAAACTAAATTTTTTTTACTTAGCTTAGTAAATAAGTTATTGGTTCACATCTACAGTAAAAAACTATTTGCTAAAATTAAGCCATGCAAATTCACATTTTCACACAAAGAAAGCCGAAGTCAGTAATTATTTTTTTAATAGACTGCGGTTATTTATTTGTTAACGGTTTAGTGGTTACACATCAATATGTAACGTACGACGTAACTAATAGCAGATAATGAATACGTGTGCATATTATTACACCTAAGAGTTCTGTTTTGAGCTCCTTAATATTTTTTTGTTATGCAGGAGTATTGCACTATTCCAGAGGCCATAAAAAGTTCACTTTATTTTACAGTCGATGATATGGTGATATTGGCAAATGTAAGTTCAAAAGACATACGGCAATAATTTGATTAAAAATTTACCTGCTTTTAAAGGTCAGTTGATTTCTAATTCTATGATTTAACATAATTCTCAAGAATTCTATATACCTAAACTTTTTTGATCTGATAAAAAGTCTGTTTTAAATAATCCTTTATTATTTGGTATTTTCTGTCCTCAGCCCTAAGTATTCCATGATACTAATAATTCCTGCTATAATATTACAGAGAAAAACGTTAGAAGTAAGCAGTATTGTGCAGGATTACAAGAACCATTTTAAATTCAATTACACTAAACCACTTAATGACGATTAAACCCCAACATAATCACCATAAGGGTTAAGAAGAAGAATGTGCCTACGAAGTATGTAATATAAAATATAGAAAACAGTTGATAGACATGGAGAAGTAGAGGAAAACGTTACATTCATTTAAACATATCAAGGGAGGTCTCTTCTGCAGGAAAAATGGATGTTTTCCAGTTAGATATTTTTAGCAGGTTATATTATTCACTAAACTAAATCGTTTCACCAAATATACCCTGTGTAAAATTTTAGGATGTTTTTTTTTTAAAAAAGGACAATTCTAGAATTATACTTTGTCTGTCCACGTACAAAGTGTCTAAAAATATTATCTCTTATTGTCTTGAAAGAATATCTACTGAAAAAAAAACAAATCACTAGAATACCGAGAACTGACCAAACTAATTGAAATATTCCAAGAGAAAAATTTTAAAAGATGTCTTTTTTGTTGATATTTAGGTTTTATATTTTTTGTAAAAATTGGGAAAACAAGGAGTGATGAACATCTAAGACATTATTGAGCTTTATGGAATACGGAAGAGAAATGATAGAAGTGAAAAACTAAGCAACTTTTGTATATAAAGTAAATTGGCCATGACCGATACCTCATTGAAAATTGGAAATCTCCTGGAGATCGGTACAAAAATCATATAGATTATATTGAAATGAACCAAAGGTGGAAATCAGCTATACTGGACATGAGAACTTACCCAGAAGCAGTCTGTGATTCTAACCATCAACCATCAACTTCTGGTTATCGTTCTTCGTATGAAACTTCTAAAAGATTGAAGAACCTGAATATACTCAATAGCTATGGAATAAAGTAAAAACATCGATAAAAAGTGCTTATAAAGACATACATCCCGAAGAGTAAAAATATGTATTAGAAAACCTTGGATGTCTATAAAAACATGGTAGAATAGAGGAAAAATATGAAGAAAACTGGACTAAACGATGATCAGCAGATAAGAGAATACCAAGATCTAAACTGACTGTAGATAAGACAGATTAGAATACATATCAATAACCAGTGTAAAGAACTACAAACAGATGCAGAAAAAAATTAAGTAAAAGTTCTTTTTTAAAAAATTAAAGACAAACATTTCAAGCCTAAAACTTGAGCAGTCGATGATAAGAATGGAACACTTCGGATAGAGAAAGAAAAAATAACAGAGAGATGCAAAGAATACTGTAAAAGGCTTTATTATGACTTACAAGAACAATGCGCACGCCTACCTGAAATAATAAGGAGTTAAGTAGAAAAAGCTATTAAAAAAGAATAAGGTGCCTGGCTGTAATGACATCACAGGAGATATTCTTAAGGAACTAGATACTAAGACTATCAAAATAATCCATAAAATATGTAATAATACAACTGAAATATGGCCAAAAGATTACTCTACATAAGAAAGGCTTCACCCGTAGATGTAGTAATCATCGCACACTATCTCTGTTATCACATCCAAGTAGGGTAATCTTACACATCATAAATAATGGTATACGATACTATCTAGATCAACAAATGTCTAGAGGACAAGTCGGATTCGTTAGAGGAAGAGGCACCAGAAATGAAATTGTTAACATCAGACAACTGAATGTAGAGAATATTACGTGTCTATGGTAAAGTGCTTCACAGACTATAACAAAGCCTTTGATTTTGTCAACCGGAAAAAGTTTTGGTAGGTACTTAAGCAAATGGGTGTTCTTTTACATCTGATTAAATTGATTGAAAACTTTTACTTGGAAAGCATTATGATGGCGAGAATGGACAATACAACATCCGATCAATTTCATCCTCGTCGAGGGGTTAGACAGGGTTGTGTTCCGTCTCCTATATTGTTTAATATAGTAAATTTATAATGAGAAATGCGCTGAACGAGTCGGATAGTGGAATCTTAATAGGAGGTGAGCAAATAAACAACTTGCGTTATGCTGATGATAACACTATACTTACAGCAACTGAGGATGAGATGACCACAATCTTAAATCGGATAGAGCAAGAAAGTGAGAAACTAGGTTTAACCATAAACGGGGACAAAACAAAGTTGATGTTAGTCGATAAAGCTAACAAAATTGTAAGAACTGACTTACTCAACGGTATCGAGAAAGAATAATAAGCTTTATATATCTGATATCAACCATAAATAGTGTGGGAGGATGCGATTATGAAATAAAGAGAGGAATATCCCTAGCAAAAAATGCGATGACGAGGCTTACTGAGATACGGAAAAAGCCGTATATAACCAAAAGAACAAAATGAAATCTTGTCCAGGCCTTCATATGGTGTAGAATCCTGGACCAAAGAAACATAAATCCATTGATTCCTTTGAAATGTGGTGTTATAGGAGGATGCTGAGAATTACCTGAAACGTGAGAAGAACCAATCGACCTTTACTGAAGGAAATAAATATAACCGTAAGTTTATTATCACTGTGGGTAAAAAGAGTTCCTCAATATTTTGGATATGTAACCAGAAGGCAGGTGATAATTTAGACCAGTTTATAATAATGGGAGAGATCCAGGGTAAAATAAGCAGAGGCCGCTCGCCAACAAGATGGTCGGATCAAATAAAACAAATTGTAGATCAACCACTCCAAAAATCGACACATTTGGCAGAAGATCGAGAAAAAAGGAGGAAAACGGTAGAGAGGACTGTAAAATTATTCCAAGAGATCATAAGCCTCAAAATTGTGGAAACGAATATATATATATATATATATATATATATATATATATATATATATATATATATATATATATATATATATATATAGAGAGAGAGAGAGAGAGAGAGAGAGAGGTTTTGTTTGGAATATATTTAATACGGTGGATATGTGATGCACTATAACCATTTAGAAGACGTTACGAGTTAATGACTACACTCTGTGGCACAGCGAAGAGGAGAAATGGGGAGCATGTGTCCCCCACCTCTAGGTGTGGACAAAATAGCGACCTATTAGAAACAGTTTTATTATACGAAAGGGTCTTTCTTTCTGAAAAATCGGATTATGTAATTTTATATTGGATTTGAACTTTTGGAATTAAATTAAAATTTCTCCCTTCTAGTTATTAATTTTTAAAAAATATAAGTTTTCCCTAGTTTCACTATATGGAAGAATTATCTTCTGTGAAAAATATCTCCTCCTTGGACATCATATATGGTATATAATACAAGTTTTGAATATTCTACTATATGAAAGAGATCATTTCAGCGACAAATCTCCTCTTCTTCCCCATGATAATAAATTTTGAGTTTACTGAGTTGAGGGAGGTCTAGATCTTTAAGGTTTCTACTGTGAGAGAGATTATATTTCTTCAGAAGGTTCCGCCCACAATAGTTAATTGGCGCTCCTATATTTGTCAATTACTTCCCTCCCTTATGAACAGCTTAGTATTACCTTTTGTTTCTTAAAGAAAGGCGTCCTGAACTTGCTATATAGTAGCTATATAATATTTGAGTGATACCTATTGTTGCTTCACTTTACTTTCGATAAGTGCTTAAAAGTAATAAAACTTTCCCCTCTCGGTTTTTCCTATACATATTCCTGTTAATTTATTCCGAATTGTAAGTTTTTCCATTATAAACCATACCATTGAAACTATATAAAATCTATCGACTCTTACCCCTTTCCCGAAAGCAATGTTACTCAAAAAATACAAATTTTATTTCTACTTCAAGTATTTTATGTGTACCAGAACACTTTGTTCAAAAGTTATTGCACTAACAGGCAGCCAGGTAGAGACAAGAAAACAGACAAACCAACAGACAAACAAACAGAAAGACCGGAAATATATGGTTTCTGATTTAAGAACCCTGAAATGTAAGGAAATACAAAAATCTGTTTATTGAAGCAACACAGACCTGGAAACTGAAAAAAATATTTTTTTGTGATTAGGGATTCTGAAATGTGAAAAAGCCCAAACGTATTAAAGTAGATAGGAGTAGGGTGGTAAATAAAGAACCAATTCTGGAGACAATAGCTCGCTTGAAACAAGAATAGAGATGAAAATACTGTAATTATTACAGAGTATTTTCCCTTTTAACATTTAAGGTCATGCGCCTTCAGGAAAGATTTGTTTGGTACTACTGATACCTTCTACCTCTCATTGATTTACAACTGGTCGCTTATTATGTGGTAAAGCACCGCTTAAACTTTTAACTGCTTCTAGAGGCGTGTTATTAAATACTGTACAATATTTTAATACTTCATCCTGCAGGGCAGATGAATACCTCAAAGTGTGTCAGAAGGTGTTGATGTGTGAACTCTACTCTATTATTAGACATACATTTTGTTTTTGTTTTTGCCTTGTTACGAAAAGCGATCGTACTAATATGGTGTTAGAAAACAGACATTAAGTTTTCAACTTGAAATACAATTTTGAAATTAATGTTGCTAATTACTATTAAGTATCTAATCTATAAATATATATAAAATATGATTTTAGAATTTCGCTTTCATGTCTTTGAAAACACATAGAAAACTCTGTTATTTGGCGCACCCTTTTTTTAGTGTTCCGCACGGAACACTTATATGATCACTTCGGTGTCCGTCTGTCTGTATGTCTGTCTGTCCGTCTGTCTGTCCGTCTGTCTGTCCGTCTGTCCGTCTGTCCCGTCTGTCCGTCTGTCCGTCTGTCCGTCTGTCCGTCTGTCTGTCCTTCTGTCACACCCGATTTTCTCCGAAACTATTTGAAGTAGAAAGTTGAAATTTGGTACTAATATAGAAACTGATGGCCTCATCAAAGCCGTGTAGTTTTGAAAGTAAAATTTTATTTAAGAGGTTAGTTTTGGGGGGTTATATCGGATGTGAAAAAAAATTTTTTTTACTAGATCATCGAATGGGATATCAAATGACAGCTTGTAAAAATACGAGTTCAAAAATATATATAATGTCTTACATGCGCACGCTATTCTTTGTATTATTTTGAAAAAATCGGGAAAAATCGCTATCCCACCCTCCATCTCGAAAAGTACTGTTCCAAAAATTTTGAAAAAATCCTGGAATGTTCTCCACGGGGTATAGATTGAACGAAAATTATCACCTTTATTAAGTTGTCTGGTATATAAAAAAAAAACAAAAATTTCAAGGTTAGTTTTCAGTAAAGATCGGAACAAACTTTGTTGAAAACTCATTTGGGGTGTTTTGTGAAGTCGCTGATCATTTTAGACCTCCGTAACAAAAATTTTTGTTTCAAAAGCAATCAACGTACGGAACACTATTTGCGCAAGTCTAACTTACACTTGACCAGGTTTTTTTGAGTTCTTAACTGAAAGTAAGTTCTCACATCATGCTATATTGTAGACATTGAACAAAATTTGTAATTGTAGTATTCCGATATGATAATCTCCATTTCCTTAGTATACTCCCCATCTCTTTTTTTATCTTCCCATGCACTCATAATATATTTAATTCATTACTCCTGCTCTTTTAAAGCTAATAGCAATACTACCATCTTCGTTATGCCAGACTAAACAAGCAAATTATAAGTTTTTCTATGACTTTATATCTGGTTAACAGACGATTAGCATTTCATAAAAACAAAATGGCGAGAAATAGAATTTTCTTAAAACAGTTTATTTTTAGATAAGGATTATATCTGTAGCTGTACTAAGACCAAAAATCGAAAAGTAAACTGCTTCTAGAGTTTAGTGTTTACCTTCTTATTGATTTGAAATTTGGTACAAATATAATAGTGGAAGAAGAAATAAAACCTATAATTTTTGAGCGATATCGCTTCAGGAGAAAAGAGGAGGGTCAAAAAATTTTATATGGTTTCAGTAGAGAAAATTTGTTTATGTTTATGATAATGAAGAAAGCAGTATTATTTATTGTGTAGTCAAACATATAAAAGTGTAAAAGGGAGTGCTTCGAATATATCGGGCTATATGTCCTTTTCAGGGTTCTTGTTATTTCCTCGTTACTTACAATGTTAACAAAAATGATAATCAATGGGGTGTAATTATAGATTGATCTTAAGTAAATATGCAAACGCGATGAGTTACTGTGTACGTCTTTTTTAAAGTTAAATGTTTCATATTAATTTTTATTAGTAAACTCTATGTCAATCCCATGCTAGCAAAGTAGTTTCTTCATGGATGCACTTGCATGTGTAAATGAGAAAATGAATATTCATTAAATGATAATTTTACACAATACACGAAATCATATCTGACTTTAATGAATCGAACACACATCATTCACAAACAGATTACAAAAATTAAATATAAAAAATTATAATATCCAGTCTTCCAATTATTAGATGATCTTTTAACTCGTTCACGAGACAATAAAAGTTGTATCTCATCATTCTCACACAGTAAAACCAGTAGGGATTCCAGCCACCCATTGACTACCTTCCATAGTTTTTTAAGAACCTTCTGTTTTTTTGATCGGACGTGAACAATAAATGTTTATACTTAGTAGTGTTGCAGTAATGGGCTATATTAGACTTTTAGTCATTTTCTACATTCTGGGGGTTCCATTTTAAATATCTTTATTAGGTAGCTGAAGAATGATAATAATTGACATTGTTATAATCTCATAATTTTTTTTGATTTGGGGTGTGAATTTTAATGGTTATAACAACTCAAATTGGATTTAAATTGATGAATTTAAACGTCAACAACAAAATCTAATTTTATGGTTCTAACAAGGAGTATAGAAAAGATATCGGGTATAATTAAAAGAAGAGAGTAAATAATTTGGCTCTACCTTTATTTTTATAATTAGGTGTGAAATGTGTTCTAACTTAATACAATTAAAACGAGGAACTAGGTGAATAGAAGTTAAGTAGAAGTAGTAATAAGAATACTTCTTCTGCTGCTAGTAATAATAATGAGGGAATTATAATAATAATAATAAAAATCAGCTTATACTCTGGTTTAAAATCATTCAGGAGTTCTTCGCAGGTGTAGTAATGCAGTTAGGAGAGTAAGGATACTTATTGTAAACTAAGACAGAAAATTACAGACCGAAGACTTTTCACAAAAGACCAGGGTTTTTTTTTTTAAAATTTGCCAGAATAATAGTGGCAGTACTAAGACATTGTCTAAAAGATGCCGTGAATGTATATTTTGGCACCTGGATAACGCTGAAGGATATTACGACATCCTCGCCGATATATCCATATGATATAGAAAAGAGTCTAAGTAACTATTCTGGCAGGAAAGTGAACGATAAAAAAAAGCATATCACTATAAATTTATTTGTAGGTAACAAAATAATAACTAAAACTTGTTCTTTACTAATTATTTTCTACCTAGCTGGCATGGTAGGTAGATATATTACCTTTAAAGTCTAGTCTATAGTATTAATTTTATTACCTATCTACCTTAGGGTATTTATATAAATGTAACAACACTAATACTCAAATATCATTTTGTATCAGAAGAAGCTATAGTATAGCGAAACGCGTCATACAGTTTCAGTGAAACTAAATAAAGTGGAAATTGGACAATATTACTCTTTCATTACATTCGTTATGAATTTCCATCAAGTAACAGCCACAACAATTCAAAGTAATTTCAAAGTGTGAAAAAGATGTGGTTTAACGGTTCTTCATCAAAGATGAAAATGAAGTTAGTAAATAACAATGGGCGCAACCTCCAAATCCTTCATGAGATAACTACAGTTTTTACCTCATATTTTTGATGAAGGTGCAGGTAGTGGCAGTAAAGGGCACCATTATAAGTCGATTTTGCCGCTTGCGATTTGTTTGAAACTATTATATTCGAATAGATTATCGAATACTAACTACTGGGCCAATAGGTAACAACCGTCAAAGTACTCTCCACCACCAATGGTCATTATTAGGGGACGAAAAACGGAAAAATTGGCTAATTACGATTTACTTAGACTTTGACGAATACGACTTGTTAAAAACTGAAATTAATCGAAGATAACAGGGAACTCTAACTTTTGGCCCATTAGGAAATAACCTTCAAACTACTCTTCAACCCCAGTGGTCATTATTAGGGGATGAATAGAGGAAAAATCGACTTATTTCGATTTTTTGGACTTTGCTGAGTACGGCTCGCTAAAAGGTTTATTAAATGTAGGGAATATCGAACTGTTACTTTTAGGCTAGTTGGTAACAACCGTCAAACTACTCTCCACCCCTAATGGTCATTATTAGGGGGAAAAGGGGAAAAATTAACTTATTATCACTAGTAATCTGTGATAAACGATACAAGTTACATTTTCCACCTTTTCAATCCCCTAAACATGACCAGTGAGGGTGGAGAGTAATTTGCGAGTTGTTACACATTGGTTCAGAATTAAATATCCGATATTTATTTCACCTAAAAAAAAGTTTTTAGTACGTTATACTAACTAAAGTCCAAGTATATCGAAATAAGCCGATTTTCCCCCTTTTCATCCCTAATAATGGCCACTGAGGGTGCAGGGTAGTTAGGCGGTTGCTATCCATTGGCCCAAAAGTTAGAGTTTGATGTTCCTTACGATTAATAAAAGTTTATAGCGAAACCGTATTAAGTAAAATTAAAGTAAATCGAAATAAGTCAATTTTTCCCCCCTTTCCATCCTCTAATAATGACCACTGGGGGGTGGAAGGCAGTTTGGCGGTTGTTACCTATTGGCCCAGTAGTTAGTATTCGATAATCTATTCGAATTTAACAGTTTCAAACAAATCGCAAGCGGCAGAATCGACTTATAATGGTGCCCTTTACTATGGGCCACTACCTGCACCTTCATCAAAAATATGAGGTAAAAACTATAGAATCTCAAAATCATGAAGAATTTGGAGGGTGCGCCCATTGAGACTTTTAATCGACATGGTGACCACTACAAAATAAAATAAAAATTTAGCGGAAGCCCGATTTATATTTAAATTGTGCGAGGTCCTTTGTGCAGATTTATTAGAAACGTTGTGAATGCAGTTAAAAAAATCAAAGTTCTTCATGTTGTTTCATTTGTGGAGATTTTTATACCACAATAGGATTTTCTCAAGCTATTGGATGTGTTTATAAAACACTAGTAAAAATAGATGTTCCAAGAGAAAATGAGGGTACTTTTATTGATAACAGTAGAAATTCACTTTTAACTGTTTGATTAAGCTTGTTGGAAAAATACACAAATATCTTTATTGTCTGGTAATTATTTAATTTTATACTTGTCTAATTATTAAACTAGAAAATGAACTTAACAAATAATCATGAACCCTGTTTGTTCAGGTTATATCATTATAGGTCTTCTAGATTTCACTTGTATCGATTGAGTAAGTTATGCTGACGTTTCACCGATCATCCTGTCTGCTTCTTCAGAGCTTGTTCTGGGAACTAACTTCTATGGAATCTAGCAAGAAACTGAGTTAATTTGGCTTACATACGACTCTTTTGTATTAGTGGACCAGGGTGGAGGATAGGCGAGGCTTCATAAATGATCTGTTCCTAGGTTTATGAGAGGTAAGGACCAATGTCGCGATAAAGGTTGTTGAGATGTTTAGATATTTTGATGGACTCCCGAATTTTCCTAGAATAGAGAAAGGAATTTATTGCATGGATCTTTAATTAACCAAAGAGGGTTTGGTACCCTGTTTGATGCTAGTATTTAGCTAGTGATAAAATTAGAACGTTATAAAGACGTATTGCCCTTTGATGTTCTTTAATTCCAGTATATATATTTCCCTTCATTTCGCCGATTTAGGTTTTACCATAGCTACATGGGATATTGTAGCCTCCTGGGTGTATAATCTAAGATGTTCTGAGAATTGAGAGCATATAGAGAAACATGTTTTATGTTCCCGTAGAATTTTCGAATGCAATCTGCAATCCCAAGCGACTGATCTGCTTAACGTCTAATCTTTGGAGACACAGCGCTCCATACCCCAACCCATATTGAAGGTGTTCATGGATTTATAACAGGATGTCTGCTTTAGTTTGAGTCGAAAACTACCAAAGGTATCAAAGAAAAAACGACGTCGGATGTGATTGAAGAATATTTTTCTAAAATTATAAAATTAATTCCAAAACTCTATTATTATTTTGGCCAATGCCAGTTATCAGTCTCGGCTGGTGAAAAAATTGCCGATAACTTCTTGGAACAAGACAGATATTACATGTTAATTGTCCCAAAAATGGATTCCTTTTCTGAAAGAAGAAGCTTAAAATTGTCAAAGAAAAAAGGCAATTTAAGAAATATGTCATTACCAAAATTGCGTAAAATAGTTTTCCTTCCACTACCACCGTACCACTTTGAATCGAACTTATATAAGCACAAATAAAACTATTGGTTGCTCTGAAAATTTCAACATTTAAGCTAAAAGAAGTACGTATTGTTAACAAAAATTGGCAGCGAAGATTGGGTAAACAATATAAATCGCATTTTTAAAGATGAATAAAAGTCTGGGACATCGATAGCCGGTCGGAATATGCTAAGCTACTCCTTACCTTTTCAAGTGATAAACATTCTGATGTCTCTTTTGATTTTACTGAATATGATTTTTAAATTAATTTACTTTTATCGATTTCTTTCTTTTAGATTTAGAATACTTATCCATACATATTTATTACTTATCTGAATTTTCTCCCTTGACTTATAAATATTAAATTGGATAATTAATTAATTGAGTGCTTCTCTAGTCTTAAAAATTACGAACGAAAAAAAATATAAAATGTTAAAAAGTGTTAAAAGTAGTAGAATAAAAAATATAAATACTCTTAAGCAACATATTTTCCATATAAAACTATATAAGAAAATCTATATAAAATTCACCGTTTGTATTAAAAGGGTTGATTTTTAAATCGAAACATTTTAATAAATGGCAATATATCTCTACCCTTGTCGCATATTGTTTATCTTTTTGTATTGTAACGTATTCAGGATGATATTTAGAATAAATCACGGTAAAAATCCACTACTAGGTCATATATAAATATTTAGTAAAGTGAGGACTGGTTTAAAGTATCTTGTTTTATCCCTAATATCTAAAAACTGTTTATTCTTGAATAATGTCATTGCTATCAAACGATATTGGTAGTTCAACTAGAATTTGTGAATTATGAAGGGCTTAAATATAGATTTTATTTATCTAAATTTTAATCCAAGCAAAATGAACTTTGAATGTGCACACAAATTTCATTAAATTAAGGATATAGTCTTTGAAATATCCCTTGTACAAAAAGAATAACCAAATACTTACGATCTAACACAGATAGGGCGTCAAGATGTTAAAATTATTATGAAATTTGTTAAGTGTTATCTACTAGATGGCCTGCTATAAAGTTTCAGTTATGTATGTTTAGTCGTCTTTTTGCAGCAATCGTATAAACAAATAAGTTTTAACATTTTCTAAAAAACAGATAAATTGAAGTGGAGCTATTATAAAGTACTTAGCTTAGAAAGGTTTAACTCCTACTGACATTGAAAATGAGTTAAATGTTACTTTAAATGATTCTTCCCCTTCGTTTTCGACAATTAAAAAGTAGGCTGCTGATTTTAAACGTGGTCGTACATCTATTCAAGATGATATGCAATCAGTACGCCCGAAAACCTCTACGATCGACGAGATTGTAACAGAAATTAACAATAGCGTACTCGCCGACATTGAAAACATCTAGATAAACTGTGGTGATTTTTTTTTTGAGTATACTACTCGATGAGTGCTGCATTTGTTAACAATCGACCAACAACCCATTCGAATGAACATTTCTCAAGAGTGTTTACACTTATTTAAACATAATTCCAGTAATATTCTTCGATGTGACATAACCGTATACATGTGACATCGATTCATCATTACATGTCAGAGATGAAGGAGTAGTCGAAGTAGTAGGTAGGAGCAAATAAAAGTGCACCCAAGAAAGCAAAAACGGTTCCATCTACAGAAAAGGTCATAGCTACGGGTTGTCATTATGCTGTGCTCATAGACTATCTGGAGAAAAGTAGAACCATCACCGGGAAATATTATGATTATCCACTGTACCAACTGAAGGGTGTTATTTAGGCGAAATGTCCGCATCTCGCAAAAAAGAAAGTGCTTGTTCATCACGATAATGCGCTTTCACACACGTTTCGGATTGTTGCTGCAAAACTGCGTGATCCTCGCTTAAAATCGGTTCCACATCCACCGTATTCGTCAGATTTAATTCCCAACGATTACTTTTTGTTTCCACCTAAAAAAATGGCTGGCTAGACGGAGATTTACTTTGGATGATGAAGTTAAAGCTGAGACGAACGTTTCTTTTGCAGAAAATATTATTATAATGAGGGTATTAAAAAGTTGGAAAGTTGTTCGATTAATTATTGATGGCCGAGAACTTTTGGAACAAGTTTTGTACATGTGTCAGTTTTTATTACTAGTAGTAGTAGTAGTAGTAAGAAGAGTGGGTGGTACCTTAAGACCCTAATGTTACCTAGATCTAAAAGTTCTTCTGTGACTCCCCACTGTCGAATCAGGGTCGCAGTCCCAGTCCGGCATTTTCTGTCAAAAGGCAATAGGCTACTTACCCTGAC
This sequence comes from Pachyrhynchus sulphureomaculatus, assembly GCA_019049505.1. Lineage (NCBI taxonomy): Eukaryota > Metazoa > Arthropoda > Insecta > Coleoptera > Curculionidae > Pachyrhynchus > Pachyrhynchus sulphureomaculatus. The sequence goes on from CM032449.1 coordinate 160,477,288, forward strand.
CTCTTGTAGATCTTTGGGTTTATAGAATAGTTTCTCCAGTATCTGTATCTTTTAACCATTAGTGCAGGACAGGCGTAGGCTTTGTTTTGACATCGACAGGAGTTCCTTTGTTCTGCCTGTCGTAGTTTGTTTCATAAGGAGTTTGGCTTGACGACACCCCACTCCTGCAGTTCAAGAGCGTTGGTGTTCCTTGTCCAACCAATCCCTGATCTTATTTTTACCGAAAGCGATTGGAACTCCTAAAATCTGTTCAGGCGGGGCCTCTAAGGTGCCTCTTTTGGCGAGTTCATCCGCCATTTCATTTCCAAATATGCCTTGGTGGCCTGATACCCACATTAGGGTAACCTCGTTGTTACTTCCTAACGTGTTTAGTTCTTGCACGTATTCTCTGATCAGCAAGCTGTCCGTGGTATATTTGGCAAGAGCTTGTATAGCTGCCTTACTGTCGCAGCAGATTGTATTACTATCTTAGGAAAATTCTTCTCCTTTAATACCAAGCTCACGTATCTTCTAAGAGATAAAAAAAGGCAAATAATAAATTTTCCACGTACATATCTTTTCGGAATTATAGATAATTATTGTGTAAATACATACTCTTAAAATTTATTTGGGTTATAATCATATATAGTCAGACAGAAGTTTAGAATATCGAGATTAGTTTAAAAACCAAAACTTATTTTGGCTGCTGCCGATTTCTCTGTTGTCTGCCTAGCACTTATACGAGGCTGGTTTGAAAAGTCCGTGCAAAAATAAAAACTACTTATGTGTTTGGGGTAAACCTTTTTTATTTTTCGACATAGTCTCCTTTTAGACTTATACACTTCGTCCAACGATGTTCTAGTTTGTTGATCCCTTCCGAATAATAGGATTTGTCCAAGTCTGCAAAATATCCATTAGTGTCTGCAATCACCTCCTCGTTTGAATAAAATCTTTGTCCCGCCGCAGGTGTGTGCTGGTGCGTTGTCGTGATGGAAAAGGACTTTGTTGTGGGCCAATCGCGGGCGTTTTTCTTGCAGCTCGGTTTTCAAACGGTCCAATAACGATGAATAATATTCACCTGTAATAGTTTTGCCCTTTTCCAGATAGTCGATGAGGATTATCCCTTGCGAATCCCAAAAGACAGTCGCCATAACATTTCCGGCCGAAGGAACGGTCTTCGCCTTTTTTGGTGCAGATTCCCCCTTGGTAACCCATTGTTTAGATTGTTGTTTGGTCTCAGGAGTATAGTAATGTATCCATGTTTCATCCACAGTGACGAAACGACGCTTAAAGTCCTCCGGATTCTTCTGGAACAGCTGCAAACCATCCTTGCAACACTTCACACGATTCCGTTTTTGGTCAAGCGTGAGCGATCGCGGCACCCATCTTGCGAATAGCTTTCTCATGTCCAAATGTTTATGCAAAATATTATGTACCCGTTCAGTCGAGATGCCCACAGTACTAGCAATCTCACGCACCTTAACTCTTCTGTCATCCATCACCATATCATGGATTTGATCAATGATTTCTGGAGTCGTAACCTCCACAGGCCGTCCAGAACGTTCAGCGTCACTTGTGCCCATATGGCCAGTCCGAAAATTTTGAAACCACTCATAAACTGTTCTAATCGAAGGTGCAGAGTCACCATAATGTTTATCAAGCTTCTCTTTAGTCTCCTGAGGCGTTTTGCCTTTCATAAAGTAATGTTTAATCACCACAACGAAATTCTTTTTCGTCCATTTCTTGAAAATCACTCGACTTCCTTGATTCACACGAATGCCAAACACAAAGAAATAGACCAACTGAAACTGAAACTTGGTGTGCGTTCATTCAATAGATGCTACTAACTAAACATGACCTCGATACGCGCCGGTGGTGCCATCTCTCGGACTTTGCACGAACTTTTCAAACCACCCTCGTAATAATTTTATGGTGGATTCTGATAACTGTTGCATTAAGTTTGTCTTCAGAAACTCTCAAAAAATTTTTTAATGAAGGTCTACAATTACTACTATTCGAACAGTGGCCACTACAATTCTAATAGTAATTTACGTTACGACATGAACCGTCAGAGAAAAAAACCGGCGTTCGGCATGTTTTTATTACCGAATCGGTACTGAGCACACCGATAAAAACGATACCACACCGACAAATCAGGGAGCGGCCTTAGTGTTCCGTATGGTGATTGCTGAAGTATTCTCTGAAATTCAATCACATATTCGTCTTCGAAATAAAAATTACCAAGAATATATAAATGTCGAAACATCTTTGTAGTAAAAGTTTAAAACAAATATTTACTATTTAAATATTTGTTTAATTATAAAGAAATAAAATAAAATTATTTTGTCTGCGTACCTATCTGTTAGTCACCGGTCAGTATAGAAATTTATTTTATCTCTGATTAGCCAAATGCTTAAAGCGTTAAGGTACTGAAAAGGATATGAGTAAATTACTGATTGCACCAAATACGTATTGATATTTCGTTGCTCCCTGTTAAATTCACAACTTTCCATGAAAAAAATTTCCATATTGTCAAATAGTTTTTTTTATGCCAGGTAAATAATCAAACGTAACGGACTCGTGATCATTTCTGCTCAATCTACACTTTATGGAGAATATTCCAGAATTTTTTCGACACTTTTTGATCAACACTCTTAGAAATAGGGTGGGGGTACAGCTATTTACGCCATTTTTTAAAAATAATATGAAGAAAAGTTTGGCGAGTATTACATTATATATATTTTTGAACTCATATATTCACAAGTTTTCATTTGAAACGAACCCCTTAAGTCAAAATTTAACTTTTAGAACTACACAGCTCTGATTGGACGAGCACTTCCTATATTTGTGCCAAATTTTAAGTTTCTCTGTCAAATAGTTTCGGAGGAAATTGGGTGTGACACACAGACACCGAAGTGATCCAATAAGTGTTCCGTACAGAACACTAAAAAAGACTTTAGCAACCTTTATACATCTATTACATAAATCGATGGAATAGAAAGATGCCTTTTCTAGTGTGCTTCTCAGATTTACTTATATATCATTTTGATAAAATTGAAAGTAAATTCTTGAACAAGCCTACCTAAATTCACTACTTTTCATGCCGCTTTGTTTACACATTGCAAAAACTACACACCCTTTTTCCTAATGACTGGGTAAACATTCCTTTCACCACTTTTGTTAGTTTAAAAGAACCTTCCGAAAAGATACCCGGCGCCATATGACCAGGCAGGGTGTCCTAAAACACGATCTTCTTGTATAAAATTATATCAACATAGAATTTTTAAGCCATTTATATCAAAGGACTCAAACTGTGATTTCTAAATGTATTAGATTAGTTTCGGTAATACTAAATATGTTTAATTAGTGTTGTTGATAGATTTAATTATTTTTTAAATTTTAGGCATCTACTATTGCGTAGTTTATAACATCTTCCTACTGCGAAGTATATGAATGTTGGTATAAGGAGGGTTTTCTATGTTTACATAATGAAAAAATTCATAAAATATAACGTAGATCTCATAACATATAGTTACTATGTTGGTTATCACGAGACAACACATCGATTATTTGCTTACGCTTCTATGCTTAAGATTAATAGTTTAAACTGAACACATTGGTAGTAAATTTAGTCCAGGCTCTCAAGCAAAAATAATTAGCTAAGCAAAAATATGAGAGTAAGAGATTTTTAAAAGGCGAGCTTAAGTAGGTTCGGGGAGTACGTCGCGGGGTGACGAGAAAGGGGGATAGACCTATGCTAAACACATGGATAACGAAGAACGTTACCAATCATGAAAAACTAAATTATATTAATTATTTTTATTAATATGCAATCAAAAATAGCCATCTTTTTTATTGATTGGACACTGTTATCGAATAGATCCAATATATTAATTATTTAAAATATTCATAATAATGAAAAAAAATTATTACAACACATGCATTATAAGTAATAAATGTGGCAACGCCGCAAAATAAACATATTAATCTTTAAGTTGGCTTAACTGCTGTCCCTACAGCAAATACAAATTTTCAATAATCGAAATTTTCTTATTGACGGATTATTTGATATAAAGTTGCAACATTTTAGTCATGTGTGAAGAGAACAATTATTTTTGCATAAATTTAAAAATTTTTGTTTACCCGAATGTAATGAAAAACGTGAGAAATAAATGTGTCTTATTTTTGGAGCTACATATAAGCAGCATTACCCAACATGTGTACTTATTATATTATTATCTTACTATATCTATTAAATGTTTTACTACCCATTGTTATAGGTTGATTGAAATAGGTTTCATATTGAGATTAGTTATAATGACGATATTTAGTTTTATATAATAAATAGGTCCATGAAATGAAATTTATAGAATTATAATTATAATCATCACCTTACAATCCTGAATTATTAACATATATACGAAATGATATTTTCGCGGTTCAAGAGCTGCGTACGCGCAAAACGATCTCAATTGCTCTATTGCCACGTCTATAAAGCCCTAACGACAGATTAGTTATTTTCATTGCATATGATAAAGTAGTATGGCTAGAAATCTAACAAGTGGTAGTGACTGAAATTTGGTGTATAGTTTCTAAACGCATTGTAATATACAACTTTAATCATTCTTTTATCCTTACATGATAAATTATATATTAATCAAATTACTTCTCCATTACAACCCATGTATTTTCAGCAACTCTTATAATTTTTTTTCTCGTGAACCATAGAGTCAAATCACCTGAAACTTTGAAAATATCTTTTAATTTCATTTTTCTACAGCAGTGAATATTTTGAGAAAAATTTCATATCATAACCAATGCAATGTCCGAACCTCCGCAAATCTAAAAAAATGCAATTATTTAGAGTATTTTTATTTGAATGTACAAAGACATTTGACATCCTCAACATTCTCTCGGGTAGATACGAAAACTGATGTCGGTTCTTTCTATCTTAAATCCGCAACCCTAGTTCTGATAGTGTCAATTTATTATCCATTATAACCGCATTTGTTTTTGACAATAGGAGATGCTCCAGGATACCTAGTTATCAATTCTCTTGATATTTTATACAGAAGTTAAGTTAAACACGGAAAGAGCATAGTTATTTGCTAGAATTCAACATAGAAACATCTATAAAAAAATCAAAATAATTTAGAAATATATATGCATCACGCTAAGAAATACATATGTTAACGTAAATACATGTGTCCAATAATATAAGTTATAATACTTTCAAAAAAAACTGAGAAATTTTGAAATTAGAGGAATAAATAATTATTAAGGAGGGAGACCTTTTTTTATGAATTATTTATTGAGAAACTATAATATTTATATAAAAATGAAAAAGTACATAAAAAGGAACAACTTTTTGGATTCCAAAATAGAGCATCAAATTTTTAAAAAAATTTTTAAATGATGTAGTAGCAGCTGCTCAAAGTTGACTCCCTGAATTTGTGTAATGCAACGCCCAGGTCGCTATAGTGCATTAAAAAAATTTTTAAAAAAAAATCATTTTTGAAAAAATTAATCCTTTTTTTATAAACAATGATCAAAAAATAATGTTTATAATTAATTTTTCTAATTTTTGAAAATTCATTCAGTAGTCAATAGGTTAATGAATTCTGTATTAAATTTCAAGTGAATCCGTGAATTAGTTTTTAAGCTACATTGCACAGCGCGCAAAATTTTACGTTTTGAGAAAAACGCGTTTAAAGTTTTTGGTAACTTTTTTTAGCCGATGCAATTGATCCAACTTCTTCTTGCTCAGTATATTACATATCCTTGGACTTATTACCTGACTGAGTAATGCCGACGGCAAGGGCGATTTGGACGATAATGGGGTACATTTTTATCAATTTTTCAAGTCAACATTATAAACAAATGAAAAGCCCAAATCATAAAGCGACTGAACCGATCAGAGACGGTCTCTTTCATGACACGATAGGTGCATTTAGAGTTCGAATCTCTATTTAAAACTTGGTGAGGACATTCTACAGATATTAAGCTAACTTTTTATGGAAAAAAAAATCGCCAAAAAATTTTTTTTAACACAGACCTCCCCCCTTAACCAAAATTCCACCTATTTCTGAAATTACTTTAAAAGTGTTATTATATGAATTTTTAATAATAATTAAGAAGGTAATAAATGGCTTTATCTAAATTCACAATATTCGGGATATTGTATTATGTAAAGTACAATAAATACCGTAACGGTACTCCTTTATTATGGTCACTGTAACACTGACAATAAATATAAATAAATTAAACTCTTAAAGATAATCATCTATAAAAAAATTAAATCATTTAATGCAAAATAACCTGAATTAAAAATATTATAAAATCGAAAATTTAAACACACAATTATATGACAATTGCATGTTAATATTAATGACTTTAGTAGTGAGTTAATGGATACTAAAGCAGTCGCAAAACTACAATATAGAAATAGACAGAAAAGATGTTTGATGTCAATACCACTGCGGGTAGACAAACATAAGTCAAACTACCAACAAATAATAAATATATTATAAAGCAAATCTACTTTCCCAGACTGCGAAAAACTCTATAAAGAGTGCACAAGTAAACAAGATCAATAAATAGCAGATGTAAAGAATAAAGTCTAAAACACACAGAGAAAAAGCAAAACAATATATATATATATATATATATATATATATATATATATATATATATATATATATATATACATATATATATATATATATATATATATATATATATATATATATATATACATATATATATATATATATATATATATATATATATATATATATATATATATATATATATATACATACATATATATATATATATATATATATATATATATATATATATATATATATATATATATATATATATATATATATATATATATATATATATATATATATATATATATATATATATATATACTAGCCGTGCCCGCGGCTCCGCTCGCGTGGACTTGATATTACCTTTATCGTCACTGCTTATTTGGTTTATATTATTATATAGCTCGAGAGGTCTTAGAGGCCCATGGCTTGGTTGCATACTCGTCTCCACTTCTGTTTGTCTCCTGTTAGCATTTCCCAGTGCGGGATTCCCATCAACTGCAGATCTTGCTTTACTGCCTGAATCCATGTAGATAGAGGCCCACCCTTGCCTCTTCTTCCAACCACTCCTCTTATTAGGGCTTGCTTTGCCTGTCTTTCTTCCTTCATCCTTGCCACGTGTCTCAACCATCTTAATCGTTGGCTTCTTATGATTTGGCTTATAAAGGGTAACGTATATAGGCATTTTAATTCGTAGTTTGTTCTTTTTCTCCACAGTCCCTCTTTTTTCCTTCCTTCATAGATTCTTCTCAAAGCTTTCCTTTCCGACATCTCCAACGCCTCCTTTTCTCTTGCATTCACTTTCTACGTTTCGTGGGTCTGACAACTGTCGCATATATGTTTTCTTTTGCTTTTCTTGATACATTCTTTGATTTCAATATTGGATTCATTGCCCCCAAACATATCGGTCCTTTCGCTATTCTTTCTTGTATCTCCGTCCTTTCTTGTCCACTCTCTGTTAGTGTTACTCCGAGATAATTAAATTTGTCTACTTTTTCAAACTTATATCTTTTCCCTAAGTTGTTTATAATATCTAAACTTTTGTTGTTTTTATTATCCTTCTTCTTTGTAATTTCCATGTATTTTGTTTTTTCCTCATTTATCTTTAGTCTTCTCATCCTTCCCCTTTCTTCTATCCTACTTATGGCTTTTTTGAGGTTCTCTTTTGCTCTTGTAAGCACTGCTACATCATCCGCATAGGCCAAGCATTGGCAGGTTTGTTGGTATATCGTTCCATTTATTTTTATTTCTGACTCCCGGATAATCTTCTCTAGTACCCAATTAAATAAACATGTCGGGATCCCTCTGTCTTAATCCTCTCTTCACCTTAAACTTGTCTGATACTTTGCCCTCAACCAACACTCTATTTTCTGTGTCATTCAGGGTCATTCTCATCATGCGAATCAATTTACTTGGAATTTTGAGTTCTTCTATTATCTTGTAGAGTCTTTCTCTATTTACAGAGTCATATGCTTCTCTGAAATCCAAAGACCAAGTGTGGTGCCAAATTTTGTTCTAAGGTATTACCTTGGTTTTGCTTAATCGAAAATATCTGGTCTGTAACCGAACTATTTTTCCTCAATCCACACTGGTACTCTCCCAGAATAGACTCGGCTTTCTCTTCTAGTCTGTTTTTGATAGTCAACACTACTATCTTGTACACGACCTCCAGTAAGGCTATTGGTATATAATCAGCACATATAATTTTTTCTCCTTTTTTGTATATTGGACAAATGAGCGACTCTCTCCAGCTCACTGGCATCTTTTCTGTTTCCCATATTTCTTGCACCAACCAGCATATTTCATTTTCCAGATCTACTCCTCCAGCTTTTATCATTTCTACTGTTATACAATTTCCACCCGGGGCATTATTTTTTTTTGGGTTCTGAGTATTTCTCTTATTTTTTCCCTCCTGCCCTTCAGTTAATTTTGCTTCCTATTTCTCATTCAACTCCTCATTTTTATCTCCATTTAATGTTTCTTTAAAGTATTCCGCCCATCTATTCAGCCTTTCTGCTAAATTTCCATGTTTTTTTCTACATATTAGCATTTTGTCTCTGTTTATTCCCCTTGTAAACATGTAAATCGGATAAATGGTTCTTATGTGCTAACCGCACTAATGGTCAGACAGACAGATAGAGAGACGTTACGTTTTATATATATTATAGATTTTTTTTTATATATATTAGATTAAGAATTAAAAAAAAAACACGTAAATCGGATGAGTGGTTCTCGAGTGATAAGCACACTAAGGGACAGACAGACAGAGAGACGTTGCGTTTTATATATTTATATAGATCATTATTATTATTATATATATCTGGCCAGAGAACATATGTATGAATTAAAAAAAAAAACATGTAAATCGGATAAGTGGTTCTCGAGTGATAAGCGCACTAACAGACAGACAGAGATACGATGCATTTTATATATATTATAGATGTAATAAAATATATATCTATAACCTGGTCAGAGAACATATGTATGAATTTAAAAAATCACGCAAATCGGATAAGTGGTTCTCGAGGAATAAGCGCACTAACGGACAGACAGACAGACAGAGAGAAGTTGCATTTAATATATATTAGGTATAGATTATTATTATTATATAACCTGGCCAAAGAATATATGTATGAATTTAAAAAAAGACACGTAAATCGGATAAGTGGTTCTCGCGTGATAAACGCACTAATGGACAGGCAGACAGACAGAGAGATATTGTATTTTATATATAAATTATAGATTATAGATATTCTCTGCTACGTAATATTGTTCCATATTTAATGGTTTAGGCTGTGTATTGCAAGGAAACGCGCTAGCGGCAAATTTTTTTTCGACTTCACTCACTATTATCGTCACTGCTCATTCCTTATGCTACCTATCGTAATAAAATATAGCCTATAACCTGGCCAGAGAACATATGTATGTTTTAAAAAAAAAAGTACGTAAATCGGATAAGTGGTTTTCCAGTGATAAGCGCACTAACGGACAGACAGACAGACAGACAGACAGAGAGACGTTGTATTTTATATATATTATATATATATATATATATATATATATATATATATATATATATATATACATATATATGTATATATATATATATATATATATATATATATATATATACATATATATGTATATATATATATATATATATATATATATATATATATATATATATATATATATATATATATATATATATATATATATATACAATTTTTCTGTTGTTTACATAAACTTGATTGGTCTTTCTTGGGCTTGGGGTTCCAAAAGAATAGTTTTTGAAATTTGGAGCATGCTTAAAGACAAGCAGGCTAACAACAATTATAAATTGAAAGACCAACGGGCCAACAATAGTAAGAATATAAAAACAAACTGGCTAAAGGCATAAAAAATTACCCACAAATTGATAAATTCGAAAAAAGTTTAATCGCTCAACTGAGAAGGTATTGGTTTCACAATAAATGTTTAATATGGCCGCGCCACTTTCGTTAATACATAAATTAATATGTCTTCATCTCGTAAAGCGTTAACAGCATTTTAAATCCTATTCCACAATTGCTTAATGTTATCGATTTGAACTTGATAAACTTTCGATTTCAATACACTCTAAAGGAAAAAATAGCATGGATTTAAGTCTGGGGAACGAGGTGGCCAGTGAATAGGAGCATCTTCACCTCTTCCGATTCATTTACCTGGGTAACTTTGGTTCAAAAAAATTCTCACATTACATGCAAAATGGGGTGGTGCACCATCGTGCATGAAAAACATGTCGCGACGTAAAGTAATGGGTAAGTTTTCCAATAATTCAGGAATAGTTTCACGGATGAAATTCAATTAAATGTCACTGGTAATCTAAACAGTCTGATCGAATAGTTCGCGACAAATCCCATCCAGACATTAATACTGAATTCGCGGTGAAACTGTCTTTGTTGCACAGCATGTGGGTTTTCTTCAGCGTAACCTGATTATTATGCATGTTTGTTATACCACGTCGAGTGAAGCGTGCTTCGTCTGTAAACAAGATTTTAGTGTGAAAAGCAGGGACAGTCGCAATGCGTGCTCCAATAATTCGTGAAAAATGCAAACCGGATCCAAGATCTGGAGGTAAACGTTCCTGGACGGACTGTATATGAAAGGAGTGAATAATTTGTGGTCGAATGATCCAGTTAGTTGCACTTTTTGATATTCCCGTTTGACGTTCAATTAAACGAGTGCTAATTCCAGGATTATCTTGTACAATTTCAAGGATTTCCTCTTCAGCATCGGGCGCTCTAGCCTGTGAAGGCTGGCCAGCATTATCCCTGATCGGCTTAAATTGTCCAATTTCTCGAAGTCGCCTCTCAATATTGGCAAAAGTCTGATGGTTAGGAGTCCGACTATGCGGAAATCTTTCGTGATATACGCGAGCACTTTTGCGACCGTTGTCGTTACAAAAACCAAACACTAAATTCATATCAGTTTGCTCCATAATAATCTAGATTTAAAACACTGTGGAGCTTGAGAAGGGATTAATTCTCGTTAATACTCGTTAAACTTGTTTGATATCTGTCAAAAATTACTTTCTGTCAGTATTACTACAAACCAGTGAAGTCGTAAGACATATGATATCTTACATCATTGCGAGAGTGATTTTTGAGCGCTGCCAAATAACTATACAATGTGAAGAAACGTGTCAAGAAGCGCATTTGCGAATTTGACAATGGAATTAAAAAATAGAAACAAAAACCCCACTAACTCAGAAACTGTTGCTCGTAGCAACATTTACCAAGGGAGCTTTTTTAGACAAGAGGAGACAAAAAATACGAATATTTCATTAAAAATACCTTATAGAGTGATATAAAAAAGTTATGATAATTTAAAAGTATAATCAGTGCAATAAGTGACGCCTCCTACAATTTACAACAAATCTATGAGCTGATTTCGATTTCTCATCTCAGAAAACCTCTTAGCACCGAATTTTGTACAAATAGCACAATTATTAAGAAAGCTACTTAAGAAAAACTAAAATAAAAACATAATTTTGACACCCTGTATCTCCAGAATTACGAATCGTTGGACTAAGATACGTTTGGTTATGGTCATATTTTCATCCCAGAAATTCACAATAACTCTATGTACAGGGAATACTGGGACACTTTGTATATACGTATATATAACACAGTGACAATTATATTAGATATCAATCTAACCAAAGGGTATTCATTTAGATATACAATAAACAACACTGTTATAAACGCTGTAGGCTTACAAAAATGTAAAAAAAAAAAACATGAAGTAACTATCTCTAGATCATGGCACTAAGTGACAGACTTACTTCATGACACTAAGTGACAGACTTACTTCACATGTGATGAGGGTCTTCTACGTTCACATTAAAAGGGGTAATCAAACGTACCCAATAAATTATTTACTTTACGAAATGTCGAATTTATTCCTTTCTTATTTAAGACAAGCAAATATCGCAGTCAACACCAGGATAATAAAGTAACTCAGATATTTCAGTTCCTTGATAATTGCGTGAGTAAAGTTAATAACACTAATCGTATTTGAGAATCGAACACCCTATCAATAATATAAGGAATTGGCTAATATCGGTCAAGTTACATTTGGCCATTGCATGAGCTCATTCTTGAGTTAGTTTGTAATAACACTTAAACAACTGTCGCAATTGTATATTGTTGTACCATAATCGACGTTCAGGAATATTATAAATCACTTTTAGTAGATTCAATAGATATTTTTTATAAACCCTGTACACGTGCAAGGTGTCATTGGAACGAAGAAGGTATCAGTATATTCGCATATAAATAACTCGAAAAAGTAAATTGGGCAGATGTTTTTCGTACTACACATTGCCACCACGATTGCTGTAGAAAGTAGTACTTTTGGTACAGTCATTTTTAACGTCATAGGATTTTTTATTATCGTGTTATTTTGGTGATTAATTATTAGTAATTTACTTGTAAATTATTTTATTTTTAACGGAAGAAGCAAGTAGCAAGTACCCATTTGTGAAAACGGTTATTTACATGTCAGAAGTAGAAAGAGGTATTTGGTGAAAATAGTAAGGTTTTTATTAGAGCTAATAGCGGAATCGGCGACCCGAAAGTTACCCAGTAATCCTAGAACATTGCAATTTTCCAGACATAAGGAGTATAGAAATTTTTACTCGTTTGAAATAAATATATTAAAGTTAATAATGTAAATAAGTAATTCTCAAATTTCTTTTGACATATACTAATATGCCAGATACCATAACAACTTTATGAACCTGTAAATGTGAATAAAATAGTGACCTTTTAACTTTCAAAATCAGAAAAGCATTATATATATATATATATATATATATATATATATATATATATATATATATATATATATATATATATATATGTATATATATATATATATATATATTATAACAATAGAGGTTTTCACGGATGGTGGAATGTAATACATTAAAACTCCGGGTTTCAATCCATTCGTCTAACCATGAATTTGCGCCACGTTTCGCCAAAATATCATTTGGCATTTTCAAGTGCTCCCGCTGCTGCTGTTACTTGGTACTGTGATCTTGCTGCTGCTGCCGCTTGAAACTAACTGAGCTCAATATGGAAATTAACTGCACACACTCACACGATTGCAGTCGAAAATGTGTAAACTGCCAGTGATAGTGTGTAGTTAATTTCCATATTCTATTGCCTCCCGATGATGCTGAAAAATAGTCGGCGAAATATAGAGGATTTAGAATAAAAACATTTTTTGTTTGATTAGACCGCTAACCCAGGAAAACAATTTCTTTTCTATATATATATATATATATATATATATATATATATATATATATATATATATATATATATATATTATTAATATTGTCTATGGCTATAATAAAGGCCAAATTTACCATTAGAAAGTAAAATGCTAGTGTATCTTGTATGATAATATATTAGAGAATCGTTTCTTGGACACGATAAAAAAATTGTACTCTCATAAAAATATTTCTTTTTGCTTTCCCGTTAGCGTTACATTCTTAAACATCGATAAGTGCCTTGGTGGGAAATAATAAAAAAAACCTGGGCAGTTTAGTATGAGGAGTGAGAAGCTAAAATTCCTAAAGATATACCTGTATTCCTAGCTTATATTAGTAGGTATTAAGCGGATTAGAGTAATCAAGTACTTCTTATCAAAGTACTTTGATAGGAAGGAGTGTCTTTTATGACACTCAATAACATTTATTATTCTGGCAGTCAAAATTTCTCTGTCTCCATTCGTTTCCTCAATTTTGAGGGTCGTGATCTCTCTGGAATGACTTCACTGTTGTATCCACCGCTACTCTTCATTTTTCTCTTTTTACCCTGGACCTCTCCCATCATTATAAGCCGGTCTACATTATCACCTGGTCTTCTGGCTACATGTCCAAAATATTGAAGAATTGTTTTTAGACGGAATGATGATAATCTTACTGTTATATTTAATTCTCTAAATAGAGATTGACTGGTTCTTTTTGCGGTCCAGGAAACTCTCACCATCCTCCTATACCACAACATTTCAGAGAAATCAATGGATTTACGTTCCTTTACTCTAAGCGTTCCGGATTCTACGGCATATGAAAATACAGGAAAGATTAAGGACTGGTCTAGATTAATTTTGTTCTTTTGGTTATATACGGACTTTTCCATATCTCAGTAAGCCTCGTCATAGCCTTTGTTTCTAGGGATATTCTTCTCTTTATTTCATCCTCGCATCCTCCGTCCCACTTATGGTCGATCCTAGATATACAAAGCTTATTACTCTCTCGATACCATTGCGTAAGTTAGTTTTTACTATTTACTTAACCTGATCGACTATCAACTTTGTTTTGCCCCTATTCCAATTAGGGGATCACTTATTTCTAGATAGAAACTAACAAATGTAGAGTATATTTGGGAGTAAAGTACCAAACATCTGAGCAGAATTCTACAAATAATCGAGTTTGAGCTTTATATTGGGTTTAAAGCTCTTGTAGTGTACACAGTCTTCTAGCATGAAATAATATTTAGAACTTTTGAGATGCTTTTTGCTATGCCTATGTAATATATACACATAGTAGTACTTTAATTAGAGACATCTATAGCAAGAAAACTAAACTGATTTTCTCAAAATTTTAGTATATTGTGCAGAATAAAAGTCACATTTTTTATATTTAAAAAAAAAAATTGTTTTTATTGGATAAAATAATTTGTTAAAGTTTCTCAAATTCTTTTTTCATTACCCATTCGTCAATTACCAGAACTACAAAAACTAGTTTACCTCAGACATAGAATTTTCATTCGAGTTATCGTACATAAGCAAATAATAATTTACTTTAGTTAATTTTACTCCTATAATATTCGTAGTCCAAAAAATATAATAAAAATAGAATCACCTTGTTAAAGAGGCATTTTATTTTTTTGTCCATATATTTGAAGTATATCAAAAGCCAAAGAAAATGAGAGGCGGTAACCAAGAATACCTTCCTTGAAAGCCTCGCATCATTCAACATTATTTTATTAGACTACTACTCGTATGTGCTGCCTAAAAGCAGTTTGGCCTCCAGCAAAGTCATTTTACCATCCATCAGACGATAAGGAAGTACATCTCATTCATACTCAAGTAAAGGGCCAAGTGGTTAATGTCATATTACAAATATTGAAAGTATTAAACCAATTCAAGCATGATGGTCTTGATCAGAAACTAATCAAGTTTCGGTATTCCACCAGGCCGAGGCTTTACCACAAATAGGTCCTTCAAAGTTAAATTTGAACAAATTACTTCTAAACTCGGGAGGATGAGGGCTAAGGTCTCTTAAGGATCACAACTTTCGCTACTATATTTACATAGAAGAGATTGCGAGGATAAAATATAACAGCTCATCACATGAAGAAATAACCGGTCAAGTGCAAGTTGAACTTGCGCAATTAGTGTTCCGTACGTTGATTGCTTTTCAAATAAAAAATTTGTTACAGAGGTATAAAATGATCAGTGATTTCACAAAACACACCTCAAATGAGTTTTCAACAAAGTTTGATTCCAATCTTTACTGAAATCTGATGACCTTGAAATTTTTGTTTTTTTTATATACCAGATAAATTATTAAAGGTAATGCACTCGTGATAATTTTCGTTCAATTTATACCCCGTGGAGAATATTCCAGAATTTTTTCAAAATTTTTTGATAAGTACTTTTCGAGATAAGGCGGGTGGACAGCCATTTATCGCGATTTTTTAAAAATAATACAAAGAAAAGTGTGCGCAAGTATTACATTATATATATATTTTTACTCGTGTTTTCACAAGCTTGCATTTGACACCACATTCGATTACCTAGTAAAATTTTTTTTTTTTTTCACTTCCGATTTCACCCCCCAAAACTAACCCCTTAAGTCAAAATTTAACTTTCAAAACTACATGGCTCTGATGGGGCCATCAATTCCTATATTATTACCAAATTTGAACTTTCTACGACAAATAGTTTCGGAGAAAATCGGGTGTGACAGACGGACAGACACCGAAGTGATCTTATAAGTGTTCCGTACGGAACACTAAAAACAATAGAGTAATTACTTCACAATTTCAACGCTACGCGAACATAATATAAGAATGGCGCCAGCAAAGGGAAATACAGGATGCCTCACTAAAATTGTGCTCACTAAGTCAAACAGCTGATCTTCTATGAGATACCTTCGACTGGATGCGACCTGGCTCAGCTGGAAAAACAAGGATAAATTTCTCATATACTATTCGACAAGAAGCTGGTGTGGAAAAAACACAGACGAGCAACATTATCAAATGCGCAAAAATTTATCTTCATGATATATCCTTTTCCCTATAAAAACAGTAGAATATCGATGAAAAACAAACTAACACGAAATAAACAAACTATTTGCCATAGCTACAAGACATCATACCACTTCAGTGAGATTCTCTAAAAGAACATATAGGTACTTTAATGTCGGTTCTTGCTAATCATCCTAAATGCTCTATTATTAGCCACACTGGAATCGCAACAAAAAAGAAAAAAGAAAGTAAATTTATGTTACCACAGTAAGTAAAATTTTTGGATAATTGAAAACTGAAACTATTCAATTCAACTGAACCAACGCCTGCCGTTGAAAGAGTATTTTTTCGAAAACGGAATGTAAGCTTCTATGCCAACCCAAATGACATCAGAAACCTCCTTAGCTCAGTGGTCGTCTGACCAAGGAAATATTCGAAAATATTCCATAAGTTGTTCCCATTTAGAAGATTTGTAGTGCCAAATTTTGAATAATTTAGGCACCTCTCTGTCACTGATTGGGAGTGATTCAGCTTGACAGTCTTGTTCTTCGGTCGTATTTGCGTACGTAAGTGTTACGTATGTGTTTTTGAAACACCCTATAAATAAAAAAAGAAACATTTATTTTTCCTATACCACTCAATAACTTTAAATTGACCTGAATAAAATAACACATCATTGATAGTTTCTTGGTATATACATCATTCAAAGGGTTATCCGTTGCATACATAACATCTGCGCAAGGTGTGAGCCGTAAGAAGCGAAAAACATTTGCCACTTCTCAAAAATTTTAGCACATGGTGGCACGGGTCATATTTCCTTTTGAGTAAATAAAGGGTAGATTTCAAATAAGAGTTGAAAGAGTTCTAAAATCAGTGTCTGAGATTGGACAAACAAAAATTAGGTTTATTTATGTTCACTGTATTCATAAATCGGGAAAAAAATTAAAATAAACTCTAATATGAACTTTCCATTTTTTTTTATTGAACGTACTTAACACACATTTTTGCTTCCCTAGCGAGGAAAAGTGTTGTATTATTTATAAAATCATCCTCTGTACTTTTCGCATTTTTTCAGGTTTCAGGAGACTTAGAACATGAAAAATATACTTCATAATCTCTTCTGCTCTGTTGGCTTATTACTGCGATAAACGAAAGGAGGTATCAATTTTATGTTTGGTAGACATGTAGTAGTTGAAATAAGGATGTAACCTGGAGTGTTCCAGATAGTTTATAGAAAAGAACTCAAATTGGCAAGGCTATATATAAAGAAGAATATCGGTAGTAATTTTTGTTTGTACTATTAAGGTACAGGAATAGATTAGAACTGGTAGCTATAAATATTATGTATCCTCTTCAGGTTTTTTTAAGTCAAGGGATATAAAAATCATATTAATTTTTATGTCTGAGTAGGGGGCAGTGTGATATAAATATACATAAGCAAAATTGAAAGTAAAGATATATTAAGCTGCCTTATAAATATCTTCGAAGATGTTTCCCTGTTCAATTATTTTTACAAATTTCATCTCACCACGAAGCACCTATGAATTCAAATATCGATTGTAATTATTGTTTTATTAAGGGGTTACAATCACATACAATTTGATTTTTTTTACGGTTTTTTTTACTAATAACTCCGATTATATCAGTCAGATCAAGACCAACAAAAAACTAAACTATTCATAATGAAATTTCCAACAAATCCTCGTTGCTCTTAAATCGCTCAAAGGTGTACATAACTTGCAAAATTGAAAAAACAGGCAAACCTTTGTTATTTTTTTTTAAATTTAATTATACAAGTCGAATAAGTGAACCGATCGACTTGAAACTCTCAAACCTTCACTATTTTTGTTCTAACAAAAAGTGCCTTTTGTTAGAACAAAAATACCCTAAAATTTTGGTACAAAAATATTGAACCTAGTGGACACAATTGAATTTGTTATTTAAAATTTGAAATGCCCGCCATTTTATGCCATTTAGTCTAAAATGGATCTTTTTTTTTCAAAATTTAGGTCTCGACGTCGTTTTCCGATGTCATTAAAAAAAATTTTATATCTCTTATTAAGTACCACCAAGATGTAAGAGGAAGAAGATTTACAGTACGAAGATGGAATGGAATATAGATACTTTTTGCAGCGCCCAGGTGTATGTAGCCTCTTAAAATCTCCAACCTTGGGCTAATTAGCCCTTGACTGAGATGGTATTTTGGTGTAATCTCTATTATTCTTGCCTTAATAGACACAGCTGGCATTGGTTGGACCAAAATAACTAATTAGCTAAATTAGATATTTTTGCAAAATTTTGAGCTATTCTTAAATATATTACAACAAGTATTATTTGTCTCTTTGCATTATTTCATCAATTTTAATGTAATAAACTATTTTCAGCGCCCTGTATAAGCAATCTTCTTTAACAAAGCCTCGTATTTAGGTAATATCAATAATGAAAAGTTTACATAACGTTTTTTCGGTTACCAATGTAAATATCCACCCACATATTATTGTAAACATTAGCACAGATGCAAATATTTCCTCTAATTTTAATGTTATATTGATGAAGCTAACCGCTAATAAAGTGGTCAACAGTTTAAATTGTTATTTTCAAAAAAAATTTAATAAGAGCGGAATATTGTAATAATATGTTATTATTATACAATATAAAAACTATTGAGTTTAGTAGTTATTTTAGAGGCATATTCAGGTTTTTTTTAAAAAAAAATCTTGTACATGCCAGTTATTTTAAGCTTTCTCTACCCTCCGTCGACTTCTTTGGGAGTCAAAATCATACAGAGGAAGCTTAAGGTTTAAAAAATTATTATAAGTACGGACGTTAGTGTTCAAGTGGTTCTATTATTCGTACCTTGTAAAATTTATTTTTTTTTTATATATATTTTATGTAGTGTGATAGTTAAAATATTTTTATTTGTTATATTGAAGGAAGTGTTCTTGAAAAAATCACCCCGTGAGATTTCCTGTTCAATTCAGATTTTCTAAATTACAACCTACCTAATTTTGGTCAATCTATCTTCCTGCTCGCCTACCTTACTATCTCTCTGGTGGTTCTACAACTCTCAAATAAAGTGAGTGTAGATTTTTGGTTTGAATAATACGATTTTTCTCGGTTTTTACTTTAAAAAATTTATATATTTTAAATATACTCATTACGAGTTAATAATATCTAAGGGTATAATAGTAGAAAGTCTGAAATATATCGTATCATATATTCTTTTCAGCATTTTTGAGATCTAAAATTTTTTTTTCGTAAGTTTCAATATTACCCCACATAGTACGAAGAAGGGACTGGGCTATAATTACAGAATAACCATTTGATTTTTTCTGAATGACTAGTGCAACTAACTTTAAACCTAATTATTTTTATTCAGTAATTAAATCATCAGGAAGATGTTTTTTTCAATATATAATATGATATGTGATTGTCGCTAATCTTAGACTGAAACAGTCAATAGAGGGAGTGAGAACTGGGAAGCGATTAAGAGAGTTACCTTAAACATATTTATTTTTTAATTCCCTTCATAAGAAGAAGTGTAACAATCATAAAAAATATAATCAACCCATATCCTTTCATTTCTTTATGTTTTAAAACTACGAAAAACTTTCTCATTTTTGTTGTTATGTCGATCTGTTGACCCGATAACTCTCGAATCAATTCTGAATTTGGCACACAAAATGTTTCAGGTAGGAATAATAATCTATAGTTCTCCAAAAGAAAGAAGCGGGGGGAGGGAGAAGAGATAAATATTATATAGTTTCAACAGTATTACAAGAATTTTTGCCAGGTTTTGGGTTGAAAAGTGGACAAATTTTAAGAATTATTTAAGCATTATAACTTCGGTAAAATATGTAGAGATTTAAGGGCGTGAGGCGGGGATTATGGAGGTGACTCATATATATCGTACCACACGTCCTTTTCAGGGCTCTTGAGGTCAAGTTTCAGTTGTAAATATTTCTATCTATCTATCTATCTATCTATCTATATATATATATATATATATATATATATATATATATATATATATATATATATATATATATGTACATATGTACATATGTATGTGTATATATATATATATATATATATATATATATATATATATATATATATATATATATATATATATATATATATATATATATATATATATATATATATATATATATATATATATATATATATATATAAATATAATAAGATCATAAAATGTGATAATCTAATTAACAACAATTTTCGACAACATGTACATTACAAGTCAAATTTCATTAACAAGTTTTCCTAAAAATAATATATGGAAAAATTAAACAAAAATGCGAGGAACAAATAACTCAGGACAAAGGCATTGCTTGTGATTCAGCTTTTATTTCAACATTGTAGAGGGGAAAGTGCAATATATACGTATATTTCGTCGACTATCAAAAAGCTTTTGATACAGTTAGACACGATGACTTCATTCCAGTTCCAGTCTAGATGATTTCGCATTATTCAAAACCTCTATTACAGTCTCAGTCTGCAAACATGAAACTTACCCTGGAAGGTGCTGACAAGGTCGTGTTCATAAATGGCAAGCGTATCAATAACATCAGAAATGCGGACGCCCACTTTATCTTCGCGGACGGTCTAAGTAGTCTTCAGACATTAGTAATAAGCATGTCAGAGGCCAGCTGTAGATATGGTTTAGATTTTAGTGTTAAGAAATCTAAATATATTGTTATCAGCAGAACCATACCAGCTGATCAAATAACAGTAAATCAACACCCAATCCTAGGGAAAAATATAAATGAACTGTTGGATCACTCACAAGAAATTAAATAAAGAATAGAAAGAGCAAAATCGATTATCGTAACAATAAGTAACATCTACGTGTGCGATTATCTTCTCCTGCAAACGAAGACCATGTCCACAATTCTCTTGTATGACGGAAGCATCCATAAAGAAACTTGAAGCATTTGAGATGTGGTGCTAGAGACGAATATTTAAAATCTCGTTGGTTGATCATGTTGCAAATCAGGTTGTGTTGCGCAGAATCAATAATGGTCGAGAAGTGCTGGTATCTTTAAAATACCGAAAACTTGAATACCCGAGTCATATAACGCATAACGAACATCGATATATTCTACCGTAACTCATTCTACAAGGAAGGAGAGGTCCAGATAGAAAAAGAATATCTACCTTGGGTGCAGAACTTGATAAAATGTTGCTTTTTATTTACTACACAACTTTTTCAAGCAGTAGTCAATAAAGTTAAAATTCCTACGCTAATTGCCAATATCCAAAACAAATGGGTACGACAAGAAAAAGCAGCTTTGTTTCAAAATACACCGTTTTTAATGCTGTTTAAATGTCAGTTTTAATTATAAATATCCTGAACCGTTGCGAAACAAATGGTGAGTATATAACTTTTTCACTTTTTACCTTATCCCTAACATATTTGGACATAAATTTAATAACTTAATATATTTAATAGGTGTAAATTATATTCAATATGTTTTCATTATAAAATATTAAAATCATATTTTTCTTAACATCTGTAAAACAAGTTAACTTTCAGAGCTAACGTTCGTCATTTAAATTTATGTAAAAGAAACCATCTGACTATTTACAATCATAAAAATGCTTTGAATTTGAATTTAAAACCTATATGTATCTTCTTTCACTCTCTTTGTACGTTCTCTCTTTTTCCGTTTTTTGCATTTCCATCTATTTTTCTCAAATTATATTTGGCCTCCTGTTTTACATCGATTTGGTGCATATTATCCCTAACTTTTTTATTATTTCTTTATTCAATAATTAATATTACGTAGGCTGAAAAGTATTTGGATTACTTAAAATACATATTTTGTGCAAACTTCGACTTTATGTATCAATATAGCCTCCTTTCTGCGAGCATTTTTTCGAGGTCTGCGAATAGATAATAATCGCTGGGGGGGCAACTCTGGAGAATACGGTGGATGAAGAAGCAATTCGAACTTCAGTTCATGCAATTTTGCCATCGTAACTATTGACTTGTGACACGGTGCATTGTATTAACGAAAGAGCACTTTTTTCTTGTTTATTTGGAGCTGTTTCTTTGCGATTTCTGCCTTCAAATGCATCAATAACTTTATATAATATTCGCTATGATGGTTTTCCCCTTCTCAGCATAATCGATGAAAATTATTCCATGCGCATCCCAAAATACAGAGGCCAAAACCTTCCCAGCTGACTGTTATGTTTTTGGTCGCTTCGGGCGGCTTTCACCAGCTGCTGTCCAATCAGCTGACTGCCGATTTGATTCCGGTGTATAGTGGTGGATCCATGTCACATATCGCATGAAAAAATCCTTTTTATTGCGTTTGAACAAGTCCAAACAGCGCTCAGAATCATCACCACGTTGTTGTTTTTGGTCCACTGTGTGCAAACGCGGTACCCATTTCGAACAGAGCTTTCTCATGCCCAAATGTTCATACAAAATATGATCAATACGTTTTTTTGATATCTTTAGGGTGTCAGCTATCTCACGCAATTTCACTTTACAGTCATCTTGTGGATTTTTTTTGATTTGGTGTAATCACCTCATTTGGGCGTCCAGAGCGTTCAGCATCATTTGTATCTGTACGACAGCGTTTAAATTCAGCATACCAGTAAATGATGAGTGATTTTCCAGAGGCAGATTCTCCGTAACACTTATCAAACCATTGCTTTGCTTGAATGGTATTTTTTCCCATCACAAAACAGTGTTTAATCAACACACGAAATTCTATTTTTTTCATTGTTTTGAAAATATCCAAAGTAGCGTCACTAAAACCCCTATAACTTGTAAACTAAATGTCCAAATGTCATGAAATTTTGACACCTATCGTTTGAAGGTTGGTATTTCCTAAAAATGAATTTTTGGAAAGGGCAACATCTACGTGTCAGACCAAAAACTTTTCAGCCTACGTGTTCGCCAAATAAATTAGAAGGAAAAGTCCAAAAAGTTCATTTATATAAGGTGAAAAAGTTGGGTAAAGGTAGATTTCGTTTATATTTCGACCAGTTTATAAAACTCCAAAATGCCGAAAGTAAAAGAAATGTAAAATTTTCAAGCAAAATGCAGATGTAGGCAGGTAAAAGGCAAAGGGTTATGATTAAGGGCAGATGTGAAATGTTTTGCCTTCTATTTGCGATTATTTATACTATTTGTCAATCGACAGGAAGTCCTAGAAGACCAATAGGGGGAACTTAATTACAAAGGGACCTAATAAGATTTTAAATAGGGTGACACTTTGAAATTTAAAATATTTCACGAAACATAATTATTTTTTATCATTATTTTATTAATATTTTCTTATTCAAACAGCGTGTCACAAAACGCGTTTTAATACCCGCCATAGTACTTAAACATGCACACGCAAACTTACACCAGTTTTCTGCAGACTTTTCAATCTATCGTATAGAAAAAAAAAGTTTCCTCCCTACTGGAAATGTTTACAGTTCAGCCGATAGCCAAAAAAAGCAAGAAGACTTTGCCAAACAACTACCGACCAGTCGCATTTCTTTCAATAATATCGAAACTTATGGAAAAAAGTATCAGTCAGTATCTTTTAAAATACGAGTATCTCGAGAGATTTAAAAACATTAGAGACCATTAATATATCTCTCGTAAGAATGAATCTTTTGACTTATGATACGTTACACATGTCTGGAACAACGTAACTGAATATTTTGTAGGAGCTCCACTGATTGGACTTGATATATCAAAGGCAATCGACCATATTTGGCAGGGGAGATTATCGTCTAAGCTATGCTCTTATGGTATGTCTGAAAGGTTTTGTCTATGACTCTCGTGCTTCCTCAGAGAGCGATCTTTACGTAGTCGGCGGATTTCTTTCTAACACCTTCACTATCAACGCCGGTGTTCCCCAAAACTCCATAATGTCTCCTCCTCTCATTCTCATTTACTTAAACGATCTGCTGGAAATAACGAGAAATTCAATCTAGATCTTTGCAGATGACAGTACGCTTATTTCTTTAGTCGCTTTGAATGGTCGAACATGGGCTACTCATGCAAAAATCCGCAGGCAGCAGAAAGTCGTTGAACTTAATAAAGCCCTGTCTTGGGATGACAGTAGTAGAATCTAGCGCTACAAAAACCCAGGCTGCAGTTAATTTAAAAAAAAAATAAAGTTGCTCAGCCCGAGTTAGTTATGTCGGGATACTTCATTCCTCTAGCGCAGTCACTCAATTTGTTGGGTGTTAACTTGAAAGCAAACATGCTCCATGCATAGCAAGTAAAGCTTCTTAAAAGCTGCGAATTCAATTCAAACTAGAAAGCTTTGTACTCCACAAGTGTTAATTCTGTACAAAGCTCAAATACGACTAACAAACATACACTGCATTTGTTGAATTATATTCAGAAAATAGCCTTCGCCTGGTTGGCGACCCAGAACTGACCAACAACTTTGATTGGAACATCGAAGAGCAGTTGGCGACTTAAGTCTATTGTACAAACACTTTCATAGAAAGTGTTTGATGGATATAGCCTGCTCCCAAAGCGCACGTCGTGCTAATACTTGACATCTGTATAAGGTTCAGTTTGTTACTCCTCGTACCACCCTTTTCAAACAGTTTTATGTGGAGAACCTTATACCATTGGAATGATTTTCCAGGACTGTATTTCCCTCCGAGTACAATTTACAACGATTGAAGATCAACTTGAATCGCTTTTATCACACACGTGTCGCTCCTGTTGCGCTTTAGAAATTTTCCTATAGCATATTTGCTATGCCTGTAAAAAAATTAGTTTATATTTTGAGAATCTAATGTCTACCTGGAAAAACGGAATAATTAGATACAAGGCTTATAAGTTTGTTATAATGAAAAACACTAGAATGTTGTGAAATAATTGAACGATACTTTTCAGCAGAAATAAACATCCACAACTTCCTTAGAAATTGAATCTTTTTGACATTATTGTGACTAGATTTGAATCTAGAACCATAGAAGATTAACTAATTTATAAACTGAAGCCATAGTACCATCAATTACTTCATAAATTTCCAAATTGAACGTTAGAGCAATTTTGAACCTCTCTCACTTTAGTGGAACAACTGTGTTTAACGACGAAGCCCCCCTTTATATTGAGTGACATTGTTAAATAGCAAAATTAAAGAATTTGGAGCGGCAATCCGAAAGTAATTCACCAAACTCCATTGCATCCAAAAAAAGTTACCGCATGAAGCTAACTACTAGTATCACGGAACCTTATCTTACTAATGAGGGAAGAGAGCAGGTGACAGGTAATGAAACTCACTACAGGGCCATTATTAACACATATTTTTTTTTTAATTTCCTAAATCTTTTTAAATATAAATTCGATTTCCACAAACCGCGAAAAAATTCCGCACTTAACGTGAAACAATTGATTTAGTGGTAACAAAGATTCAATGATTTAATACATGGATCTGTCAATTGGCTCCCAGTATATATATATATATATATATATATATATATATATATATATATATATATATATATATATATATATTATATATATATATATATATATATATATATATATATATATATATATATATATATATATATATATATATATATATATATATATATATATATATATATATATATATATATATATATATATATATACACGAGGGTGGACTGAAAAGTCTTAAAAAATGTAACCATGGGTGTGCTGCATGACAAACAGCGGTCTCCTAAGAATTTTCGAAAAAGTTTTCAGTAATTCACTATCCGCCACATTCGCCTGATCTGAGTCCGTGTAAAGTGCCATTTTAGTACTCAACCTTTCAACATTGCTATAAACAATAGAAACAACGCTTCTGTTGATATGTAGCTGCCCAAGGAAACTACTTTGGAAAGAATAACCAAAAAAAAAAAATTAGATTACCAAAATAAATTTAGTTTCATTACTTACCTGAGCCACTACGAATATTGCTTTAATTCTAACCATTTATTGTTTAACTCAGTTTTTTCTTTTCTATTTCTTATGTTTTAAAATCGTATCCATTGTTGAATCAAGAAAACGTTTTTCTGGAAACCAAAAAAATCTATTGGAAAATTTTAATCTGAAACCAAAGAAAATTTCCCACCATTTCTCAGTTTTGTTATTTCCTGACTATGACGTTTCTGACTAACGTAAATGAAAAAATCATTTCATACTTCGAATAACGCCGCACCAGTTTTGAGGTAAAGCCCGTTGCTAAACATTCTATTTTTTATGTGTTTTACGTGTCGTTTATATTTAGGCTTGAAATTCTCGCATGACAGAGCTTTATTTTATTGTAGAAGAAATTATATTAGCCAATTCACATACTTTTATGTGTTCAAATTAAAAAATAATTTCAGTAATGTAAAAAACGAAGTAAATAACATCCATGGGCGGGGAACTGTTTTGAAGCCTAGCTCCTGAAATTTTGTAGACGTATTGTTCTGGTGAAGAAATACCTTTTGCGCACCAATCTTGGTCGCTTCTACTTCAACTCACTATGCAAATGGTCTAGTAACGTCGTGCAGTAAAAGCAAGTCACTGTTTCATCATTTTCCAAATAGTCAAACATGATGATACCCTATGAGTCCCAAAAAACAGTTACCATTACTGGATGCGATTTTTCTTAACCGATGGGTAGGTAGAAGATGTGCTGTAGCATGTCCTGCAAGGAGTCTCGACCTTACGCCACTCGATTTTTTTTATGGGGTCATTTGAAAAGCAAAGTTTA
This sequence comes from Pachyrhynchus sulphureomaculatus, assembly GCA_019049505.1. Taxonomy (NCBI): domain Eukaryota; kingdom Metazoa; phylum Arthropoda; class Insecta; order Coleoptera; family Curculionidae; genus Pachyrhynchus; species Pachyrhynchus sulphureomaculatus. Next base: position 160,504,423 of record CM032449.1, read on the forward strand.
CCTAAGTCAACCTGAAACTATAGAAGATTTACAACAAAGAATTGAATATGAAGCAGCACAGATCACCCCGGATTCTCTGCAAAATTCTGTTCAGGTTGTTTATGACAGATTGGGCCATGGCTTCGCTGTTAACAGTAGACATTTTGAGCAATTGTTACCTTAAAAATAAACCTAGAATATTTATTAATATTTTTTTCTCTTTTTAGTGTTCCGTACGGAACACTTATAAGATCACTTCGGTGTCTGTCTGTCTGTCTGTCTGTCTGTCTGGCTGTCTGTCTGTCTGTCACACCCGATTTTCTCCGAAACTATTTGACATAGAAAGGTGAAATTTGGTAATAATATAGGAATTGATGGCCTCATCAGAGCCATGTAGTTTTGAGAATTAAATTTTGACTTAAGGGGTTAGTTTTGGGGGGTGAAGTCGGAAGTGAAAAAAAAAATTTTTTACTAGGTCATCGAGTGTGGTGTCAAATGAAAGCTTGTGAAAACACGAGTAAAAAATATATATATATAATATTATACTTGCGCGCACTTTTCTTTGTATTATTTTTAAAAATTCGCGAAAAATCGCTGTCCCGGGCCTTATCTCGAAAAGTACTTATCAAAAAATTTCGAAAAAATTCTGGAATATTCTCCACGGGGTGTAGATTGAACGAAAATTATCACGAGTGCATTACCTTTAATAATTTATATAGTATATAAAAAAAACAAAAATTTCAAGGTCATCAGATTTCAGTAAAGATTGGAAATAAACTTTGTTGAAAACTCATTTGGGGTGTGTTTTGTGAAGTCACTGATCATTTTATACCACCGTAACATAAATTTTGACTAAGGGGGTTTTGAGGGGTGAAATCGGAAGTGAAAAAATTTTTTTTTTTACTAGGTCATCGAGTGTGCTGTCAAATGAAAGCTTATGAAAACACGAGTAATATATATATATATATATATATATATATATATATATATATATATATATATATATAATGTAATACTTGCGCACACTATTCTTCGTATTACTTTTAAAAAATCGCTGACCCCTACCTTATCTCGAAAAGTACTGATCAAAAAATTTTGAAAAAATTTTGGAATATTTTCCACGGGGTATAGATTGAACGAAAATTATCACGAGTTTCACCAGTTTTCAGTAAAGATTGGAAACAAACTTTGCTGAAAACTCATTTGGGGTGTGTTTTGTGAAGTCACTGATCATTTTATACCACCCTAACAAAAATGTTTATTTTAAAAACAATCAACGTACGGAACACTAATTGTGCAAGTTCAACTTGCACTTGACCGGTTTTTTTTATTTTAAATTTGAAATAATTCCAAAGCAGTTTAATTTAGACATATGGTATGTTAGACAAATAATATCTAAAATTTTTAGTAGGACACAAAAATCAAATAATATATTTTTCTTTTCCCATTTAAAAATAATCAAGATAGCGTAATTTCTTCGAATTGACAGTTCAAAACATTTTGTCAATGTCAGCATGTGCGCCATAAACATTTTTTTGATACACTGATTAATAAGTGCTGTGGAATCATTATTCGATACATATGGGGCACCTTGTATTATGTATTTACATATATATATATATATATATATATATATATATATATATATATATATATATATATATATATATATAAATATATATATATATATATATATATATATATATATATATATATATATATATATATTTATATATATATATATATATATATATATATATATATATATATATATATATATATATATATATACATATATATGTATAGTTTCTTAGTTGTATATAACACTAGTTATATGAGCAATTATTTGCTAATTTTATTTTATTATATTTAGGATCAGCGTTATTTTTTATACCTTCACCTGTGCAAGCTTTATGTGTAGAAAGCTTCTAATACAATCTATGCAACTATCTTTTTATGATTTTACCTGTATTATTTTCTATGCATGTAAAAACCCTTAGCACCATCTAATTACGAAGATATTGGAAACCATTTACATAATAATAGAGTACTGTGAACAAAAATTAAAATCTCTATGTTTGCATGTAATGGTCATACATTACCAAAAACCATTTTAGAAAATTGAGCGCGTGTTTCGAACACGCGAATTACTGTTTGATTTTATTTCTCTTTTTTTAAGGTAAATGAACCTGTTTGCTTAAACTACTTCTAAAAAGAAGAAAAATTAGGCGAAGATAAAATAGTCATATTCGGAAGCTTGGTTAGTGATGGACGTTCGCTACAATCTGGTAATTTGCGTAAGATAAATTTTTTATTTTTTTCTTTAAATTATTTAACTGACATCAACATCTGATCTAAAATTTATATTAACAACTAGCATGCGACCGCAGCTGTGCCCGATTAACTTCACGACTTACATAATTTTAAGCCCAGAAGGATATTGAAAAAATTAAAATTTGTAAACTTTTCTTTATCTTTTACCATAGACAAATGAACTGATATAGAATTGAAACGCAAGTAGCCGCGAGTTAATCCCTAGAAGGTGTAAGAGCTTCAACAGTGCCTATTTAGTCTTACATCATGTGAATTCTACATACTAATGAAATGCGGGGTCCTCATATCCGCGCTGCCTGCGTTATTTTCACTTTTGGTTGTCTAAAATTTGCACTGAATTACATAGTTTGCTAAGAATAATTATTTCAAATGTATAACTATTTGACACCGTCGTCTGTTCTCGACTCCGATAATAGTTATTAATTGTTTGAAACTACCTAATCATTTATAATTTAATATGGATTATCACTTTTCTGGATTGCTTACGTACATACGAAAAATTTTAGCATGAAAATAGAATCAGTCGTTCTCAGGTTATTAGTAATACATGTCATCATTATATTTCTCGCCTGTATCCGCGGTGAGCCTTCCGTGAAAATAATCTGTTTAATACTTTTACATAAACTGGTAATTATTTCAGATTCTTTCTCTCATCTATCGAGAAAAAAGCTCCATTTTTGTTAAACACATTTATACAAACAGGCCATTATGTTGACCTAAAGTCCATTCTTGCTCAATATCAAATTTCGTAAAAATGGATGAAAATAATTCCGAAAAACCACATAAGCCGAAAACACAAATAATTTAAAAAACAAAATTTTAATATCTGGACAGATCAGTCAATAA
>CM032449.1:160512581-160530081 GCA_019049505.1 Pachyrhynchus sulphureomaculatus
TCAAACCATTGCTTTGCTTTAACGTAACTTATAAACTAAACATCGAAATGTCATGAAATTTTGACATGTATCGTTTGATAGTTGATACTCCCTAAAATTCATATACAGTTTTTGAGAAGGGCGACATCTATGTGTCAGACCAAAAACTTTTCAGCTTACGTGTTAAAGGTAAAATACGACACAGAATTGAAGATAACAACTTATTCTAGGTCGGACTATACGTCCAGGTCGTAGTTCGGTGGACCGGAATATCTTTATTGGCCGGTTACGGCTTTCCTCAAACTCGTAATTAATGAAAACATTTATGTCATTAGGGATTCTCTGGATAGAGGCTTCGCTTAATCGATGGTCAGGGCCTCCAAATGGCGCACACAGAACAACAACCCTCGAGCCGTAATACTGCCCACTGGAATGGATCCCCATCAGACGGAATTACCAGAATCGAGAGCCCTCTTAAGTTGGTAGTCTGGTAGTCCTGATGGATTCCTTATGAGTTCACTATCAAGAACAAGAATAAACCCGACGATACTGCTTTCACTTTTTTTCTCAAGGTTTAAAAATAAGAACAAAATTGTTACATATAGTAAGAAGTGAATATTGTACGAACCTTAAAAATGTCTGAACCACTTCTGAGTTCTACCAACAATAGTTATCCTGGGTGAGTCATGCAATTGTCTGTCTTCTGACAGTGTAAAAAGCACGGCGAGGCCACCACCGAATATGGTCCCATACTGATAAAAAGGACGTTAGAAATCATTTTAGATTTGGGCTGGGAAATTCTACCCCATGTGAATGAATTTCCAGAATTGGCTCTTTCAGGTTACAATCGATTTCGATCTGTAACCTAGCCAGGTTGCGGCATATGCTCCCTCGTTCCTACAGATAAAGAAACTAAGCTCCTTAGACACGGAACTCCTTTTTGTTTGGCGTTCTCGTTTATGAAAAATGTTTACCACCTATCATCAATTTTTAAATTGAGTGTAAGTACTACTGTAAGTATGTCTTTTTAAAAAAAAAATCTCCCTGCTGTAAATAGGGGTTCCTTTCTATGAAAAATCTCCGACCTCCACAGTTAACGGTTTTGAATTTACTTTATTCACAAAGGCATAAGCATTTATAGTTTCAACGCAAGAACATCTATTTTCTCTCCAAGACCCCCTCCACAGCACCATCTTAAGTATTCTCTTTTTTTCCTTGCCCCTTGTATCCACATGCCACTCTCATTCCTTTAACCTGGCTACTCTACTGGTTTCCATCTCTACAAACTCCTGACTCTCAGTTGAAGTCAGTTAAATGTTGAAAAAGCCTCGATGAATTCATGGCATAGGAAGAACAATTATTTTTGTGTTCCGTACGGAACACTTATAAGATCACTTCGGTGTCTGTCTGTCTGTCCGTCTGTCACACCGATTTTCTCTCCAAAACTATTTGTGATGGAAAGTTGAAATTTAGTACTAGTATAGGAATTGATGGCCTCATCAGAGCCGTGTAGTTTTGAAAGTTAAATTTCGACTTAAGGGGTTAGTTTTGGGGGGTGAAATCGGAAGTGAAAAAAAAATTTACTAGGTAGAGTATGGTGTCAAATGAAAGCTTGCGAAAACACGAGTAAAAAATATATATATATATAATGTAATGGTTGCGCACACTTTTATTTGTATTATTTTTAAAAAATCGCGAAATATCGCTGTCCCCCTCTCTTATCTCGAAAAGTACTGATCAAAAAATTTTTAAAAAAATTCTGGAATATTCTCCACGGGGTGTAGATTGAAAGAAAATTATCACCTTTAATAATTTGGGATGTATTTTGTGATGTCACTGATCATTTCATACCTCAGTAACAAAATTTTTTATCATAAAAACAATCTACGTACGGAACACTTATTGCGCAAGTTTAACTTGCACTTGACCGGTTATTTCTTTCTAAAATATGACAATTGTTTAAGAAAATGCAAATATCGAGTTTGTATTAGTTAAAATCTTTATTTTCAAGCTGTCTAATAATATGTTATGTTTCATCAATTATTGTAAATACATTAATCATTATATTATATGTTCTGCTATCCTAACAACCCGCAAACTTAAATAAAAATGACGATACCTTCTTCAATGATCGTACACGTGAATAATAACGATATGCGGTTAAAGCCATAACACAAACAAGTAAATATTGAATTCCACATAACAACAAAAACTAATTTAACGCTTTGCCACTCTTAACTTTACGACCTTTTCACACTACCAAAATTAAACAATTTAAATATTTTTAACGGTAAAGAAGTATATGCATACATTTCGGTTACAAAATTTTAACACTCGCATAATAAAAAATAAGTAAATAAAGTGCAATTTTTCACCCACCCGATAGCGTAAAGTTTGCATATAAATAACGCGCCGTTCATTGAAAAGCAATAAATAATGCTAATAAGTTTAAAACGAAACACTCAATTGAAAAAATCCAATAAACTACCAGGATTTACCTTGGAGGTGCTAAAGAATAAATTGCTGCAGCAGAATGGTAGGAAAAAATTTATTGGTTTCTATTAACCCAGAATAAAATATGATTTACAGATTATCATTCTAACTACACTTTAAAGGTGGTGTTATTAAAGGTAATTGAATAGATAGCATCAAGAATATAAGCCTAACCTAAACCATATAAGAATGAAAAAAAAAATAAAGACACTTTTTCTATGTTTTTGTTTTTTACAGTAACTATAACTATGTCACTCTCTGGAAAGAGAAAGAAAGCAAATGTCATAAAAAGTGTTATGTCCAAAAATAAACCAAATTTTGACAAGTAAAATTAAATTTCCTTTCCTTACTTTTTATATTATTTGGTTCATGTTAATTTCTAGCAATAATGAAAATGGTTATTGCATATTTTGACGGAGAGTTACAAAACGAGTTTCAGACAAACAGCTATGATTCACTTGAGTTAAACTTTAACTGAAAGGACTCAGACTTTCTTGAAATAATCGTTAAAGGCGATAGATAAATATATGAATAGATATACTGCTAATAGGTGGCTTGCTTGCCTACAGTAACTAGACTTCTTAAGACCCCGTCTCTTTTTGGGATTAAAAAACGTCAACAGCCTCCAAGAAGAACTGTAATCTCCCTGGTTGAATCTCCTTAATACAGCTTTACTATAAAATTGTTGGGTATCCTAGGTCCAGTTTGTCTTTCTGTGATCACCAAACGAGACGGTACCCAAGATAAAATAGTGTCCCTTCCCTCTCCAAACAACCTCTGTAATCTGAATCACCTATGACTTACGTGGTCATGCAGGCATTGATAGTTTCCTGTCTAATTTAAGCAGAGACCTAGGATACTCAAGGATCCCTCTATGAAATTCTTAGACCGTGTCATTTCTGATGCGTCATTCCAATCTTGTACGAACTTATCGTTCATCAGATTTATGATCGCTGCATTTTCAATTTTGTAAAAAATTCCCAAAATGTAGTCAGTTTCCGTGAGTCTCACTAGGGCTCCCTTTACAGCCAGTGCGTCGGCTCTCATTTCCCTGAACATCCGTTTGGCCAGGTACCTAGACAAGAAAAAGGTTGTTTCTGTCCTACAGATTGATCAGCAAGTCTTCACACTCGCTTATCAGTTGCGTTGTCTTCCCTAGCCACATATAATAATGGTGTAGATTTCAACTCGAAAAACCGGGGTATCGATAGCTTTGTTCCTATGTATTGGCCATATATGCCTACTCCCGCACGCTCTTCTTGTTTAGATCCCTAGTCCTCTCTGCAAGAGACAGTAGCCCCACAATGCTCTGGCCCATATGCTGAAATGTCGTAGGGCTTATGTCTTTAGATGTTATCGGACTTGTACATATACATAGATATAAGATATATTTAAATTAGGTAGGTTTAACACAGTCTCTATCGCCTGTCTATCAAGTTTGAGCTTAATCCATTTTTTCTAACTTATATGCAATGAACACAGATCTCCCTATGAGAATTGTAGTTTCATCGTAACCACATTTATCCAATAGAGTATCCATGGCCGTAATCCTCAAGAGCCAACAGAGCTGACATTCGTAGCCTATTTTACTCTTCAAGTGATATACCTTGGTTTGTTCATATATTAAGAGAAAGTTTATGGACAAAAACTAAGTTTGTTTGGTGGATCACTCATCGTATTCACATGTCTTACCACCCTTTTTGCCTATAAATAGAAAGCTATACGATAACATTAAAAATTATCAAAATCAATAAAAAATGACTCATATATAGTAGCGAACTAATTGACGTTGTCAAATTGATTTGAACAATTATAACTAGCCTCTATGTTTTAGTTCAATTTGTTTTTGGAGTGAGTGTGTAGATACGTTTTTGGAGAGAGAGCGTAGTTGTAAATTGCATAAGGTTATTTTATATAAATGTATCGTATTCTAAATGATGAGATTTTACATTGGTGTTCACTGAATTTCTAAAAGAAGTCCTATATTAACCGCCAACCTCTCAATCTGAGATCACAGCTAAAAGAAAAATAACTAAAAATCTAAATTAACCTAAATTAATCCAGTTTATTCGAATTTTTCCTTAACTTCAACAAAAAATTCCTCTTATCCATTCATTCCCATACATCAGTATCATATTCCCTCGAAAAAAGTTTCTCATTTACCATCATTTCAAAAATTATTGCAGTAAAATTGAACAGTAAAGCAGCCACAAATCAAATAATAAATTACAAGACAAAAAGAGCGTGGTGATCAGAATCTCTTAAATGCTCACGAAAACCAATATTTGCCCAACAAAACCAAAACACCAGATTATTTCTTCATCACGCGCGGACTATTGAAAGCGCGTATTAATTTTTGCTTGGTAGGCAATTAATCAAAAAAATTTCCCATCCTTATTACGTCCACTGCTTCCTAACATAGTTGAGAGAGAGAAAACGGTATCGAAATCAAACGTTTAATATATATAAATGAACGAATACGTAGATAAATCGCACATTATTCACCGAACGGTAACCGGGGGCAGTTTAAAAGGAACAGAACGAGATATTAAAATAACGAGTAACAACAGTGATGTTTGTTTTAAACAATTGGCGGCGCCTGAAGCGTTGGAGGCGTTGTAGCGATAATCACTTGTTCGCATACTAAATCATAAGTTGGCGGGACTGTTTTCGTTTGTTTTGTTTGCTTGTTGGGCAGGATCGATTCGGTATTGCACCGAATTTATAGGGTGTACTGAAAAAAATGCGAGAATTGTGCTTATTTAGAAGAAATACGTAGATGGAACACCCTTTATAATAAATAATTAACAACAGGTTAGTTCAATAAAAGTCAAGCTCTATAATAATTCAAAATATTTAAATTTAAAAATGAAATAAAAGATTACATCAAACTAAACTTATCTAAATATGAATTACTAGGCTCATAGCATTCTTCTAAGGATGCTGTTAAGTTGCTGCAATTTCTTGTCGTATATGTTTTGTAATTGCTTCAGGAGTTACCGATTATTACTGTAAACTTTAGATATATCTTTATACTATTATAAGCATTATATTAATGCTTTAGATGCCTATCAAGCCAACTTCAAGACCCCTATGATGTAAACGTGACCTGTTAGAACTATCTTCCAGGAACATCAGGGTTGAACTAAGTTCTAGAACATTCGAGGAAAACAAGTAATGTAAAAAGCGGACGAATTAGCAAGATTCGAAGCTACGAAACTATACAGGGGTCCAGTACTAACATTTAGTATATCAAACAGGTGGTATAAACAGCAATCAGCAGATTGTTGATTGTCACATCGGCAACATCTAGATTGTTGGCTCGCAACATCTGCCCAAAGACTGACGTCCTTCATTTAACAAGCGCCCAGACCAAACCAGTGATGAGACTGATCATTGACTACTGTCACTTACAGAAAATGGGTATCCACAGCGATGCTGCAACATGCAGACTATGTGGTGAAGAGGAAAAAACCTTTATGCACATCCAATATAAATGGGCGGCTTTAACTCGAAACAAACATAAACCCTTCGGAAATCTACATCGCGGCAATAAATTCTCACATTAAGGGCTTGGAAGGAAGGAAACAAAAGAGGAGAGCACAATAAGCCAAGAGGCTGTAGTGCAGAAACAAGCACAACCACCTACAAGCAACGGACCAATCAAGGCTACGTGGAGAATGTCAACTCACGTCATCTCATTTGAAAATCAATTATGTTCTTTTGGCTCCTACTTGGTACACTATATGCCAAACCAAATATGTGAAAATTCTAGTAATACAAAATAGAGCCCTAATAGATTATTTTGGATTTTAGATTCACTGCAACCAGCATGAGAGACAGAGACCACAATTTAGAAACGATTTTAATATTTCTACACAAATTCATTTCAGATATCTTAACAACGAATTTATTAGACTTTTCTTTTTACCCAACTAAACAAAGTAGAAACTCCAGCTGTATCCACAACCAGGCCAAATAAATAACTTAAGCTACCTATAATGACCTATGATTTGCAGTTACAAAAGATTAAAAAAAAAAATGCTTAAAATTACTCAATTCTCTCTTCTGGACAGGAAAAAGTCGTATATTATTATTTATACAACACCTATCGATGTACGTTTTTTTCTCCAAAGCGATGTCGCTTATAGTCTTTACTTTTCTGTTTCCAGTAATATATGTAAACCAAATTTAAAACCGATATATAATGTCATTCAGGAGTTATCGCAGCGAGAGATTTCTGCAACCAACATAAATACAATCTATCAGCTAAGTTCTTGGTATACGTCATTGCTAAGCAAAATTACTTCAAGTGTAACTCGAACCCATATCTTATTTACTGTTTTTTGTTCTTCTTTGAAACTGTTTATCCTATTTAAACAACATTTCTTAAAAAATGACGAAATTGACAAAAATTGTTACCATGTAGTTCGATGTCTAATCATAAGTGTACTTTTTTTAATAAAAAAACTTATTCATTTACTCTAAGTAATTTCTATATTATTTAAAAAGTAGGAGAAGCCTCAACTACCCATACATGAGGATGTTGACATTCTTGAGATGAACAGGTTTCAATCTATAGATTCATCTCGTACGACAGCAAAATCCCTCTTGAAAAATGCTTTAACCTTGCCGAGATGTGGGAGAGAGAATTGATAGCAAAAGCACCTGATAACTGTTATGACCCGACAAAAATCACCCAAAAATTTTTTGATTTTGATCTACTGCGCAAAACGTGGATAACTGTGAATAAAGTCAGAACGAATCACGGAAGATTCACTGATTTAATGTAGAAATGGGGAAAAGTGGCATCCCCGGAGTGTGACCGTGGCGCCGGAAATCAATCTATCCAACACAAGCCTGCCCTTTTAGGTTTTATCCTGGCCGTTTGCTGGATTTTATGGACGCCGAGTACAGTCGAATACATCCGAAATTTAAATGTTTGTGGTATACACCATACATGCGTTTGTACCTTAACATACTGTAGACTATTTCATTGTTTTTTTCATATATTTTAACTGACGTTATGTGTCCATGTGCATCTTTTTTCTTTTTTTTTTCTTATTGTAAACATTAATATTGTGATGTAGCAAGACGCTAAATAAATAAATAAATAAATAAAAGTATTTCTAATTGTATTAAAACATATTTTCTTTTTCCAAAATTCCCCTCTCTTCACAGAGACTTTTCATAATGATTAATCAAGCGATTTTTCAAAATAATCAACGTTCTTAATCCAACAGTGTTAGACTCTTTTCCGGTATACAAGACTTAAATTAAGTTATATATTTATTAACATTAGTTAATGTGATAAAATTTAATAAAAAATTCGTTTGAACTCAATTGCACTTGGCGTAAAAAATTAGCCTATTATAATTTTTAGTAAAAACAAGGTTTTTAGGAATTCTGGCAAACGCTAATTAGGACTGTCATCATTTTAATTAATCTCTGGCTACATATACTGCATAAGAGGGTTACTAAATCAAGCTAAATATATATTTGTGTTCTATTTATTAAACCATTTTATATTCCCCTGAACATCAATGATAAATAAAATTTTCATAACAATATTGTTTCAACAATACGTAAAATTGTCGATCAACTAAAGAAACAAGAAGTGAATGGTTCATTTTCGTTTTCTGTCACGTTCTTTTCTATTTAGAACGTTTCCCTCTCTCCTTTTCTTTTACGCTTATAAATCAGACTGCTAACTAGACAGGGCGCCCCGTTAACGAGCCGTTCTAACCTATAATTTAGACCTTGTTTAGGCCGCGCGCTTTGAACAGTTCTAAGTTTTGCACAAAAATTAGCTTTATGAGCCTATAATAACGTGGTCTGGTTTGAAGTAGAAGAGTAGTGCAAATTAGAACGAATTAGATCACTAGCGGTGCTAAAACCCTGTTGAAAGGAAAAAAAAAAGTTCTAATAGGTAGTAAATCATCTCTTTTGCGCAAAATCTATTAAAAATTATATGGAGGCTGAGCGATAGTTCAATTATAACACTATTGGTGTTGACGTGTCATTGTATGGAAGTGTTAAATTGAAAGAGGGTGTGAAAGGAAGTAGCAGAATACTGTAATTTTTGTTATTAAAAATGCAGTTATGTGTCTGAAAGGTGTAAGATTACTTATTTTGCTGTATATAAGTTGAAACTTATCATAAAAAATAAAACGGATTAGAGTTTGAGTAAATTTAATACGAGAGATTCTTTCTTGCTCAGAAAAATATGACCTACAATAATTAAATCGCTAAGAAAATAAAAGTTTTTTAAATGTAGCTGGATTCAAATTCCTATATACACAATATAAAGTCAAATTTTAATGAAGTGAACAAACTGTCGACATTTCGAAAATATTTTTTTTGTTCGCAAAAACAATAAGCATACATAGATAAAACTAGCAAGCTTTGTCTAAAGGGGTAAAGCTACAAATAGCTGATTGTCAGAACAAAAACAAAATGGATACAACAGCGTTAGCTCAACACATTTTTACAGTAACTACACATTTAAGTCTGCGGATATATCGAAGTGAAATGATTACTATTCATATTAATGTGATAATTAATGAACAATCAGGGCATGCTGCCTATTCAGAAATTATTAGGTAGCCTATGTGTATATGACAATATTTGACATATCACAATACAGACACGACCAAAGCCAAAATTTAAGAACCATTTCTCAAGATTTATTAGTAGCCAACAAACCTCAGAGTCATCTGTGGCAAGATCGCCAAACTTACCAATGGGAAAGGTCACGGACGAGAAAAAAACGCTGTGCTGCTATTGCCATAGATATTTAAAGTATTAGTACATAGAACTATTTGCGCTTTGGCTGTAACTATAAAAATAATAGTAAAGAACAGTTTAAATAGGAACACTGCTCTCTCCGATATAAAAATCTCTATTAGTAATTTACCCAATTCTTCACGTTACATTAGCTTAGCGTGATGAAAAAAGTTATATGCAAAATAAGTATTTAACGTCTATAAAGCATACCCAGAAAAATATACAGTGGCTTATTGCTGGGATAGTAAGTTTTGCAACTACACTAGGTGTACATGGTGTTCAAGAATATTAAACAACATATATTACAACTAGCTTAATATAACTAAGATCATTTGGAGTAACTCGAACTACTTCATTTTAATTCAATTCGATTTAAATTTTTATTCTACGAAAAACGTAAGAAATATTAAACTGATAGCTGTGAATGTAGTTGTTAGTTTTACTATTTATCAAATCAGTTCGTTTTTTCCTTTAATTCTTTTGTCGTTTTTTACAAATAATAAATGTTTCGCAATACCCAGTATACTACAGTTTGTCAAGTAAGAACGTATCCGCAATAATTCACTTCTGGTAGATCCGATTCTAGCGATTCAACAAAACATCGGTAGATGGAACCTTTGCCTACGACGCATTTTAGTAAAAATATCAGTCGATTCCGACGTTTCATCGATATCACGTAAAATCCAAAATGAGCCACTCGTTTGCGCTTCGGTCCATCTTTCTTTGTTCCCATCCAAAGGAGCCTAAAATGACACATTCCGCGGCCGCTAAATATTAAAAGTCAGTGTCGTTTATGAAGACGTGGATAAATCATTTTAACGAGACGAAAAATGTCGACGACTTGCAAAAACGTGGCTCAGTAGGCAAAGTCACTCCGAAAGTCGAAAAACGAATCGTATCTTTGTTTTCAAGGGACCCGAAATTGACGCTGCGTCAAGGAACGGCAAAATATAGAAAATCGGGTTTGAATATGTCCCATAATATCATTCAACATCTTCGTGCTCATGATGTCAAATTCCGAAGGACGTTGAAGAAACCTTTGCTGGGCGAAAATCACGTCGCGAGGCGGCTCGCTTGGACCCATGATAAGATACTAGAGTGGTCCTTACAATCACCGGACGCAAACTTTGGTCCCTTGTAAAGAGAAACAGAGAGAGGAGGGACTCTGAGGTCTCGCGAGATTCTAAAAATTTGTAAAGTGTGCAGAAAATCTTGTCGACAACATGCCTCGAAGATGTCAAGCAATTATTGATGCAGGAGGTGATTGGACAACTTGCTAAGGTAATTGCGCCATTGTTAGCACACCAAAGAATGCATTAATGGTAAAAAATATTCTCGAAATACATTTTTTCAAGAATAAAAGCGGTAAACGTTCTTACTGGACACACTGCATATACCTGTAGATTCAAACGGTAGGTTGATTACTTTAACCCATATTTGTGTTGATCCTATTAATTGTTTTTATATAGTGGTTTTAAATAGTTGATTATGTATATCTACTATGTGACAAGATCAACTTCTTTAGTTATTTATTAACTTTTCCAATTACTGTTTGTAGTTTTTTGATCTCCAGGCCTAAACAAAATTTTGTTTTAGCTTGAAAAAGATCCGTCAAAAGACTGAAATATTCCAAAATAAATAAGGTATCTTATTTACCTTCTCAATTCCCTCTATCCATTATAAAAGTAGGAACAGTCCACATTTTTTCCTTGACTATGTTTAGTTATTTAAACCGACTATAACGTATTTTGTATGAATAATTGTTTCATCATTGCATCATAAGCCTTATAAAATAAATACTGAAATACTCATTTATGTAATAATCGCTTTACTTTTTTTTTGCCAAATCAAATAACTCGGATTTCACAGAAATTTCAAGTCATCATGACTTGAGTTTAATTAACCGATTATGGTATACGGTGAATTGAGAAATATTGTGTTACTGTTTAGCATTGATTTTTCAGTTTTTTAATAATTAATTCAAATTATTATTTGCTTAAATAAATTACACTTGCTAAAATTATTTGATCATATTTTATGTCGTTGTAAAGTATTTTTTCGGTATACTCAAAATTTACTTTTAGTACTATAATTGCGGGTACAGTTAGCTAAGTTGGCATATATATTTATTTGTTAGTAATTGAATATTATTATTAATTATATAAATTACCTTTCTGTCTAATAGGGTAAAGCAACAAATATCTGATTGCCAAAACAAAAACAAAATGGAAAAAACAGCCCAACGCATTTTTACAGCAACTACACATTTAATTCTTCGGATGTATCGGAATGAGATTATTTCTATTCATATTAATGTGATAATTAATGAATAACCAGGGCATGTCGCCTATTCAGAAATTAGCTAGCCTTTGTGTATATAACAATGTTCGACATATCGCAATACAAATACGACCTAAGCCAAAATTTGAGAACCATTTCTCAAGATTTATTAATAGCCAACAAACCTCAGAGTCATCTGTGGTAAGATTGCCAAAACTTACATACCAAGAGGGAAGGTCACGAGCGAGAAAAGAAAAACGCTGTACTGCTATTGCCACAGGTATTTAGAGTATTAGTACATAGAACTATTTGCATTTTGGCCGTAACTACAAAAATAATATTAAAAAACTTGCTTAATACATCTAGGACTACGACCCTGTGCACATGGAACTACTCAAAAGAAACTGAATTGTTTTGTGATTGAAATTACTAATTGGTTACTATCTCAATAGTGATTCAGGCCTATTCATAAGTGATCCAAATCGGTAGTTTCTTCTGTGTGATCATGGAAGGTGGAACATCATCATTGTGGGCTATCATAGATAACGATTTGGTGATGATTCCAGTGATGAATTTATGTTACTATATTACTATTATCATTACAGAAGAAATAGAATTCGAATAAGATTTTGGATTCATCCATATCTTGAAAGAAGTTTCAACCGCCGAATATTCGTTGCTGCAAAAGAACTCCAACTTTCAGATGCAAAATTTTTAAGCTTTTATCATATATCTAAAGGCAGTTATTTAGAATTAGTGCAAATGTACTACACAGGCAAAATACAAACATGAAGAAATGCGTGGAAGCTGGGATGGGAATGGATATTAATCATTCTCAGGTAAGAAAATTGTGTTTATTTTTATTAAAAAAAATCAGAAAATGTTATTACAGGTAGTATACTTAATAAATAAATTTTATTACTTTACAAAGTTAGGAATCAATATCAAGAATTTCTTGAACTGGTTCATAGTACCCTTCTGCTCCTGTGGTTACACCCCTCACTTAGACTATAGTGAATAGTGATGTCTCACTAGTCACATCAGCAGGTACATATCCTAGTGTCTCGCCTCCTTCTCTCTCATGTGCAACTTGAGGTATGATAAGAATTTCAGAGCATGATGAAGGTATTGAGAAGTGATGGAGAGACCATATCGAGGGTCGACAAAATGTTATCAACAGCATCTAAGGCCTTGCGCTTAAACTATTGCACCTGTTCATCAGACATTTTCAGTATGCTAAGAAGGGACATTTTCAATCTGTTTTTTGGTCCTGGTTGACATGGCCCAAAGAGCTGTATAATTTTCTCAAATATATGTTTATTTATTTTTGTTACAGATATTTGGTTAGTGGTTCAACATTTGCATCGATTATTCTTTATTTCGCCAGAGGGGAGACCACAGTTGGTGAAATTATGACGGAGACATCAAAGGTAATTTGGCAAATGTTGAACGAGATATACATGCAGGTACCAAATAAAGAGCAGTGGAAATCAATAGCAGAACGTTTTGAATCACTCTGGAATGTTCCAAACTGTATCGGCACATTAGACGGCAAGGATGTTACAATCAAGAAATTTGTAATTAGTGGTTCTACTAATTTCAACTACAAATCATATCATGCCATAGTATTAATGGCTTGTTGCGATGCTGAAGATTTATTCACTATGATAGAAAGCAGTTATCCAGACCCTACCCTCAACGAATTTTAGATAGTGTAAAAAGAATATTTAATGGTTGAGCATAGGACGGAGAACCATTGAATGTGCTTTTGGGATGGCATGTGAAAAGTTCGCGCCTTTTCGCATCCGAGATCCCGAAAATGTTAAGTTCGTCATAAAAACAGATTGAGTCCTTCACAGTTATGTACGAAAGAGAGAAAGGCTTCAGTACACGCCTACGCCTATGTCCTGGCAATGGAAATATGCTATTGAATAATTTTAGCAATCAAAAAACTTGTTTTTAATTGTACTCATGCTAAATTTAAATCAGAAATTTCTTACCTGACATATGTACTACTTTTGAAACTTCACTCCACAGAAATTTCAAGGTCATCAATTTTCAGTAACGATTGGAAATAAACTTTGTTGAAAACTCATTTGGGGTGTGTTTTGTGAAGTCACTGATCATTTTATACTTCCGTTACAACATTTTTTATTTTAAAAGTAATCAACGTACGGAACACTACTTGCGCAAGTCCAACTTGCACTTGACCGGTTTTTAATTTAGCGGTTGCACATATTTATTTTAAACAGCATTTTGCTGCGTAGCTTAGTTCAAGGTAGTGTATGCGTGTTTTTTGTTAAACATGATCGCTAAAATCTAACATTTTTAAGTTTTTATGATAAATGTAGATTCAGAACATTTAAAGATGTCCGAAATAATAGTTTTACTCCATAAATTTAATGATTATACAGTTTTACATCATTTATTAAAATGCATTTTTTCCAATTTAATCCTTTCCTGCAACTTTAAGTGTGTTTTATGAAAAAAACCTCACATTGCCTTTTTTATGTTTTTTTTTTGGAATCAGCATAAAAAAAAATACTTAAGAAAACACGTATCTCACTTAAAACAAATCTAAATCTAATAAAATTAAAAAATCAAGCGTGTATTTATTGAATTGTGGATCTTGTACTAAAAACTAGGATGGAGAAGCTGGTAGACTCACTCTGTTTCATCCTTCTTTGAGTAACCAGAGAAGCTACAGTTATATAAACTGTGATGTTTTTCCAATTCTACCACCAATTTTATATTAACTTTTTGATTGATCATATTAAGCAATATAAAAATAAAACAAAAGCGTTACTAATTGGTTCGTGGTAAGTAGTGATAACACTGTCTTGTTCACTCACAAAGGTTCTGACTCATTGCGGACTGGTTAGTAATTTGCGACCGTAATCAATTTCTCTTGAGTAGCTCCGTGTGCACAGGGCCTAATAGGATAACTTGGAGTAACTCGAACTACCTCATATTAATCCAGTTTGATTTATTTTTTTTTTCTACAGAAAACGTAACAAATATTATACTGACAGCAGTGAATGTAGTAGTTAGTTTTATTATTTATCAAGTCAGTTCGATTTTTCCTTTAATTTTTTGTCACTTTTTACAAATAATAAATATTTCGTAATGTCTAGTATACTATAGGAGTATAGGTATACTGGTAGGATCAGACGGTAGGTGGATTACTCTAACCTGTATTTGTTTTAAATAGTTGACTACCTATATCTACTATGTGATAGGATCAATTTCTTTAGTTATTTCTTAACTTTTCCAATCATAGTTTGTAATCTTTTGATCCCCAGGCCTAAACAAAATTTTATTTTAGCTCGAAAAAAATTATTGCTTTACTTATTTTCCTAAATCAAATAACTTGCATTTCACAGAAATTTCAAGTCGTCGTAATTGATTTGCTTGAATTTAATTAACCAATTATACTGTAAATTGTAAAATATTGTGTTACTATTTAACATTGATTTATCAGTTTTTTAAAAATTAATTCATATTATTATTTGCTAAAATAAATTACACTTGCTAAAATTATTTGATCATTTTTTATGTCGTAAAATATTTTTTCGGTATTCTGAAAATTTACTTTTGGGTAGTATAATTGCATGTACAGTTAGCTATTTTTTGTTAGTAATTGATTATTATTATTTGCTTAAATAAATTACCTTTTGCTCAAATTATTTGTACATTTTTTATTGCGTTTTCAAATATTTTTTCGATATTTTAAAAATTTACTTTTGGGTAGTATAATTGCAAGCCGCGTCAACTGTGTTGGTGCATATATTTGTTTGTTAAAAGCTGAATTCCGATGGAGATTTCTAAAAACATTTTCATGTAACACATTCCGTAACTATGAAAAACATCATATGCTACTGTAGCGTCTAACAAGTAGCACGGCCTATAAGTCTGCGATCTTATAGCAGTTTTTGGTTTAACCGAAAATATTAATTTGTTCTCCCAAAGAAATTTGACAGTCCCCATCAGTTTGGAAGATCACATTTTTGGATAGAGAATGAAAGACTAGGTAAGGAACGTGCAAGTCGTCTAGCTGGAAAATGTACTGTTGTGATGCTATAGTCTTTTAAAACTCAAAGAAAATCACTTTTTAGATGTCAAAATTTCAAAAAGTAATTTATGAAGACTATTTCATATAAAAGTTCTAAGTTGTTTGTACCATTCCGCGACCACACTAGGCGGCAGGGACAACATGGAGCACAAAACGTAACGTCGGTCTTGTCAAATTTCGTTGTCTTAGAACATTTTACCGGAGTAGAGCGTTCATTTTGTGTGGGAGTTTTACATAATAATAATACTGCGTCTATGGAGCAGCGAGAATTTCGCGTTTAATATAATTTATGCATCGCAAATCGGGCTTGAGTATTTTACTAATTAAAAAACCGATCAAGTGCAAATTGGGCTTAGGCAATTAGTGTTCCGTACCGTGACTGTCTTTAAAATAAAAATTTTAAAATTTAAGAGTATATATTATCACCGTTTTTTTAACCACTAATGTATGTTAAAGCACCTTAGCTACCCAATAGCCAATAAATCAATCTAGCTCAATCTAGAATTTAGAAGTAAAAGTGTTAAACAAATATTTATTACTTAAATATTTGATTAATTCTAAACAATTAAAATAAAATTATATCTTGGGACAACAGCGACTTCGCCATTCGATTACAGTAATGTGCTTAAAAGTATATTACAAAAACCTCCATCATATGTCAAGGAAATTTTCATAGTTTTTTAAACCAGATAAATTATGACTCTTGCTTACTCTACACCAGAGGTGTTAAACTCAATTTTGCAGAGGGCCATATATTAAATTTAGAATGTGTAGGCGGGCCAGATTCAAATAAAAAAAATGTACTGAATTATTTAATTATATAGTATATAATATACGGCTCTAAAAAACATGATTCTTCTTTCTGTGACACATTGCGATCGCGGGCCTTATTGATACGTCCCGGGGGACGGATGCGGCCCACGGGCCGTATCTTTGACATCCCTACTCTACACTTTATGGAGAACATTTCAGAATTTTTTCATAACTTTTTGATCAGTACTTTTCGAGATAAGGGGGGGCCCATCGATTTTTGAAATTTTTTTTTTAAATAATACAAAGAAAAGTGTCCACAAGTATTATGTCAGATATATTTTTGAACTCGCGTTTCCACAAGTTTTCATTTGACAACTTACTCGATGACCAGTAAAAAATTTTTTTTTTTCGCTTCCGATTTCACCCCCCAAAACCAACCCGTTTGGTCAAAATTTAATTTTCAAAACTGCACGGCTCTGATTGGGCCATCAATTCCTATATTTGTGCCCAATTTCAACTTTCTATGTCAAATAGTTTCGGAGAAAATCGGATCTGACAGACGGACAGACTTCGAAGTGATCCCATAAGTGTTCCGTACGGAACACTAAAAAACGATAAAAAGAGTTTGAGAAAACTATTTCTACTCCGTCAGGGTAAAAAAGGACTACAAGAAGCGATGTAAGCGACTGCGTTCAAGCGTCAATTTACAAGCATTCCGACTTCATAGTACATAAAAAAAGAGGTTCCGTAAATATACACAGGAGTTCGCACCTCTGCAAGATACACTTAGGGCCAGAATTAAAGCCAGACATACCTTTACCATTCATTCGGGAGATTTCCCCAATAAAATTTATTTCCAGAGACATAATTTGACTTCAACGTCGCGTCGTCGCCCTGATTTCATACTGATAAAAATTTTTCTACTAGTAATAGCTCACTATCAAAGTTTAGAATATAGTGATCACGAAACTACATACCAAATACCATAGCAGGGTACCGAGAATGTAATGGTCATATTTGAATTAAATAATTTAAGAACTAACTTCTTAATTTATTTGTAAATATTATTTATTTTAAAATTCCTTTTTTATATATAAAATACGTGTTATTTTAGAATATAAGATATTAAATATTGAA
>CM032449.1:160535081-160556339 GCA_019049505.1 Pachyrhynchus sulphureomaculatus
TGTTATTGAAAAAAAAATACTTTCAAATTTGTAAAGTCCTTTGTAGCCCATCTGCATATAATAAATAATTATAATAAATCCACGATTTTAATTTGTTAAAATTTCCAATAGGATTTCAAAATGATTTTCTATGGAAAAATTTAGCGCCAATTTTTAAATTTTAGATTTTTTCGTTTGTGCAAAAAATTAGAAAAATCATTTGAAGGATTTAAAAAAAAAATCAAATAAATACCTTATTGAATTATTCTATAATTCTGGGTCGGGGGGGGGGGGGGGGGGCCCCGAGTACGCTGCTTTGGAAAAAAAAAATTAGAATCTAGGTTCACTAACTAACTAACCTGTACAAAAAAGTTTTATTTTGCTATGAGGAATACGTATGAATTTCTTTAGATTTTTTCAAGCGATTTTTCGAATTTTGAATTTCTTTACCAACAGGACCTCTTGTAACTTGCGATCGGGACTTCCAAAAAAACTCTACGGGGGTCGTTTTTTATTTCATTTCTAATAATCTTTCTGGGACCTCTGCGCATGCGCAACATTTTGTTTTTGAACTCACCCAATGGCTTTAAGCTTTAATTTAAGCCCTCCCAACGTGGCTCCAAATTTTGGCTTCGTGGTGGGTTCAGTTTAAAAAAATGACCCATTATATATATGGGTCATTTTTATATATATATATATATATATTATTATATATATATATATATATATATATATATATATATATATATATATATATATATATATATAAATATACACATGTATATATATATATATATATATATATATATATATATATATATATATATATATATATATATATATATATATATATATATATGTATATGTATTCATGTATCAAGTTCAAAGAGTGATATTTTGCGAGTTAGACTATTTCAATATGATACTACAAGCAGAGTCCAGAACGTTTAAATCTGCCAGAGTAGTACCACTTTTGAGATATTACACATACAAGACTACTTATTACTATAAAAAGTAAAGAATTGGATAGTAATAATATAAAAGTTTTATTTCCAGATAATATCAACCCAATATTAAAACCATACCCACTTTCTTCCAAAGACCGTTTAATTGCGAGCAGTATATTAATGGTGGAATTTCTAGTATCGCCGTGTTTTCACAATTGCTAAGCGAGTACGACATAAAATACGGGCTTTTGCTCTCCCCTTTGTCAGGCTTAGATCGGCTGACGAGTGATGATACGACGAAACGCGCGTAATGGATTGGTTTTACAGATGAGATCAATAAATACTTGCCGAAGTATGAACTTTGTACAATTTAAGTAGTTATTAATTATGATATTTAAATAATTATTTGTGTGTCATTACATCACTAATATTCGTTGTTCTGCCTTTTATCAAAAAAAATATATATTATTTTATAAGACATTGTAATGTGTTGACGTTTTCTTCTATTATTGTGAAAACTTTGTAACTGAGGAAATCCAGTGACTGAATTTGAATTACTATAATTACTAGAAATTAGATACTGGATTTTATACCTTATTTTAATTGTATATATATATATATATATATATATATATATATATATATATATATATATATATATACACATATGTATGTTGACATTTTCTCCAACACTTTTTGACTGATAAAATAACATTCAAAAATTTTGGATTTAAACTTGGCTAAGACAAGAATACTCACTATACTCAAATAAGAGAAGTAAAAGTCAATGAATTTCCCATCAGTACCATAACATACGCGGACAATACAGTTCTATACACCGGACCTAATGTAGAGGATGCAATGGGCCTAAATATAGACAAGACTAAATTTATGCTAATTTCAAAACTGTTGTGTACAAAAAATTGAAAAGTAGAAGTTTCTAGGCACAATTATAAACTAAAAGAAATAAAAATTACGATAATAAATACAACCTTTATTAAGATAACACGAGTTTTCTGTAGCACTAACTGTAAATCTATAACTAAAGAAAGGAAGACACAGAAATCATGAGAAGAATGAAGAGAGAACAATAAAGTATAGTTACAGTGAAGAAACTTAAACTGAAGTCCGCAAGCCACATTATGAGGGTAAACAGGAATTCGGTATAGCCAACTCTTCGCATATTTACATTATAACGCAATCACACATCAAACATGGGCCAAAAAATGGGTTGACGGGATAGCATACGAACGAATCGGTCAAATGTATGGTGTCATACTTCCAAAATTTAGAAAAATTCTTGGTTCACTCTCTTTCTTAATGTCATTACAAGTTCAATCTAATGCAGTGCTAGCTAATAGAGAAGAAAGTAAGTAACATTATATTTATAAGAAACAGCTGGATATTTTCTCAATTGGTACTTTAATAAGTTATATGTAACCTGCCATTAAAATTAGCAAATATATTTAAGTGACAACACCGGTATGCCAAAGCAGGTTTTACTACCAGACGACGTACGACCATTCTGTTCTTAGCGACATTGCACGGAAGCGTTATGAGGTAATTTTTTTTGTAGAAGACAGGGTTGTAATTATGTCTAGTGTCCTTGCCGCATTTATCGAAGTTTTTAATGGGCGAGTACGGATATTCTTGATCTACTAGTAGAATGTTTTTAGTGTCCCGTACGGAACACTTATAAGATGACTTCGGTGTCTGTCCGTCTGTCTGTTCGTCTGTCTGTCTGTCACACCCGATTTTCTCCGAAACTATTTGTCATAGAAAGTTGAAAATTTGGTAATAATATAGGAATTGATGGCCTTATCAGAGCCATGTAGTTTTGAAAGTTAAATTTTCACTTAAGGGGTTAGTTTTTGGGGGTGAAATCGGAAGTAAAAAATTTTTTTTTTACTACGTCGTCTAGTGTGGTGTCAAATGAAAGCTTGTGAAAACACGAGTAAAAAATATATACATAATGTAATACTTGGGCGCACTTTGTATTATTTTTATCTCGAAAAGTATTTATCGAAAAATTTTGAAAAAATTCTGGAGTATTCTCCACGGGGTGTAGATTGAACGAAAATTATCACGAATGGATTAACTTCAATAATTTATCTGGTATATAAAAAAAAAAAAAAATTTCGAGGTGATCAGTTTCCAGTAAAGATTGGAAAAAAACTTTGTTGAAAACTCATTTGGGGTGTGTTTTGTGACGTCACTGGTCATTTTATACCTCCGTAACAAAATTTTTTATTTTAAAAGCAATCAACGTACGGAACACTAATTGCACAAGTTCAACTTGCATTTGACCGGTTTGTTTTCTATTTGCTATATCTAGTAATACATGAGAAATTTCAAGGTCTGGCAAGTCTAGGAAGAAATCGACATTTATGGTTGCGGAACGAATTTCTCAATACATTAACTGTTTGGACAGACAATCTTGAGAATACATATTCTCAGTCCTCGTAACGAAGACGGCTCTTGAAGGGAATAATATTGTTAATGAAGAGAAATATACAGTATTTTTAACTATACGGAGTAATGTAAATTAAATTTTTTAAAAAACAATATAATAAAACCTATATAAAAATATAAACTGAGTTCGTTTAATGTTTGATGTAACTGGGACGAAGCATAAAATGCGGGCTTAAGTCTTCTTTTTAATGCTATTTTAACAAGCTGTAATGAATTTAGAACATGTTACAATGTAGTTTCGCCAACACTATAAAAGTTAGTTATACAAAGGCATTTTCAAAATAGAAAGCCTTAAAATCGGATTAATTTTAGACATATTTGTTGATTAGTACGAAAAGTCGTAAAATTTCAAATATTTTATTACACTTTTAATCCTTGTTAATTTTAAACTCGTGATTCTCGTGCAACATTTCGCTTTAGATGACTGGCACGGCTTTTTAAAATCCCATTCAGTATATTCGCATAAAAATGAAATACAAGAAGCACTACCGAAACACAATAAGGTATAATATAAAACCTAATTCTTTTTAACTACAGTGGGAAAATAATAAAATTGGTCGAGAACTGACCACAGAAACCAGTTTTTTTTTTAAAGTCAGTGGCGTAAAATTGAACTAAATTAATTCAAACAAAAACCTGTATTTTTTTAAATTCTATTAAAAATTCTCTATAACTTTCGTTTACTGGTCCATTCATCAAGTGTCAATAGTTTCCGAAAATCAAAAAATTTTTCATTTTCATTTCAATTTTCAAGTCAACACGTTATAATACCCCAAAAAACATTATTATAATTCAGGTTATGCTATCTATAAAAAAAACTGAAATTCAGCTATTTTCAATTTTTGATTTGTTCGAAATCCAAACTTTGAATAATTCTAGCACTATCCGTAGGTAGTTGCTTGTCATCTAACCAACTGTTCTATGGTTTCATGAAAAATCGAAACAATTCAATGGACAATCTTGTATTATTGCAGGTTAGAATAAGTTTTCAAGTTTTGTTTTATACGAGGGTCATTCAATAAGTAAGGAGACAATTGATCTCAACTTAAACCCATTCCACGAAACCGCTCCATACTTCTAGAAGTGCAAATTGGCAACCTTGTGATGAGTTTTAGTCAGCTGTTCGATCATGTAATATAAACATAATCTCGAAATATACAGTTTACCATGGCAAGTCCATTGGAAGGCTGCAGTTTAGAACAGCAGCGTTCTGTCATCACTTTTTTAGTAGCAGAAAGTGTTAAGCCAAGTAAAATACATTCTAGAGTGTTATTAGAAGTATGAACAAAATTGCATGAACCGTGCGAACGTTTACAAGTAGATAGATCGGTTCAAAAGTAACCTGTTCGGACCTCTTAAAGATGCTAATGATGAGAGTAGTTTCGATGTCAACCGAAAGAATTCTTTGCCACAGAAATCAAGAAGCTAGCAGAAAGATGAGAAAAGTGTATTAACGTGGGGGGGCAATTATGTCGTAAAGTAGGCCAAATCTTGTAGCAATCCATCAAAACTATTCTTGAGCTACAGCTATTTGTCTCTTTACTTATTGAATGACCCTCATATGTTATAAAAATTATTAGAAACACAAGGAACCATTTTCTACATAGCGTAGTAATAAGGGTAGTGAATTTGGCACTTAGATGGTTATGTTGGGAACATAACAATAACACTACAGAACAGTTATCACACTACTACACCAATATTTTTTTAATCGAGGTACGTATCGATGGTCATTTTATTGACAACTTGCATTACCACATGCAACAAATAATAATTAAAAATTTTGCCTTAATATTTAAATAGATTTCATTATCTAATTCTATAAGAAACTGATTAAGTTGCTCTAGTTTTAAAAATTGGATTTCTTAACATAGGGTCCAACTTTTTAAATATGGACTAATTTAGTAAACTTTCTGATGTCCACATTCTACTTAATATCAGGTATTGATTTTAATCTGAAATGTACTGACCATAACAAAGCAAGTTTAACTTTCTTGAATTTTTCGCAAAATGTGTCAATAAAACAATCTTAGATATGTATTATAAATATTTTTAGTGTACGGAACACTTATAAGATCATTTCGGTGTCTGTCTGTCTGTCCTGTCTGTCTGTCTGTCTGTCACACCCGATTTTCTCTTTATTTGACATAAAAAGTTGAAATTTGGTACTAATATAGGAACTGATGGCCTCATCAGAGCCATATAGTTTTGAAAATTAAATTTTGACTTAAGGGGTTAGTTTTAGGGGGTGAAATCGAAAGTGAAAAACATTTTTTTTACTAGATCATCAAGTGTAATGTCAAATGAAAGCTTGCGAAAACACGAGTAAAAAAAAAAAAATATATATATATATATATATATATATATATATATATATATATATATATATATATATATATATATATATATATACATATATATATATATATATATATATATATATATATATAATGTAATACTTGCGTACACTTTTCTTTGTATTATTTTTTAAAAATCGCGAAAAATCGCTGTCCCTCCACCTTATCTCGAAAAGTACTGATCAAAAAATTTTGAAAAAATTCTGGAATATCCTAGTGTAGATTGAACGAAAATTATCACGAGTGCATTACCTTTAACAATTTATCTGGTATGTAAAAAAAAAAAAAAAAAATTCAAGGTCATCAGTTTTCAGTAAAGATTGGAAACTTTGTTCAAAACTCATTTGGGGTGTGTTTTGTGAAGTCACTGATCTTTTTATACCACCGTAACAAAATTTTTTATTTTAAAAGCAATCAACGTACGGAACACTAACTTGCACTTGACCGGTTATTTTTTTTATGGGTCTAGCACACGTGTCGCAGGGAAGTCCCTAAAGTGCTCCAGGAGCGGCATAAGTGCGGAAAAAGCGATTCACGTTGTTCTTGAATCGCTATAAATTGCACTCGGTGGAAAACACAGCCCTGAGCAAATTATTAGAAAGGGATGATGTTCTCCATATAAAAGACTGCTTGAAAAGCGTTGTACGAGGAGTAACAAGCTGAACCTCATACGGATGTGAAGCATTAGCACGACGTGTATTTCTAACATGCATCGCTCTGGGAGGAACCCAGAGCGGGCTACATCCTTCGAACACTTTCCATGGAAATACTTGTAGAACAGACTCAAGTCGCCAACCGTTCTTCGATGTTCCAGCGAGTCAAGGCCGCCGGTCAGTTCCGGCTCTCCAATCAGACGAACAGCTCTTCTCTGATCAGAATCCAACAAATGCAGTACTCCATAGTTCGAATAGTCGAATTTGAGCTTTGTAAAAATTAACAGTTGTTGTGGAGTGTAAAGCTTCCTGGTTCAAAATAATATTCCCAACTTTTGAGAAGCTCTCCTTGCTATGCTTGCAACATATTCATGCCAGGACATATTTGCTCCCAAATTAACGCCCAACAAATTGAGTGACGATGCTAGGGAAATGGAGTGTGCCGACATGACTATGTCGGGTTCAGCAAGGTTAACTTTTTTAGAAAAAAACTGCCGCCTGGGATTTTGTAGTGTTAAGTTCCACTTGGTTACTGTCACACTAAGATAGAATTTCTTCCCGTTCTTTGTTAAGTTGAACGACCTCCTGCTGTCTGCGGATATTCGCCTGAACAGCCGATGTCCGAGCGTTCAAAGTGTATAAAGAGATAAGCGTACTGTCATCTGCAAAGCTGTAGATTGGTTTCCCGGTCCTTTCCAGCAGATCGTTATTGTAAATGAGAAAGAGAGTAGAAGACAGTATGGAGCCTTGGGGCACACCGGCGTTGATAGTGAAGGTGTTAGAAAGAAATCCGTCGACCGCCACTCGTAAAGAACGCTCTCTGAGGAAACATGAGAGCCACAAACGGAACTTTTCAGACATACCATAAGAGCTTAGCTTAGCCAACTGTCCATCGTGCCAAACACGGTCGAAAGCCTTGGATATGTGAAGAACAACCGCTCGAGATTCTTCAAAGTGTTCAATTGCGTTGTTCCAAACATAAATTATAGTTGCTGATATTTATTTTCCTTTTGCTGCTTTGATTTAAAATGACTGTTATCTGCTATATTTAGTGGTATGCCGCTATAATCATCCCAGTCCCAATAATGTGCATTATTTTACAACCATTAGATTACTTATATGCGCCATAGTTTTTTAAAATGCTTATGACGCGAAAATCCAATATATATTTTTTTAATATTTGTTATTAACTTCTACGTCAATGGAGAAAAAACGCGAAAGATTGAAACGCAAAACCATTAATTCTTCCAAAGAAACATATAAGCCCGGATTTTCTAAACTGACCATATAAAAGGTATTATTTATTTAAGAGCGGCGTGTGGCGAACATAGTTTCGCAGATTAAACAGAAATCAGCTCGAATTACAACCAGTAATTGAGTTAAATCTAGCTAAATGGCCATCTTGTGTTCTTTAAACAGCTTTTATCATGCTTTTATTTACGTGTTTCGATGCATGTGTGTAAAAGTTTTCGTAATATTATCGGAAATCGTTAATATCTTGGAAAATGTAGCACGTGTAAATTTTCTAAAATATTTAAGAAATAAATTACAACACTTTTGGTTTTTATCAGCAACTTTTATTATATTTACTAACTTTTATAATCTTACGGCATGCTGAGTGAGTAGAAAAAAATGTTTGTTCTTATTTCTTTGTAAACACTATATATAAAACATTATGTGTACCAACTCAGTGGATTTAAGGCTTGTCATCAAGAATTTCTAAGTTGCCAAGTTGCAAAAACCTCAAATATACTTACAAAATTGTCCTGACATTATTTTACATCATGCTTAAGACCATTAGATTGTTTGAACATAACCTACAACATTTCAGTCATTCCCAGTAGAACTAATACGCCACCTATACTTAAACTCTAACTACAGATTGGAATATTTTAACCTCTATGAAATGAATTGAAGTAATTGTTTTAATAATAATCAGTCAAGTTGAAGTGTAGTACCATGTGCTTCTATATTAAAAGTAATTACCATGAGATCATCCAAATGGCTTAGGCGAAGTTATAATTTATCCCAAATTTTGTATTTAAATTATATGTAGGTTAGATTTTCAAAAAGTAGAGAAGTAGAAAAAGACTAGCTGAAATGAATCCAAGATAATCAATCATTTATTTACATTTAGCTTTGCTACCGATATGGCCCAAGACTCTACTTTTTTAGAATCTATGTTAATAATAAAAATAGGTACTGCAAGTTGGCTAGCAAAACATCAAAAATATACTTGTAAACTTAGAAACTTAATATGAGATTTCGTTGAATGAAGACTTCCAAATAAAACTGCTAGATAAGTTTAGGAACTTGAGAAATGCTATTGACTAAACAGTAGAGGCTGACAAAAGATAAGGAAAATAATTCAAAATGAAAGTTTTCGGGAAACTGAACCTAGTTTGATGGGATAAAATCTATTATTGACAAACAAGAAAACTATCGGAAATGCTCTGGTAGGAATGATACTAACGTATGGGAGTGAAATATGATTAATAAAAAAAGATAAGAAACCCAAACTAATGCCAATTAAATCTTTCAAGTGCTGGTGTTCAAGAATTAAAAGAGGGTCAACCGAAAAAATTAAAAATAGACTGAATGCGACCGAAACAAGTGGTTGGGCATCTGTAAAATGTATCTTATTTAGGACCAAACAAAATTTTGATGGACATCATTAGGCAGACGTAAAATAAAACATCCAATTTCTGGAATGAGGGTTTTCTAATAGCAACATATTTATGTATGTGCAGAATGACGAGAAGAGCGCTGGAAGAAAAAATTGCTTATGCCGTAATAGCTTGGAGAAGAGAATAATAATCATCTGTAATAATTAACAACAAATTATTGTTAAAAACAGGCGTAATTGTGAGTGTGGGGCAGAGAAATATCTTAGACTTATCGAGCAAGAATTCCATAGATTTTCAAATGTTACTAGCACTACGTCACGTCCATAAAAACTCAATGCTGGC
This sequence comes from Pachyrhynchus sulphureomaculatus, assembly GCA_019049505.1. Lineage (NCBI taxonomy): Eukaryota > Metazoa > Arthropoda > Insecta > Coleoptera > Curculionidae > Pachyrhynchus > Pachyrhynchus sulphureomaculatus. Next base: position 160,544,459 of record CM032449.1, read on the forward strand.
CCATCTTCATTTCTTTGTACTTGTAACTTTAAATTCTAATTTCAGTATCTTACAGTGTCAGCAGAATTTTTATAACGACATCTATAATAATATAACGATCATATACTATTCAAAACCCAATAGAGTTATATCTTCACCTAGTTTCTACATTCACGTAACGGCAGACTCTGCTTGGTATTCGAATTTGCTGAAAGAAAGGCCCAGTTTCAAATTTTATTATAAATTAATTAGTCCATAATAAAAGGGAAGATTTTGCCTTAAATTTCCAGAATCCACTTAACAATGAAAAGGTCGACAATAAAAAAAAAGACTATTAGAAAGGTACATAAGAGGCAGAAAATCTAGAAAAGAAATACGTTTTTATAAGTTCCTAATGAATCAATCTTGTTAAGTAGAGAGAAATAACAGACATTTGCAACCAGAAATTAGCTCATTTAAACAAAATAGTGATTGTTTAATGACTTATTAATCGATTTAAAGGCAGATTACTGTACGGAGTAGTGTCGATCTAAGTTTATTCAGGAAAGGATTTAATAAACTTTGGCTCTTAGACTGTGAACTAATGTGAATTCGTTTTCACTGCACTTTTATTTACCAATTTATTATTAATGAGCGACTAAGCTACCCAATATTATGATTTAATCATCAGCTAATAACAACATTTGCTTATCTAAAAATAGTAAAGTTTCAAATATGTTTATATTATAACAAAAAATTAAACTTTAGTCAAATCAGTTCTGGAATTTTTGGCCACAAAATTTCAAGTTGTTACAAAATAAATTTATTTCATATTCTCCAAGTAGTTTCAATTTTAACAAACTTAGTTCAAGGCAACTGAAATGAAACTTCAGATGAAGATAGCAGGGTCTATCACTGTATTTTATTCTAAAACAACAAATCAGGTTGATTGGTTCTAGTGTACTAGACTGACTACTATCTTTGCAAAGTACCATTATACCGTTACTAAAACTTCAATCAAAAACACTTTATAATTTGTTCTAAGTTCCGTGAAACTATTTTGAACAGAAAAATGATTAGGAACCTTTTTTAAAAAACACTAATAAAAGGGTGGTAACATAATAGAGATATTATCGAGCCACTATAACACGCACAAGAGACATTTTTTTAACCTATTTTGCAAGCAATCTAGGTGTCATTTATATAATGTACCCACATTAAATTTATATAATCTCTATAAAATGGTTTGTTTTTTAAAAAGAACACCCACAAAGGGATATCACATTCGAAACACAAGCAAAATTAATGACTCAGGCCATAAAGAAAGATGAAAAAAAAATGAACAAGATTATTTAATATATAAAATTAACGCTTGTCAATATTTATCACATTGGCCGCTCTCATTACATAAAGAAAGAAAAAAGTAGTAGTTTCTGTAACATGTGCAATCCGTTGTTGTATCAGAAGAGAACATAGTAAAATAAGAATAAAAAAATAAGCTAAAATCATTAATTAGAGCCTTAAAAAGGTGTTATTAACAATACATTTCACTTATGTTCCCATTTTAAAGTCGTTTTCTTACAAATTTTTAAGTTCTTACTTACAGAAAACACTTATTTCTTATTAAAAAAATTTTCATAAATCACTACATGTGTCAGATTTTGACATTATATGTACAGAGTTATTGATTATAAATGGATCAACCCTCTTAACTCGCTGAACTAACATTATAAAGAATGAATAATGTTTTATATCTATAATATATATAAAATGCAACGTCTCTCTGTCTGTCTGTCTGTCCGTTAGTGCGCCTATCACTGAAGAACCACTTATCCGATTTACGTACTTTTTTTAAAAAAACATACATATGTTCTCTGGCCAGGATATAGGCTATATTTTATTACGATAGGTAGCATAAGGAATGAACAGTGACGTAAAATAGTGAATGATGTCGGAAATAAGTTTGCCTCTAGCGTGTGCCTTTGCAATACACAGCCTAAACCATTAAATATGGAACAATATTATGTAGCAAAGAATATCTGTAATCTATAATCTATAATATATATATAAAATGCAATGTCTCTCTGTCTGTCTGTCTGTCCATTAGTGCGTTTATCACGCGGGTACCACTTATCCGATTTACCTGCCTTTTTTTTAATTCATACATACTTTGGCCAGGTTATATAATAATAATAATCTGTATCTATAATATGTATAAAATGCAATGTTTGTCTGTCTGTCTGTCTCTGTCTGTCTGTCCGTTAATGCGCTTATCCCTCGAGAACCACTTATCCGATTTACGTGATTTTTTAAATTCATACATATGTTCTCTGACCAGGTTATAGGTATATATCTTATTACATCTATAATATATATATATATAATGCAACGTATCTCTGTCTGTCTGTCTGTCCGTTAGTGCGCTTATCACTGGAGAACCACTTATCCGATTTTCGTACTTTTTTTTTAAAACATACATATGTTCTCCGGCCAGGTTATAGGCTATATTTTATTAGGATAGGTAGCATAAGGAATGAGCAGTGACAATAATAGTAAATAAAGTCGGACAAAGTTTGCCGCTAGCGAGTTCTCTTGCAATACACAGTCCAAACCATTAAATATGGAACAATATTATGTACAAGAGAATATCTATAATATATATAAAATGCAATGTCTCTGTGTCCGTCTGTCTGTCTGTGTGTCCGTGCGTTAATGTGCTTATCACTGGAGAACCACTTAGCCGATTTATGTGCTTTTTTTTAAACATACGTATATTCTCTGGCCAGATTATAGGATATATTTTATTAGGTGACATAAGGAATAAGCAGTGACGATAATAGTGAATCAAGTCGGAGAAAAGTTTGCCGCTAGCGCGTTCTCTTGCAATCCACTCCCTAAAGCATTAAATACGGAACAATATCATGTAGCAAAGAATACAATATATATAAAATGCAACGTCTCTTTGTCTGTCTGTCTGTCAGTCCGTTAGTGCGCTTATCACTGGAGAACCACTTATCCGATTTACGTGTTTTTATAAATTTATACATATGTTCTATATAATGAGAGATAAGGTGAGATAATGGGAGATAAGGAGAAATAATGGGAGATAAGTCGAGATAAGCCTCGATAATGGGAGATAAGGTGAGATAATGGTAGATAAGTATAAATAATGGGAGATAAGGAGAGATAATGGAAGATAAGCAGAGATATGGCTAGATAATGGGAGTTATGGTGAGATAATGGGAGATAAGGAGAAATAAAGGGAGATAAGGAGAAATAATTGGAGATAAGTCGAGATAAGCCTAGATAATGGGAAATAAGGTGAGATAATGGGAGATAAGGAGAAATAATGAGAGATAAGTCGAGATAAGCCTCGATAATGGGAGATAAGGTGAGATAATGGGAGATAAGTATAAATAATGGGAGATAAGGAGAGATAATGGAAGATAAGCAGAGATATGGCTAGATAATGGGAGTTATGGTGAGATAATGGGAGACAAGGAGAAATAAAGGGAGATAAGGAGAAATAATTGGAGATAAGTCGAGATAAGCCTAGATAATGGGAAATAAGGTGAGATAATGGGAGATAAGGAGAAATAATGAGAGATAAGGAGAAATAATGGGAGATGAGCAGAGATAAGCCTAGATAATGGAAATTATGTAGAGATAATGGGAAATAAGGAGACATATTGGGAGATAAGTAGAAATAATGGGAGATATTTTATTACGTTGGGTAACATAAAGAATAAGCAGTGACCGCGGGCGCGTCATGTATATATATATATATATATATATATATATATATATATATATATATATATATATATATATATATATATATATATATATATATATGTATATAAATATATATATATATATATATATATATATATATATATATATATATATATATATATATGTATATGTATATATATATATATATATATATATATATATATATAATATATATATATATATATATATATATATATATATATATATATATATATATATATATATATATATATATATATATATATATATATATATATATATATATATATATATATATATATATATATATATATATATATATATATATATATATATATATATATATATACATATATATACAGGGTGTCTCATATGTATGGAATAATGTTTCTACAGCATTTATTAATCAGTGTATCAAAAAAATGTTTAAATGAAAGTTATAGGGTGTTATACGGCGCATATGCTGACGTTGACAGTAAAATGTTTTGAATTGTCAGTTCAAAGAAATTACGCCATATTAATTTTTTTTAAATGGAAAGCTATATATATTATTTTATTTTTGAGTCCCTACTAAAGATTCTAGATATATATTCCTACCATATGTCTCAATCGAACTATTTTGGGATTATTGATATTTGAAATTATGTATATCAAATTAAAAAAGAAATTTTAAGCTGCTTGTATCAAACATTTACTGTCAGATAACGACTTAACGCGTAAAAAAATGATTTATTGACGAAAACATTTTTTGCTGCATTTTAGGAAACTGCAAATGGTACATTTAACAGAAATTGAAAGAATCACTTTGTTAATGATGGTTGGTTACGGAGACCGTAGGAGAACACAACAGGAGGTGTGTGATCTTTTTAATGCAGAATAACCGAATCGAGAACCTATTACCTAATCCGTAGTTAGCAAAACATTAAAATGATTTGAACAATCAGATCACGTTGAGGATCATTCTAAATCTGAACCTCCAAAATTTAAAACAAGCGATGATAAAAAGTTAGACGTTTTATTGGAAATTACAGAAAATTCCCATACAGCCGCTCGTCAGCTTTGCTGCCTAGACCACAACATAAGTTAAGGTACCTTAAGTTGTATACTGAATGAAGAAAAATTGCATCCATACAAACCCATTCTATTGCAAGAATTATCTGAAGATGATTACTATAGACACATTAAATTTTTCAAGGTCATGATGGAACGAATCAATAATGATCCTAACCTAATTCATAATATTGTTCTTTTCTGACGAGACCACATCTTGCCTTAACGGAAAAGTTAACAGGCATAACTGCCGGTACTGGTCTACTAAGAATCCCCACTGTATAACCTACAGTCATTCTCAAAGACCACAAAAGATAAACGCGTGGGCATGGATTTGTAGACGTCATATTATTGATCCCTTTTTTATCGATGAAAATCTTATAGGACAGCGGTATTTACAGTTACTCCAAGAGCAATTTATTTCAACTTGTGCAGGTCTTTTTCCCGATGAAAATAATTTGGCTATACCTAAGAGGAATCTGTGGTATCAACAAGACGGAGCACCTCCTCACTAAGAAATCAATGTTTGTAGATATTTGAATGCGATTTTTCCTAATCGATGGATAGACAGAAGGGCTGCTGTAGAATGGCCTGCAAGGAGTCCCGACCTTACGCCACTCGGTTTTTTTATGAGATCATTTGAAAATCAAGGTTTACCGAAGTCGACCTGAAACTGTAGAAGATTTATAACAAAGAATTCAATATGAAGTAGCACAGATTACCTCGGATTCTCTGCAAAACTCTGTACAGGTTGTTTATGACAGACGGTAGTCATTTTGAGCAAATGTTACCTTAAAAATAAACCTAGAGTATTTTTAAATAGTTTTTTTTGTCTTTTTTTTATGTTAAACTTCAAATGACAATAATTCCAAAACAGTTCAATTTAGGTATATAGTATGTTAGACAAATAATATCTAGAATATCTAGAATTATATATAGAATAAAATAATATATAGAGCTTTTTTTTAAAAAAAAAATCAAGATGGCGTAATTTCTTCGAACAATACATTAATCATGGTCAACGCAACATATGCGCCGTATAAGACCCTATAACTTTTATTTAAATATTTTTGATACACTCATTAATAAATGCTGTGGAATCATTATTCCATACATATGGGGCACCGTATATATATATATATATATATATATATATATATATATATATATATATATATATATATATATATATATATATATACATTTAAGTCTCTGCAATTATGAATTCTATAAAATATTATATAGGAAGTTCTATTTAGAAAACATAAAGTTTTTGTCATATGTCAAAAATGCGATTCTTCAATAACTCTACAGCTGCAATTATTTAACATTTTTCCTCAGTCTTCAAATTATTTTTGCAAAATCCTCCATATTTTTTGAAACCAAGCTATCCCAAAGCTGGTTTTTAATACGCTATTAGTTATAATATAATGGCAAATATTCCCAGAATCGAATTTGATATATACCAATATCATGTTTTTGAAAAAAGTAACTGGCTAAGAATCCGTTACTTGAAAAATTTCACCTTGATTTGGAATATATAATAAAACTTTTTTCGTCAAGAGTGGAAACTAGGGCAGTCATTGTATGAGTAAAAAAGGATACTTTTCGTAATGGCGACTTTTATCGTTTTCTTATACCGCGAGATAAGGCGAAATAATGATAGATAGGGCGATATAAGCCTATACCATATAATGGGGAATAGGGCGAGATTATGGGAGCTAAAGCGAAATAATGGGAGATAAGGCGAAATAATGATAGATAAGGCGATTTAAGCCTATATAATGGGGGATAAGGTGAGATTATGAGAGGTAAGGCGAAATAATGTGAGATAAGGTGAAATAATGATATTATTTTGGGGCAATATGATAAAAGCATAAATAATTGTTAAAATACAACAAATAAATATTTTGATCTTGTAAATCGTCCTTTGATATTGACAGAGCTTTCATATCAATAAACTGAACACAAATACTTTTGAAGAGGAATGGTGACATTAGTTAGTAGTTGTAAGAATCGTTTTGTATTAGATAGTATAGGGTAAACCAAATGTTCTAAGATGTACATATTTTGTACCAGTATATCTAGCAAATGAAAGCCCCCATTCAATTCAGAATAAATACAAACATGTTTGAATGTTGTTGACATTTAGATTATCTTTACCATGTTGCCAAGTAAAAAATTTGTCGTCCACATAGCGATAATAAAAATATTTCTAATTATAAAAAATCGTCGGCGCTACGTAGGAAAATCAATCCAATATGATAAAATTTCAATTTCAAGACCCATGATTTCTCAGTTACCAAACACGTTCACAATTTTAAAAAAAAAATAATAATAATTTTATTGTGGTCATAAGCAAACTGCAATATTATATTACATAATTCACAAGACCTCGGTTACATAATATCAACCTAATGTTTATGGGAATAAGGAAATGACTATACTAAGGTCATCAACGCTCACAGAATTCAAAGATAGATGGTCTTAATGACAACAAAAGATGAATGAAAATTGCGGTATCTAATTTTTGCTCAAAACCTCGTATCTTGAAGTTAATCTATTTCGTATTACCAGGCAATTATACAACCCGGCTGGACAGGTGAATTCACCTGCTTTTTCGGTGTGTGTGCCACGGGGCTTGCCACGCGGCTGGGACACAAGAAGTTGAACATACCAGTGTGAATTATAATGTCAGTAAAAATAAATATATTATTATACTCGTTGCATTTACTAACAATTTTCAAATTTTGGATTGTTGTAGCTTCTACTTGATGGAAATTCACTATAAATATATAATAAAAGACTGTTTTTAGTCAATTGCCACTAGTTTATTTAAATTGCGATGACGCGTTTCGCTGTCGATGCAGCTTCTTCAGATCTACATTTTACACAGTGTAAAATGTAGATCTGAAGAAGCTGCATCGACAGCGAAATGCGTCATCGCAATTTAAATAAACCAGTGGAAATTGACTAAAAACAGTCTTTTATTATATATTAACTATTTTCACATCGAAAAATAATATTTTTTTTTTCTTTATCATTTTTAAGGAATATTTTACTATACTATACTTTTTGTCCTGATATCCATCTTTTTTTATTTTCGTTAAAAATAACTGGCCAAGTCGGACTTGGGCAATTAGTGTTCCTTACGTTGATTGCTTTTAAAATTAAAATTTTCCTTACGGAGGTATAAAATGATCAATGACTTCACAAAACACCCCCAAATGAGTTTTCAACAAACTTTGTTTCCGATCTTTGTTAAAAACTGATGAACTTGAAATTTTTGTTTTTTATATACCAGATAAATTATTAAAGGTAATGCACTCGTACTAATTTTCGTTCAATCTACACCCTGTGGAAAATATTCCAGAATCTTTTCAAAATTTTTTGATCAGTACTTTTCGAGATAACGGGGGACAGCGATTTTTGGCAATTTTTTTGAAAAAAAAAGTGTGCGCAAGTATTTTATTATATATATTTTTGAACACGTGTTTTCACAAGCTTTCATTCGATGACCTGGTAAATTTTTTTTTTTCACTTCCGATTTCACCCCCCAAAAGTAACTCTTTAAATCAAAATTTAACTTTCAAAACTACACGGCTCTAATGGGACTATCAATTTCCATGATAGTACCAAATTTCGACTTTCGGACGGACAAACAAACAGACGGACAGACACCCAAGTGATCTTAGAAGTGTTCCGTACGGAAAACGAAAAAGTCAAAGTCAAATATTAATTAACTATGCCTTTAAATTTGATTTGGATATAAGCAATAATTGAGATATCAATCGTCAAAAAATGTTCTTTAAACTACAATAGCGATTTTTTACATAAACGAAACGTTATCGCAGATCTTAAAAACCATTTTGTTTTTCTCTTTGAAAGTATCGAATTTCACAGGACTTCAGCACAATGGTGACTAATCGACAAATTGGTTCTTTTTTAATTGACATACTTGTACATTTTTCTATATAAAACAAGATGATTATCTATCATTGAAGAATCGTGTCCAATGAAAAAAAGGACAATCAAATTTGTTTTTCTTGAAAATGACCTCATTATTACTGGTCTACTAGTCTAAAGGCGTTAATGGTTTTATATTTCTAGGTGTCAAATAGCCTAATTTAGATGTTAGATAATTTCGTCAAATATTTTAAGGATTTTAAGTGAACTTGATGGGACTTATTTTAATTGGATCAAAACTTATTTAATTTGATGAGACACACCAATGCTACCTATAAAAAACTGAAGCCATGGAGGTGCTGGTTATTTACTTGCAAATATAATAATAACAAGAAGACATAATATAAGGGTAAAATAGTTTAGTACATCTGGCATATTCTAGTATTAACAGGAATGGACCAAAGGTCGGAAATCAAATAGCTGATATTTTATTATTCCTTTGCTTAAAAATAAGTAAATAATAAAGAATTAATATTTGCTTTTTAAGAAACATATTAAAAATAGGTGCAAAATGTATAGCGTATTGCCCGAAAAGTATCAGCAAGAAGATTCATCTTTTTGGGTAATTATAAAGATGAAAAAGTTTCTGATTGTATCAACGCAAATATTTAATTTTTTTTTTATGGGTCTAGCACACGTGCTACGCTGGTCTTGAATCGCTGTAAATTGTACTCGGTGGGAAACACGGCCCTGGGCAAATTATTCCAAAGTGATGATGTTCTCCATATAAAAGACTGCTTGAAAAGCGTTGTACGCGGAGTAACAAGCTGAACCTCATACGAATGTAAAGTATTAGCGTGAAGTGTATTTCTAACATGTACCGCTCTGGCAGGAATTAAGCGGGCTACATCCTTCGAACATTTTCCATGCAAATACTTGTAGAACAGACTCAAGTCGCCAACGGTTCTTCGATGTTTCAGCGAATCAAGGCCGCCGGTCAGTTCCGAGTCTCCAATCAGACGAACAGCTCTCCCCTGAACAGAATCCAATAAATGTAGTGTGTGTTTGGGAGCGGAGCCCCAAACATTAGAGCAGTATTCCATAGTTGGTCGAATTTGAGCTTTGTAAACAATTAATAGTTGTTGTGGAGTGTAAAGCTTTCTGGTTCGAAATAATATTCTCAACTTTTGAGAAGCTCTCCTTCCTATGCCTGAAACATGTTCATGCCAGGAGATATTTGCTCCCAAATTAACGCCCAACAAATTGATGCTAGGGGAATAGAGTGCCCCGACATGACTATGCTTGCAACATGGTCATGCGAGTAGTGGATCCATATTTCGTCCATTGTTATGAATCGATGCAAAAACTTCTTTGGATTAGACTGAAACAATACCAAACAGAGTTCTGAATCTTCGACACGTTGCTGTTTTTGATCAATCATGAGAGTGCGCGGTAACATCGGGCACATAGCGTTTTCATATGCAAATATTCATGCAAAATATGCCTCACGCGTTCTGTTTATATTTTCACGATATCAGTTATCTCTTTCACTTTCACTTTGCGGACATTCAGAAAAATATGGAGGATTTGTTTGCGTATTTTGGAGTGATTGCCTCATTTAGACGTCCGAAACGTAATGTGTCATCGGTACTTGTACGACCGCATTTAGGTTCACTAAACCATCGACACATTTGCTTACGACGTAGGAGATGTGCCATAAAACTTCTCAAGCCACTGTTTGGTTCTGCCGGTATTTTTTCTATTAAAAAGCAATGTTTAATTAACACACGAAAGTCTTTTTGTTCCACAGTTTTACAAAAATCAAAGATGGCATCACTGAAACAGCTCAAGGGTCATGAAAGAGCTAATCTGCTGAGAGTATAATAACTGAAAATATTATGTTTTTTTTTTGCTTGTACTGCCATCTCTCGGAAAGTCTCGTGACTTAGTATCTTGTCGTTAAAATACTATCTTTACATTAATTATTCAAGTTAAGTAAAATTAAATCAGTAGGCAAGTTAAGTAAAATTAAATCAATAGGCCATTGTCAGTAGACATAAAAATTTAAATTTTGCAAAGGACTTTAAATTAACTTTTTATAATATTAACATGGATGACACGATTTACATAATATTTATTGCCGTGAGTGTTTCCAATATGAGTTCTACTATAGTTTAAGTACATATAATATTCTATATTACTCATAGAAGTAATAATTTTCGGTTGTTAAGGAATTATTTTTGAAGAGAATGATTTTTATGACACCGTGTATTATTTTCTGGGGCCAGATGTAGCATGTAACCAAACTCGGAATCTACTTGATCTTGATCGTTTTTGTTTTCACGAAGATTAATTAATAATACCTATCTACCTATCTAAAAGGCCTTCTTGCATCTAATGTCGGACAAAGGCTTCTCCTTCAATTCTCCATCTCTCGAATCTACGCCTTTCTGATCCATCCTAAATCAGCCGTTCTTTTCAGTCATACTTCCACCTTGTTTGGGGCCTTCCTCGGAATCTTTGTCCCAACTATGTCCTCCATTCTTGTATTCTCATCTTATTGTCTCAGTGTGTGATTTGCCTATCGCCATCTCAAACCGGCTACCTGTTCTCGCACGTCTTCTGTAATATACTTTCGTTTCTCATTCTGTGTTGTAAGCTTATATTTAGCATTCCATTGCTCTCTGTATTTTACTCAATTGGTCCATCATCTTCTTAGTTATGTCCATGTGATAATGGGTGGAATGCATTGATCAGACACCATCTTTCTTAATTTCAAAGGAATTCTTTTGTTGGCTGGTATTCTCATTACTTCTGCAATTTGATGTGCTTTTCCACGTTTTATCATTTGGCCTAGGTAGGTGTATTCTTCTATGTATTCAAGTGTTCTTTCCTCTATTCTGAAGCCTCGCGGACTATCTTCGTTTGTCATAACCTTTGACTCATCTCTATTCAACAGTAGTTCCACATTCTCTGATTTGTTTTGTAATTCAGTAACCATTGCATGTATATCATCAAAATTATTATTATTTTATTTTCCTTAAATTTTTTTAATAGATAGCAATCTTAAGTCCTTAATCAGTTTGAAAGAATTTGTTACATCAGATTTTATCAATTACCAACAGAACAAAGCGTTTTCGTTTCCAACCTATTCATAAAAACTTAATAGGACATATTCTGGTATTAGTAATTT
>CM032449.1:160556439-160711439 GCA_019049505.1 Pachyrhynchus sulphureomaculatus
CATTTTTGACGCTTTTTACGAAAATTTAGCGAATTTTTTCCATATTGAGCGTGTTCGTAGTGAATAATTGTTTCTAGAGTTCCAAGGAACGATTTAATCGAGTCTAATGAGTGTCACTTTCAAAAAAATGTCTCTCTTTTTTGAACCGCTAACTTACCAACAATTTACGGAATGCTGATATATATATATATATATATATATATATATATATATATATATATATATATATATATATATATATATATGTTTATATATATATATATATATATATATATATATATATATTTATATATATATATAAATATATATTTTTATATATATATATATATATATATATATATATATATATATATATATATATATATAAACTTCAAAATGTTTAGCCTGTTAGCCATAAAGGTCACAACCTCCTCAACAAATCAAAATCAAATATACCTAAAGACGAAAAAGCACACGTTATTTATGAAATCCCACATAACGACTGTACTATGGGGATGACAGAAATTCATAAATAGGGGTAACACGGTTATGCAAAAACAGATACTAAACAACTCAGTAACACTTTTTGAATCAAAACTATAAACAACACCCCACAGATTTCACATTCTAAATCTTCAAACAAAACTTTGAGAACAATCCTTTAAATAAATAAAAAAAAGCCCAAACCAAGAAAATCTTTGTCTATTCTTCCTAAAAATCCAAAACGCCAACAGTTGTATTCAGTATCCAAGCCCACTTTCGATGTGCATCATAAAAATGTAATCTTTCTCTTTTAAATTGATGTCCCCCTAAAAATGTATTCAAGATAAGAAAAAGGATTTATAATTTGTTACTATATGAACTAATTAAAAACTTTTTGACCTTAAATATATGTACATCTTTATTCTGACGAAGGCAAGGTGTATAAATAACTGTATCCATATAAATGTATTTTGTTATCTATGGACTGCAGACCTAAGAATATATATATATATATATATATATATATATATATATATATATATATATATATATATATATATATATATATATATATAATGAAAAGACCACAACAACAATATAAAAAGTTTCTCCATGCCAATGAGATTCGAACCCGCGATCTTAGAGAAAAGACCCAATCTTAATTCTTTGACGTCACGTGCATTCATATTAACAGTAAATAAGTCCAACCATGAGGCGACTATTGTTACCGTTTAGTCCGTTCGTAGGTCTTTATAATATACGCTTAGGGATACATAAATCATAAAAATAAGCTTAAATGATGTCGGTTAGGGTAACGACACCATAAACAATCAGATTAACAGCCGAAAGTACAGACGCAACTACAAGAAAATTTAAAAAATTTCTTGAGGACCAGGGATTCAAACCCACAATTTCAGGGTATAAGTCCCTGCACTTTATCAGCTAAGCAACAGCACCCATATATCCTGACCTGCTAGTCAGAGATCGCTTCATCGCTTTCATAACCATTCCGAATTCCTTTTTTGAGTAATCGGTTATGTATGTCCGATAAACTAAAACTTGATTTTTGAAGTTGTCTGTTGTCAAAAAATAAAAGAATATGTCTATTTATGATCAAAGTAGAAAAAATTTACGTCCACTATACTATTTCGACAAAAAAATTTAAAAGTTTTTAAATAGATAAAGAAATATTTACATAAAAATGCGATTTTTTTTTTATGTAGATGCTCAAAACTGTGCAAGTAGGAATTAAATCAAAATTTAAATAATTTTTACTCTTTGAGTTCTTTCGATATTCTGTTATTTAACCCGACTTTTCATGATTCCATATCAGTCTATTCAAATTTTCCGCCATACCAACGGTGACGGCCACATATGTTAAAATCAATTTTTGGATTATCGAACATAGGGACATAGATTATCTGAAAAAGAAATTTAGATATTCTAAAAACAAAAAAAAAACCCTTATGTTACTTACTCTATGCCGTTCACTGTATAAATGGCACAAAGAAAGTTCTATTAGTATTTTATTAATTGTGAAATAAATTTTTACTCTCTTAACTTCATGACAATGTACTTTCTAGGTAAGTACCTACATTTAGTTGGTGTTAAGGTAACTAGCACCTACAAATAACGAATCATTCAGCAAATTGCAAACCACAGTACCTGACAAGATCTATATCCAAGATAATTTACTATTGTTTGCAAAAACCATAATCTTGTTTAAAAACCATTAGAGGTAATGTTAGGTGTCAAATCCCAAGTATATAACGTCTAGATTTCATTTATAGGCGCCTTAAAATCGATTTTAGAGGTGGTAATGGTCTAGTAAAAAGATAAGATATTTTTAAGTAACAGCTCTTTATACAGGTTAGCAATACTACTTAATTAATAGTGCTCACAACCAAGATACGGCACCATATTAAGATATCGAACGTCCCACCTATCGATAAAAAACTAGGTTATGTTTTCTGTTAGACTGAAATTATCAGTTTTTATTTGTGGTTTAGTGTGAACTTAATGGAAAGAAAAGATAAGATGTGTCCAAATAGTTAAAAAGTATTTAAACGGGATCGTAAAGTCGCGTTAAGGGTTATACGAACGATAAACTTATATGTCACTAATCGATCACGAATTGATTATTGACCTAATTAAGATTGCTTTGCATTTTAAGTAGATAGGGTTGAAAATTATCAGAAATATTTAAATTTGCAGCCTAGTTACGGTAAAGTTCTAAAAAAAAACCTAATTCCCAATGCAGTGAAAACAGTAATTGGTAAAGAATCATCGGTCTGTCTATCTGTTAGTCCGCTGGCACGATAATTCTTGAACGAAACGAGATATTGAATTTAAATTTAGTGCACTTATAATACTGGAATGGAATGAATAGTTTTTGAGGTTTAAGTGGTGGGCCTCTATAAATGTTGTTTATTTTCAGGGCAGGACAGTCTCAGCCGGATTGCTTTGTATATATCGTATTACACGTCCTCTTTAGGGTTTTTAAGGTTGAGAAATCTTAAATTTGTGTTATTTTTAGTGTTATAGTGACTTATAAGATGACTTCGGTGTGTGTCCGTCTGTCTGTCTGCACACACCCGATTTTCTCCGAATCTATTTGTCATAGAACTCGTTGACATTTGGTAATAATATAGAAATTGATAGCCTCATCAGAGCCACGTAGTTTTGAAACTTAAATTTTGACTTAAGGGTTAATTTTGGATGGTGAAGTCGGAAGTGAAAAAAAAAATTTTACTAGGTCATCGAGTGTTGTGTCAAATGAAAACTTGAGAAAAAAAAAAAATAAAAATATATATATATATATATATATATATATATATATATATATATATATATATATATATATATATATAATGTAATACGTGCGCACACTTTTCTTTGTATTATTTTTTAAAAATCGGGAAAAATCGCTGTTCCCCCCCCATATCTCGAAAAGTACTGATAAAAAAACTTTGAAAAAATTCTGGAACATTCTCCACGGGGTGTAGATTGAACGAAAATTATCACACACTAATTTCGTTCAACTTGCCCTTGACCGGTTATTATTTTTTATTTTTACATTTAATTATTTGTGCACAGATATATAAGGGGTTATTGAACTAGGGGGGGTCTTAGAGAAGTTGATGTGTACATATTGTGTTTCATATCCTTTTCAGGGTTGTATTATTTTTATATTATTTGCAATTATTTATAGTGTTAATGAAGTGGGGAGAGGATAGAGGATTGCTTTGGTAATTATTGTATTATATGTCCTTTTCAGAGTTCTTGGAGTCAAGAAAAAAATTGGGTTATATTTTTTATTATTTTCAATAAATCAAGTCAGATATATAGGGAGCTTGTGAGACGTGAAGGAAAGAGATTCCCCCGCATCCAACGTGTTACGTTCAACTTTGATGTCCTGTATCTCGGGAGTAACTGAAATGTCAATTACTGTATATTTTTTAAAAACGAGCCGAAAAATATTACTTAAAATTTGACTATGTATAGGTATTTTAATTTAAAAAAAGTCCTAGTTGGTTTTCTCCTTCTTCTTGAAGGGCCATATCCGATACGGACATAGACGACCCTCTCAGCTTTGCCTATGGTTGGTGCCCTTTTAAGTGTTTCCACAAACAAGTTAGACCTACAATTTAATGCTGGTTCCGAACGGCCAAACTGGCACTAGGCTACTAGGCATAATACTACACTGTCACGTCGTAATTTTTTTTTCCGAGCCTAGATTCGAACTCGGGTCTCCAGCCTACAAAGCAGATACCTTAGCCACTACGCTATGGCCACCTCCCTAGTTGGTTTATAACGTGTCAAATTTGACAAATGATAAATAATTCGAGATTATATTTGGCATCTTCATGAAAAAGAACCAAGGTCAGTATTCAAATAAAGAGTTGTCGAAAAATCCAAAATGAGACAATTGCTTTTTATATTTTGAAAGAATTTTATTAAACTATATATATATATTTTATTCGCAACACACATATTCCCGTCATTGTAGAACTCAACATAAAAAATTGTGACAAGCAGTTTTCACAGGCCTCTTTTGAAACTAGCTTAACACCATTGAACGAGTTCTGGAGAGACAGAAAGGAATGATAGTCTGAAGGTGCAAGGTCCGAGCTATACCAGGGATTGCCGAGGTCGCCAAGGATGGGTTGTAGTCTGGTCTGGTGTTGTGATGGTGGAAGACGACACCCTTTCTGTTGACTAGTTCTGGCCCATTTTTTATAATCGCTTGCATCAGTTGTTTCTCGATTTCTACATCTGTCTGGAGTCGGCTATGGAAATTCGATAGAGTCAATCTTTTAGAGTAACATCATGTGATACATAAACGTCGAGCTTATTTTGTAGCTAGCGTTCTTTTAGCAATGTTATAGCTACTTACAAGCTGGTCTTGCTTAGCTTTTGCCAAAATTCTATCACCTTTTTCTGTGATTGGACTACCAGTGAGAGGAGCATTTTTGGTATTATCATTCCAGAACGAAAGCGATTGAACCATCTTTAGGCTGTTGCTCATGATACCATATCTTGACCATAAACAGCACAAATTTCTTCATAGACCAGCGCAGCGCATTGGTAAAAATAAAATTGTAAAATTTAGCGAACTTTTGCAGAAATTTGACTTCTCTTTAAAGCGCTCTAATTAAATTTTGATTAAACATATTTCAATAGTTTTTGCACGTCAACTACTGTCAACTTGCGCTAGGTGTCGCCCGATACGACTTACGTACCTGAGATATGTGCTGCTAAAGCTATCTAACGAGAAAAAACCTCAATGCTTTTTCAACAACCCAATATATCGTTTTTAAGCAAATAATAAAGTTTTAAATGAAGTAAGACACTTAAGAAATTAGATATCCCTGTACATAAGGTAATTTAACATAAAAACCTCTTTATTTATTAGATCTTAATTAAGGGATAGCATCCATAAAATTAACATAAGAAATTTTAATAATTTAGACATACCCACAGATCAATGTAAGAAATATAAATCTTCATTTAAATACATTTATCCAACAATGATGAATAAACAATATACAAATTAATAAAATAAAAAAAATTTAAGCTACAGCAGTTTCAAAATTAGCATCAAAAAGATATTAGTTTATTCAAGCGCTAGAACGCTTATAGACGTATGGTGGCATTTTGTTCACTGATGGGACACCAATAAGCAATAATTTCCACATGCCGCGTTAATTTTCGTAAATGAAATTATCATCTGGTTAAGAATACTACGTCCGGTTGGCAGATATACGCGGAACTATCCTAGAACGGAAAATTACTCAATTTTTATTACGATTATTAAAATTTCATATTTTTTAGTGGGCTTTAGATATTTTTTTTATATACCACAGAACTTAATTACCAGCACTTTGTTAAGAGTTTTAATAACTTATAAATACACTAATAAAAAAAAAACTCGTATTAAGTTACGGAAAGTAACAGGGTTATTAGCTTTTCAATTTTTTTTGCATTTTTTTTAGGTAGTCTAATATTTTTTATTTGTATCCCTTGTGTAAATTACAACTTAGCTTCCACTCTGTGTGTGGTCATTAGTCAGGGTAATCAATCAAAACATTGTATACCTAAATAACACGATAAATAAAAATATTCAGTGCTGATATTTAAAGGATTTTTTAATAAGCAGCACTATTTTTTAAATGGAGAAATATCTTCAAATATATTTTAACTAAAATATGTGATTCATTAAAATTTTAGGAGACTTTTTAAATCTAGATATTGAGAGTAGTCATTTATTGGAGGTAACACATATGTAGTTTTGAATACGTTAATTTGTTATTTTTCTTTTTTTTTGCTAAGCAGTAGTACTCGTAATAACTCGTATTACTATTGAATACAGTTGGGTCTAAAATTTAACTTTAATATAATTTTAATATAATTTTGTTAATACTTAGATTAATATCACTTAACAACAATTTTAACTTGAAACCCTTTATTTTTGCTTTCCTCCCTGAAAAGTATTATTTTCGTGAAAAATTACACTCTAAGATTCTGCATTTTTTCGCATTTTAGGGTCTCTGTATCAAAAAAACCGGTCAAGTGCAAGTTGAACTTGCGCAATTAGTATTCCATACGTTGATTGGTTTTAAAATAAAAAATTTTGTTACGGAGATATAAAATGATCAGTGGCTTCACAAAACACACCCCAAATGAGTTTTCAAACAAAGTTTGTTTCCAATCTTTACTGAAAACTGATGACCTTGAAATTTTTCTCTTTTTTATATACCAGATAAATTATTAAAGGTAATACTCTCGTGATAATTTTCGTTCAATCTACACCCCATGGAGAATATTCCAGAATTTTTTCAAAATTTTTTTATAAGTACTTTTCGAGATAAGGCGGGGGGCTGCGATTTTTCCCGATTTTTTAAAAATAAAACAAAGAAAAGTGCGCGCAAGTATTACATTATATATTTATATATATATATATATATATATATATATATATATATATATATATATATATATATATATATATATATATATATATTTATATATATATATAATATATATATATATATATATATATATATATATTTATATATGTATATTTTTACTCGTGTTTTCACAAGCTTTCATTTGACGCCACACTCGATGACCTAGTAAAAAAATTTTTTTTTCATTTCCGATTTCACCTCCCAAAACTAACCCCTTAATTCAAAATTTAACTTTCAAAACTACGTGGCTCTGATGAGGCTATCAATTCCTATATTATTACCAAATTTCAACTTTCTATGACAAATAGTTTCGGAGATAATCGGGTGTGACAGACGGACGGACAGACAGACAGACGGACACAGAGCTTTAGAACATGGCGCCATAATTCGCCAATAAAATAGGCATTTGGCTCACAATGGTGTAAAAGAAAAAGAACGTATACCAATAATTATTCTTTCTTTACCCAAAAATGTCAACTTCTAATTTAATTAGGCGGACGCGTACCTCCGATCATATAAACAGAAAATATAGGCTGTAGTCACAGTAGAAAAAGCTATAATAAAAACTTGAAATGTTTTTCTCTAAAATGTTCACTCTTGAATGGCGTTAAGAATTATTATTTATTTTCTCATCCTTTTTTTATGACTCGGCAAGAAAATAGACAAACGGAAACACTAAGCTTCGGGATACCTCTATGAGCTCCAACGCCTACAATATTGTTGAAAGCCTTTAACAACCATTACATCTCGGCAATATGTACTGATTATTGATAACTTTTATTGACTACTAGCTAGCTTCTACGCTACAACTATTATACAATGATTTGGTTAGAACATGACTTATATCTATCTTAAGATATATACATAACAGGGACCTAACTAACTTAGCCTAGGTAAGGAGTCAATATAAATATATTAAGAGAACTTAAAATATTTCAACTTAAGATATTTCATGAGCAGAAAATTTAACATTAAACTTAATATTAATTAAGATTAACTTAAGCTAATCTGGTGGCAAGGGTTTCGTCGCTGGGTCTTGGCAGACGGCGGCAAGCTTGCCGTGGAGGTGAACAGTAGGCGGTCTAGCCTATAGGGTGGTGAATAACTTTGTCCTATGAACTGAACTATGGGGCTTTGGCGATGATGCGAAGGGCCTTGTTTTGTATGGTCTGGAGGGTGAATCTACGAGTACGTGGCATTTGGCACCATACTGGGTTAGAATAAGTCATACCGGCATGTATGATCGTCTTGTAAATTATCAATTTGCTGTTCAGGAGTGGATACAGCTTGCCGAAGCTTTGGTTTGCTTTCTTGGCCCAGATATACTGAACTAATAAATACTTATTGATACTACATATCAAAAGTACTCTATTTTAACAAAATTATGCAATTATTTGTTTAAACTTAAGCGAATTATCAAATATGGGTGTGCTCTAGTCTTGGGATAGGGAAAGACGATACACGTTCTGTTGACTAGTTCTCGCTGATGGAAATTCGATGTAGAGTCTAATCATGTGATACCCAAACATCGAACTTCTTTTAGTAGCTTTCTTCAAATGGTTTAACACTGTTTGCTGATGAATGTTTAGTTCCTCGTTAATGTTATAGCTACTTACATGCGGTCTTGCTCATCTTTTGTTTAAAATTCTATCAACTTCTTCTGTCATTAGACGACCAATGCAAGGAGCATTTTTGGTATGGACATTTCCAGAACGAAAGGGGCTGAACCATCTTATGGCTATTGCTGGTACCGTACCTTGACTATAAATAGCACAAGTACCCTTATAGACCCATGTAGCATTTGTACCTTTATCAAAATAAAATAAAAAGTAGCGAACTTTTGCAGAAATTTCATTCAACTTCAAAGCGCTCTAAATTAAGTCTGAATAAATGAATTTCAATAGTTTTTGCACTACTGTCAAATGTCATCTTTCAACTTTCACTAAGTTTGGCCCGATGCGATTTATACACCATAGATATGTGCCGCTAAACCTATTTAACGAGACAAACGAGAACCCAATATATAGTTTTTAACAAAATAAGAAAATTTGAAATCAAGTGAGGCACTTAAGAAATTATATATCCCAGAAAAACCTATTTATTTATTAGATCTTAATTAAGTGATAGAATCCTTAAAAGCTTATATCATATCTATTATTTATTTTCGCACCCTGTTTTAATTTTGGGTCTCGTGAAAACAAAGACACGATTCGTTTTTCCCCTTTCGGATTTACATTGCCGACCGAGCCACGTTTTGGCAAGTCGTCGACATTGTTCGTCTCGTTAAAATGATTTACCAACTTCTTCACAAACGATACCGACTTTTTAATATATTTAGCGGCAGCTGAATGTGTTATTTTAGGCCCTTTTGGATGAGAACAAAGAAAGACCGCCTCGAACCGACGTGCAAACAAGTGACTCATTTTTGAATTTTATGTGATTTCGACGAAAGTTCTGAGTAGACCGATACTTTTACTAAAATGCATCGTAGACAAAGTTTCCCTCTACCGATTTTTTGTTGAATTGCTAGAATCGCATCTACCAAAAATAAATTATCGCTTATACGTTCTTATTTGACAGACTGTAATTTAATTAATCAGCTGCAAAGCATATGTCACATGAAATATAAGGTTGTATTTACACAAATAAATATCAACATATTTAGATACTCCTGTAAGCAATTACTAACAAAGCAACATTTTAATGTATGTATCGGTACCGCGTTGCTATTTATGTGGATGGCTCTGTACCAGAAAATAAACTTAATGCAGCTTTCTACAATTTTCGACATCGGTACTAAGAAGCCTTAAGGCTGAATGAAAATCTAAGTAATTTTTCTGTCCAAACAGCAGCTATATGTCATGCTTGTAGTAGACGTTCTTCTTAAAAATGAGAAATATATTAATATGTGCCTCTCCACAATCTGTGTTAACAATCTAAAACATCTTAATGAGATGAAAGAGAATAAACTGCTCAATATCTTTACTGTGAACATATTAAATCGATTAAGTTTAAATAGAAACATGGGTATCCACTCCCTCTGGAGAAAACATCTTCAATGTTATACACTGGTGAGCAAGAAAATCCACTAAAACTATTTGGCTTGGTTTAACATCCACCCTAGAATTTAGTGTTCATATATTTTTGAGGATTTTAGTATCATTTGATTTTTTTTAAATTTTGGATTCTCTTTCAAATGATACGAAATTCCATAGCATACCTCACGCTTTTACTGCTTCCGGCCGTTTTTTCATGGAGTGGGTGAGCTTTTTCACCACTGTCTATGGGACTCTTCCCCACTCTTCCGCCATCGCAACTTTTAGGTACCATAACGTTACACTTATCCCATATGTGCTCGATGGGATTAAGGTCAGGAGACCGCGCAGGCCAGTCTAATGTGGGTATTCCCACTTTCGCCAGGTGTTGGCGCACTGATGCAGCAGCATGTGGCCTCGCATTGTCGTGCAATAACATGAAGCTATCGCCAAGAAACCCAGCGTAAGGAACGACATGTTCCTGCAGAATCTTCTCTATGTACCGGTGGACAGTTAATCATCCATCGACACAAGTCGCATCCGGTGAGATGCCTCCCCACACCTTGACAGAATCTCCTCCGTAGGCGACCATTTCAGTAATGCAGCACTGCGCATAGCGCTCTTCAGGCCTCCTATAGACTCGACTTCTTCCATCATTGCCATGTAAGGACATTCGGGACTCGTGGGAGAACAATACAGAGCACCATTGCTCTACGGTCCAGTCGAAATGTTCTCGAGCAATCGCTCGTCGTGCTCGTTAATGGGCTGCTGTCAATTTGGGCCCATTAGCTGGTCTCCTTGGAGTTAGATTAGCTTCTTTAAGTCTTCCTCTGACTGTCCAATGATTGACAGTCCGACCACGAACTTATCGGAGTGCCTGTTGGACCTCAACACCGATCAAGTGACAATTTCTTAGAGTTGTGTTGACAATGAAAGGGTGGTCTCACTCCGAAGTACACCTTCTTCTTCTGATTCTGGTCTCCGTGTAAAGGAATCAGTTAATAACGTCGCTAGACTCTGGAGACAGCTGACTGGCTCAGGTGTAGCTGCGCATCGACTACACGTTGGCTATGCTCTTCTTGCAATAAGGCAATGACTTGTGCCGAGATATTGACGGTTCAAGTTTCGATAAAGAAATGATAGGAAAATGCAGTTGCATGTGTTTTTATAGGGATGAATAGCGCACAACGAGTACGTTGCTGAAGAAAAAACATTTCTATTGAGTAAAACCGTTTTAATCAGTAAAACTTTTTGGAAATCCAAATGTTTTTGATATTACTGGAAAGAGTAGAAAATCATCATTCTAATGTTTAAAAATTAAAGTCAAGGATCGGTGTTAAATAAAGCAAAATCGTTTGAGTCGATTTTTTTTGCTCACCAGTGTAGTTGACAAAATTGCAAAAGCGCTATCAACCACCTTTTATGAACCAACTATAAAAATTTTAATATAATTTTGTTAATACTTAGATTAATATCACTTAACAACAGTTTTAACTTGAATCCCTTTATTTTTGCTTTCCTCCCTGAAAAGTATTATTTTCGTGTGTCTCTGTATCAAACAAACCGGTCAAGTGCAAGTTGAACTTACGCAATTAGTGTTCCGTAAGTTGATTGGTTTTAAAATAAAAAATTTTGTTACGGAGATATAAAATGATCAGTGGCTTCACAAAACACACCCCAAATGAGTTTTCAACAAAGTTTGTTTCCAATCTTTAGTGAAAACTGATGACCTTGAAATTTTTCTCTTTTTTATATACCAGATAAATTAGTAAAGGTAATGCTCTCGTGATAATTTTCATTCAATCAACACCCCATGGAGAATATTCCAGAATTTTTTCAAAATTTTTTAATAAGTACTTTTCGAGATAAGGCTGGGGGGACTGCGACTTTTCCCGATTTTTTTAAAATAAAACAAAGAAAAGTATATGTATATATATATATATATATATATATATATATATATATATATATATATATATACATATATATATATATATATATATATATATATATATATGTATATATATACATATATATATATATATATATATATATATATATATATATATATATATATATACTTATATATATATATATATATATATATATATATATATATATATATATATATATATATATATATACATATATATATATATATATATATATATATATATATATATATATATATATATATATATATATATATATTTATATTTATATATTTTACTCGTGTTTTCACAAGCTTTCATTTGACGCCACACTCGATGACCTAGTAAAAATTTGTTTTTTTCATTTCCGATTTCACCTACCAAAACTAACCCCTTAAGTCAAAATTTAACTTTCAAAACTACATGGCTCTAATGAGGCTATCAATTCCTATATTATTACCAAATTGCAACTTCTTAAGATAAATAGTTTCGGAGAAAATCGGGTGTGACAGACGGACACAGAGCTTTAGAAAATGGCGCCATAATTCGCCAGTAAAATAGGCATCCATTTAAAATTTAGCTCACATTGGTGTACAAGAAAAAGAACGTATACCAATAATTATTCTTTCTTTACCCAAAAATGTCAACTTCTAATTTAATTAGGCGGACGTGCACCTCCGATCATATAAACAGAAAATATAGGCTGTAGGTCATAATAGAAAAAGCTATAATGAAAACTTGAAGTGTTTTTCTCTAAAATGTTCACTCTTGAATGGCGTTAAGAATTATTATTTATTTTCTCATCCTTTTTTTATGACTCAGCAAGAAAATGGACAAACGGAAACACTAAGCTTCGGGATACCTCTATGAGCTGCAACGCCTACAATATTGTTGAAAGCCTTTAACAACCATTACATCTCAGCAATATGTACTGATTATTGATAACTTTTATTGACTACTAGCTAGCTTCTACGCTACAACTATTATACAATAATTTGGTTAGAACATGCCTTATAATTTACATCTTAAGATATATACATAACAGGGACCTAACTAACTTAGCCTAGGTAAGGAGCCAATATAAATATATTGAGAGAAGTTAAAACATTTCAACTTAAGATATTTCATGAGCAGAAAATTTAACATTAAACTTAATATTAATTAAGATTAACTTAAGCTAATCTGGTGGCAGGGGGTCGTCGCTGGGTCTTGGCAGACGGCGGCAAGCTTGACGTGGAGGTGAACAGTAGGCGGTCCAGCCTATAGGGTGGTGAATAACTTTGTCCAAAAATTTAAGCTGGGCGCTGATGAATTCCCGGATTGTGAGCATCTGGAGGTTTCTGTGAAGCTGAGTATTGCGGACGAACTATGGGGCTTTGGCGATGATGCGAAGGGCCTTGTTTTGTATGGTCTGGAGGGTGAATCTACGAATATGTGGCGTTTGGCACCATACTGGGCTAGAATAAATCATACCGGCATGTATGATCGTCTTGTAAATTATCAATTTGTTGCAAATTGACATTTTGCTGTTCAGGAGTGGATACAGCTTGCCGAAGCTTTGGTTTGCTTTCTTGGCCCAGATATACCGAACTAATAAATATATATATATATATATATATATATATATATATATATATATATATATATATATATATATATATATATATATATATATATATATATATATATATATATATATATATATATATATATATATCAATCGGTTTTATAACGTCTTCCGTCTTCCGATGCCTAATTTCCACTCCTCCCGGTTTCTCCATCCCTCCTCCTCTAGATCTTTCTCTAGTACTTCCTTGTTGATTCCTGCTCTCCAGCTTTGGCGTGGTCTTCCTCGCTTTATTTTTCCATGAGGATTCCAATTTAAAATCTTTTTAGGTAGTCGGTCTTGTGACATTCTCTGTACATGTCCGTACCATACCAACTGTTGGGTTCTGATTTCGTCCACTATATCGTGCTTTATTTCTAAAGCTCGTCTTATCGTGTCATTTGGTATACGGTCTTTTCTGGATTTTCTGGCTGCTCGTCTCCAGAAATCCATTTCTGTAGCTTTTAGTATTTTTTCTGTTCTTTCCTTCAATGGCCACACCTGGGAGCTGTAAGTTATTATACTTTTTCACTATTGAGTTGTAAATTCTCTTCTTATTTTCAATGGTTATGTTTTTGTCCCATAATAAATACTCATTGATACTACATATCAAAAAGTACTCTATTTTAACAAAATTATGCAATTATTTATTTAAACTTAAACGAATTATCAAATATGGGTGTGCTCTAGTCTTGGGATAGGGAAAGACGATACACGTTCTGTTGACTAGTTCTCGCTGATTTTTTTAACTGCTTACGATGGAAATTCGATGTAGAGTCTAATCATGTGATACCCAAACATCGAACTTCTTTTAGTAGCTTTCTTCAAATGGTTTAACACTGTTTTCTGATGAATGTTTAGTTCCTCGTTAATGTTATAGCCACTTACATGCCGGTCTTACTCATCTTTTGTTAAAATTCTATCAACTTCTTCTGTCATTAGACGACCAATGCAAGGAGCATTTTTGGTATCGACATTTCCAGAACGAAAGGGGCTGAACCATCTTATGGCTGTTGCTCTTGGTACCGTACCTTGACTATAAATAGCACAAGTACCCTTATAGACCCATGCAGTATTTGTACCTTTATCAAAATAAAATAAAAAGGTAGCGAACTTTTGCAGAAATTTCATTCAACTTCAAAGCGCTCTAAATTAAGTCTGGATAAATGAATTTCAATAGTTTCTACTGTCAAATGTCATCTTTCAACTTTCACTAAGTTTGGCCCGATGCGATTTATACACCATAGATATGTGCCGCTAAACCTATCTAACGAGACAAACGAGAACCCAATATATAGTTTTTAACAAAATAAGAAAATTTGAAATCAAGTGAGGCACTTAAGAAATTATATATCCCAGAAAAACCTATTTATTTATTAGATCTTAATTAAGTGATAGAATCCTTAAAAGCTTATATCATATCTATTATTTATTTTCGCACCCTCTTTTAATTTTGGGTCTCGTGAAAACAAAGACACGATTCGTTTTTCCCCTTTCGGAGTTACTTTGCCGACCGAGCCACGTTTTGGCAAGTCGTCGACATTGTTCGTCTCGTTAAAATGATTTACCAACTTCTTCACAAACGATACCGACTTTTTAATATATTTAGCGGCAGCTGAATGTGTTATTTTAGGCCCTTTTGGATGAGAACAAAGAAAGACCGCCTCGAACCGACGTGCAAACAAGTGACTCATTTTTGGATTTTATGTGATTTCGACGAAAGTTCTGAGTAGACCGATACTTTTACTAAAATGCATCGTAGACAAAGTTTCCCTCTACCGATTTTTTTTGTTGAATTGCTAGAATCGCATCTACCAAAAATAAATTATCGCTTACACGTTCTTATTTGACAGACTGTAATTTAATTAATCAGTTGCAAAGCATATGTCACATGAAATATAAGGTTGTATTTACACAAATAATTATCAACATATTTAGATACTCCTGTAAGCAATTACTAACAAAGCAACATTTTAATGTATGTATCGGTACCGCGTTGCTATTTATGTGGATGGCTCTGTACCAAAAAATAAACTTAATGCAGCTTTCTACAATTTTCGACATCGGTACTAAGAAGCCTTAAGGCTGAATGAAAATCTAAGTAATTTTTCTGTCCAAACAGCAGCTATATGTCATGCTTGTAGTAGACGTTCTTCTTAAAAATGAGAAATATATTAATATGTGCCTCTCCACAATGTGTGATAACAATCTAAAACATCTTAATGAGATGAAAGAGAATAAACTGCTCAATATCTTTACTGTGAACATATTAAATCGATTAAGTTTAAATAGAAACATGGGTATCCACTCCCTTTGGAGAAAACATCTTCAATGTTATACACTGGTGAGCAAGAAAATCCACTAAAACTATTTGGCTTGGTTTAACATCGACCCTAGAATTTAGTGTTCATATATTTTTGAGGATTTTAGTATCATTTGATTTTTTTTAAATTTTGGATTCTCTTTCAAATGATACGAAATTCCATAGCATACCTCACGCTTTTTACTGCTTCCGGCCATTTTTTCATGGAGTGGGTGAGCTTTTTCACCACTGTCTATGGGATTCTTCCCCACTCTTCTGCCATCGCAACTTTTAGGTACCATAACGTTACACTTATTCCATATGTGCTCGATGGGATTAAGGTCAGGACACCGCGCAGGCCAGTCTAATGTGGGTATTCCCACTTCCGCCAGGTGTTGGCGCACTGATGCAGCAGCATGTGGCTTCGCATTGTCGTGCATTAGCATGAAGCTATCGCCAAGAAACCCAGCGTAAGGAACGACGTGTTCCTGCAGAATCTTCTCTATGTACCGGTGGACAGTTAATCCATCGACACAAGTCGCATCCGGTGAGATGCCTCCCCACACCTTGACAGAATCTCCTCCGTAGGCGACCCTTTCAGTAATGCAGCACTGCGCATAGCGCTCCTCAGGCCTCCTATAGACTCGTCTTCTTCCATCATTGCCATGTAAGGACATTCGGGACTCGTGGGAGAACAATACAGAGCACCATTGCTCTACGGTCCAGTCGAAATGTTCTCGAGCAATCGCTCGTCGTGCTCGTTAATGGGCTGCTGTCAATTTGGGCCCATTAGCTGGTCTCCTTGGAGTTAGATTAGCTTCTTTAAGTCTTCCTCTGACTGTCCAATGATTGACAGTCCGACCACGAACTTATCGGAGTGCCTGCTGGACCTCAACACCGATCAACTGACAATTTCTTAGAGTTGTGTTGACAATGAAAGGGTGGTCTCACTCCGAAGTACACCTTCTTCTTCTGATTCTGGTCTCCGTGTAAAGGAATCAGTTAGTGACGTCGGTAGACTCTGGAGACAGCTGACTGGCCCAGGTGTAGCTGCGCATCGACTACACGTTGGCTATGCTTTTCTTGCAATAAGGCAATGACTTGTGCCGAGATATTGACGGTTCAAGTTTCGATAAAGGAATGATAGGAAAATGCAGTTGCATGTGTTTTATAGGGATGAATAGCGCACAACGAGTACGTTGCTGAAGAAAAAATATTTCTATTGAGTAAAACCGTTTTAATCAGTAACACTTTTTGGAAATCCAAATGTTTTTGATATTACTGGAAAGAGTAGAAAATCATCATTCTAATGTTTAAAATTTAAAGTCAAGGATCGGTGTTAAATGAAGCAAAATCGTTTGAGTCGATTTTTTTTGCTCACCAGTGTAGTTGACAAAATTGCAAAAGCGCTATCAACCACCTTTCATGAACCAACTATAAAAATTTCCAATTTTTATACACTTTTTAAAAGAACTATGTTCACTAATGACAATGAAGCAAATTAGCAGTAAAAGCAGTATCTTTTGTCTTAAAATACATCAAATATCCCTTCATTACATTACCAAGCATCTACGAAAAATATTGTAACAATCAATCGTGTCGAAATTAATCACGGTTGTTAAACCAATGAAAAATAACGCTCAATGGAAACGCAGTGGTTTCAAAAATGACACTGTTTAACAGCGGGTTAGCTAAATACCACTCCGACACTGTGATAAATTATCGAAATATAATATACTTTTATATATGCCCTCCTAGAAATATTAAGAAGTAAAAATGTAGAGGTTTTTTCAGTTTGCTGTAATTTCCTTAAAAACTTAATTTGAATATTTATCATATATATCTGTACATTCCTTTAAATAGTCTTCACCGTCCTATCTGCAAACAAAATGGCCCTAATATACCCCAGTGGGGTAAAACAAGTATCGATATGCTTATAAGTCATGCCATATCTGCCTTCTTCACTGTCCCATCTGTAAACAAAATCGCCCTCATATACCCCAGTGGCGTAAAACAAGTATCCAGGTGCTTTTAAGTCATCCTATTTTTTTCGAAATATTGACCTCACGGACTTTGTATATTAGCCAAAAAATACTGATATATTTATCATATACAAATGAAATATTCAACAAATGCAAAAACAGTTGTAAATAGCTGTAGTTATATATGATAATATATGATATATATAGAGTGTTAGAGTATAATATTCATATACACCTACGCATGATAAGGTTCTATTTTTATTAATTCTTCTTTGTTATTGTATATTATGAACGCGTTATAATTTTATGTTTAATACACCAAATTTGTGAGGCCAATGCTTAAATTGCTGTATTTATGTTACAACAGTAATTTATAATAGAAGTACTGGGTGAATTTCTTTACCATTTCTTTAAACTACTTTAATTTTGTTCATTAACAATCAAGTCACAAAGTAGCATTTTACTGGAGCTGTCAAATTTAAAAGCAATAATGTACGTTACACAAAAATTATATGCCCCATATTTAAAATAATTATGGCTACTGGTTAAATCTTTATGACCGTCTTTTAATTTTGGACTAATTGTGCAATGACCAGTAACATAAAAAATGATTTTAAACTCTTTTATATTATCTTTTATTGTATAGTAAAAGTATAAACAAGCCGTGGAGTAGGATATCCAACCATTAACAGGACGCAAGAGCAAACTTACCGACAACACATTTTTTTTTAAATAATTTTAATAATCTTTGTTCTTATTTTATTGACTATGTGCATGTGCAAGCAATGCAGGATAAAGTGTGTACTTTAGAAATCATAGTCTAATATGGTTTATTACGTACAATAGCGGAAACTTACGCAATATATTGAGTAAAAAGAATGTTATTTCTTGTAAATTCGCATTAATTATTTTCAACATTCAAAAACATAAATATTCTTAAATTTGCTGTGACAATTAACAAGTAAAATTTTCATAGCCATGTTTACATTTTAACAATATTTTCACAGGAGAATTTTAAATTTATTTAACTGATTTCCCGAACAACGGACAAAAAGAGCAAGGTTGAAGTATAGATTATAGTTCCAGTTCCCTGGAAATTTAGTGGCTATAGAGCTTGCGTTTTGTGTGAAAGAGTTAAAAAATAATAATAATTTCGTGGATATTAGGCAACACAAATATAGCAGTCAATATCGTTTACGCAGCATACCTGAAGCCCCATTGTTCAACTAATTAAAAAAATGGGTGCAAGAGATTCAAGAAACTGGCTCGATTTTAAGTCAGGGACACCAAACTGATAAGAGGCGAAGCAAGCGGGGAGGAAAATACAAAATGCCGTTAATATGACCACAAGTTGGCTACAACGCATTCTTCATTAAGATTTATGTTGGCATTCCTACAGGACATAGTTTATGCAAGATTGATACAGCTCAGAGGTATAAATAAATGCATTCATCTAATTTTTAAATACTTACCATCCTCGAAGGGCAGTTTTCACCGGCATTACCTTTACTAGAGCCTAAAAAATCCAAAACTGAAGCATTAAAAGTCTCCTAAATTGGACCATAATATTGACATGTGCAACTATCAGCCCGTACTTTCTTAACGGCGCACCGAGAAGTGATCAATGAATTTACACACACCCTTAGAAAAAAATAATAGTTCACATTTAAATGACATTTTTTTTTATTCTGAAATTTTTTTTTAGCTTAAATATTTTAAAATTAAAGTTTGTGTTTGACATCATGGTTTTAAAAACAATTTTCTGGTAAGATATATAATAATACCAAATGGGACAGTACGTGCATGACAAAAATATCTTTTGTTTTTATTTGTACACTCCAAAATTAGCTAGTACCATGGTATAAAAACAGAGTACTTACCCAAAATCTCAAATTTCCTTGAAAATACACCAATCATAGAAATTTTATGAGGCTTTATAAAAAAATTTCATTACTCCTCTTTTATATTTACGGAATCATACATTTGACAGATGGAATGTCCAGTGTGTCAAAATACTGTTATTAACTATCTGCAGGATGCAGGGACTGTGTACGTTATTACATAATTCTTAAAATGAGTTTACCTCTGAAACACTAATTTTCTGTTAATGTTAACAATTTTTTTACTTATTTAATTTACAAATAATAATCTACGCTATTTTTTTATAAACGACCACTTTTATTCATATTGTATAACTTGAGGTGAACTAATCATGATTATACATTCATGACTTATGATGACATGTTAGGAACCTAAAAAAACTTAGCCTAACACATAGACTGAGAAGTTTTTGGTCTGACATGGTCGACATCTACCCTTTTCAAAAAATCCATATGATTTTTAGGAAGTATCAATTCAAACGATACGCGTCAAAATTTCGTGACATTTCGACGATTAGTTTATACGTTACAGTGGTTTTAGACTATTTTTGACATTTTCAAAACAATGGAAAAAATTGAATTTCGTGTGTTGATTAAACACATTTTTGATTGGAAAAAATACCGTTCAAGCAAAGCAATGGCTTGATAAGTCTTACTGTGACTCTGTCCCTGAAAAATCACTCATTATTTACTGGTATGCTGAATTTAAACGCGTTCATATAGACACAAATGATGCTGAACGCTCTGAACGCCCAAGTGAGGTAGTTGCCCGGAAAACATCAAAAAAATCCACAAAATTGTTTTGGATGATCGTGTGAGATAGCTGACTCCCTAAAGACATCAATAAACGTGTTGGTCATATTTTGCATGAACATTTGGGCATGAGAAAGCCCTGTCCGAAATGGGTACCGCGTTTGCTCACACCAAAAACAAGAACATGTTGATGATTGTGAGCGCTGTTTGGACCTGTTTATGCGCAACAAAAATGATTTTTTTATGCGATATGTGACAATGGATGAAACATGGATCCACCATTACATACCGGAATCAAATCGGCAGTCAGCTGAGTGGATAGCAGATGGTGAAAGCTGCCCGAAGCGACCAAAGACACAACAGTCGGCTGAGAAGGTTTTGGCCTCTGTATTTTAGGATGCGCATGGAATAATTTTCATCGACTATGTTAAGAAGGAAAAACCATCAATAGTGAATATTATATAAAGTTATTGGTGTGTTTGAAGATAGAAATCGCAAAGAAACCGCCCCAAATAAACAAAAAAAAGTGCTCTTTCATCAAGACAATGCACTGTATCATAAGTCAATGGTTACGATGACAAAATTGCATGAACTAAAATTCGAATTGCTTCTTCATCCACCATATTCTCCAAATTTGGCCCCCAGCGACTATTGTCTATTCGCAGACCTCAAAAAAATGCTCGCTGGGAAGAGATTTTGCTCTAATGAAGAAATTATCGCCGAAACTGAGGCCTATTTTGAAGGCAAAGACAGATCTTTCTACAAAAAAGGTGTAGAAATGTTAGAAAAGTGTTGGACTGATTGTATTACTCTTGAAGAACACTATGTTTATGAATAAAGTCAAATTTTGCAAAAAAATGTGTTTTAAGTCGTTAGACCAAAAACTTTTCAGCCTACGTGTTAGTTAATTGGTTATATATAAATGTGGTGAGAGAGAACTTGAGATAACAGAACTTACGATATTTCATGAATATAAACTTAAAATTAAACTTAGCTAAACTTAAAATGAATTTAAGATTATCATGAAGCGAATCCTGTGGTACGAGATAAAACCCACTTTTTGTTTGATACCGGCATAATAAGCTTTACTTATGTCAAATTAGATTTACCATTTAAAAATGGACAATCGTTTTAATTATCTTTAGAGGTAGATAAAGAAAGAAATTGTTTAAAATAGATGTATGTAGATAAAAAAAGATTCTAAAGAACAATGTTATATTTTTCTAAATAGAACGCCCTATTTGTTTTTGAATATTTGCATTATGCTCTCAATTTTGGAAACATTTTAAGTACATACCCCATGCCAAAGTTCAAGTTATTTATTTCTTAAAAAAAGGGATACTTTACACACTTCCATAGCATCGAAATATTTGTTATTAGTACAGTAAAAAAAGGTCAAAATAATGATGAGATAGGCATAGTTTAGATACAGCAATATTATGATTTTATCTTTTCTGAGGTATCACCAGGAGTATCGTCCTGAGTTTTAGACCTTGAAAAATTTGTGCTCTTTTGTTTATAAACAAAACACGTTTTTTGAGATTTAAATGTGAATAACTCCAGTTATATCAGTCGGATCAAGACAAACAAAAAACCAAACTATTCGTAGTGAAATTTCCAACAAGTCCTCGTTGATCTAAAATCGCTCAAATATGTACATAATCTACAAAATTGAAAAAAAAAACAGGTAAAACTCAGGGTCGATTAAGTGAACAGATCGGCTTAAAACTTTCAGAAAATATGCCTTCAAAGAAAAGACCATGAAATTTTGATACAAGAATATTGAACCTAGTGGGCAGAATTGAATTTGTTATTTAAAATTTTAATTGCCCACCATTTTAGGCGATTTAGTCCAAAATGGATCTTTTTTCAAAATATAGGTCTCAACGTCAGCTTTCCGATGCCATTCAAAATTTTTTGTTTGGAGTCATTTTAACCGTTTTTTTTTTACATTTGTTTATTAATCAAATAACAATTGACATTTTAAAAAAAAAAATTGTTAACGAAAATTAATTTTCTTTTTAAATTCTCTCGATTCTTTACCAGATGTGATAAAAATTTTTCATTTTTTTTTTCAAAATGACCGAAAAAAAAAAAAAAAAACGCATTTGTTGTTATTTGATCAATAAACAAATGTAAAAAAAAGGTTAAAATGACTCCGCAAAAAAAAAATTTTAATGGCATCGGAAAGCTGGCTCACCTAAATTTTGAAAAAAAAAGGCTCATTTTGGACCAAATGGCATAAAATAGCGGGCAATTCAAATTTGAAATAACAAATTCAATTGTGCCCACTGGGTTCAATATTTTTGAACCAAAATTTCAGGGTATTTTTGCTATAACAAAAGGCATATTTTCTGAAGTTTCAAACCGATCGGTTCACTTACTCGGCCTGTACAATAAAATGAAAAAAAGAAAACAGTTTTTTGTAGGTTTTTTCAATTTTTGTAGGTATGTACACATTTTAACTTAAAACTAACGAGGATTTGTTGGAAATTTCATTACGAAGAGTTTGGTTTTCAGTGTTCCGTACGGAACACTTATAAGATCACTTCGGTGTCTGTCTGTCTGTGTCTGTCCGTCCGTCCGTCCGTCCGTCCGTCCGGCCGGCCGCCCGCCCGAGAATTAAGTTTTGGGGAGTGAAGTCGGAAGTGAAAAAAATTTTTTTTACTAGGTCATCGAGTGTGGTGTCAGATGAAAGCTTGTGAAAACACGAGTAAAAAATATATATATATAATATTATACGTGCGCACACTTTTCTTTGTATTATTTTTAAAAATTCGCGAAAAATCGCTGTCCCGGGCCTTATCTCGAAAAGAACTTATCAAAAAATTTTGAAAAAATTCTGGAATATTCTCCACAGGGTGTAGATTGAACGAAAATTATCACGAGTGCATTACCTTTACTAATTTATATGGTACATAAAAAAAACAAAAATTTCAAGGTCATCAGATTTCAGTAAAGATTGGAAACAAACTTTGTTGAAAACTCATTTAAGGTGTGTTTTGTGAAGTCACTGATCATTTTATACCACCGTAACATAAATTTTGACTTAAGGGGTTCGTTTTGAGGGATGAAATCGGAAGTGAAAAAATTTTTTTTTTACTAGGTCATCGAGTGTGGTGTCAAATAAAAGCTTGTGAAAACACGAGTAAAAAATATATATATAATGTAATACTTGAGCACACTTTTCTTCGTATTACTTTTAAAAAAATCGCTGTCCCCTACCTTATCTCGAAAAGTACTGATCAAAAAATTTTGAAAAAAATTCTGGAATATTCTTCACGGGGTATAGATTGAACGAAAA
Organism: Pachyrhynchus sulphureomaculatus; assembly: GCA_019049505.1. NCBI lineage: Eukaryota > Metazoa > Arthropoda > Insecta > Coleoptera > Curculionidae > Pachyrhynchus > Pachyrhynchus sulphureomaculatus. The sequence continues at coordinate 160,580,165 of CM032449.1, forward strand.
TTATCACGAGTGCATTACCTTTAATAATTTATTTGGTATTTAAAAAAAACAAAATTTCGAGGTCACCAGTTTTCAGTAAAGATTGGAAAAAAGCTTTGTTGAAAACTCATTTGGGGTGTATTTTGTGAAGTCACTGATCATTTTATACCACCCTAACAAAATTTTTATTTTAAAAACAATCTACGTACGGAACACTAATTGTGCAAGTTCAACTTGCACCTGACCGGTTTTTTTTTTGTTTAGATCCGACATATAACTGGAGTTATTCGTATTTTAAGCTCAATATGGTAAACGCGTTTTGAAAACTTCAATTGTGTATAAACAAAAGAGCACAAGTTTCTCGAGGTACAAAACTCAGGATAATACTTTTGGTGGTACCCCAAAGAGGATAAAATTATAATATTGCTGTATCTAAACTGTGCAATTTTAAATGCTTTTTTTACTGGGCTATATGTAACAAAACCTCTTTTGGCAAATTCCAGGGTCCTGATCAGGCAAACATTTCCCCTCCGAATAAAATCCAGCAAATGAAGAGTGTGCTTGTGCTCCCATATAATATAATAAGTCGAGTAAAGTCGAGTAAAGATACTGATGGAATAACAAAATTCTTTGTGTAACAATTACTTTTTTAAAAAGATTAATGTCTGAGTTTATCATTACTTGGTTTCCGTCACCCTATGACAGAATCTCTTGCTGTTCTTTTTAGTGTTCCATACGGAACACTTATAAGATCACTTCGGTGTCTGTCCGTAGAGTCTGTCCATAGAGTCTGTCCGTCTGTCTGTCCGTCTGTTACATCGGATTTTCTCCGAAACTATTTAACACAAAAAGTTGAAATTTCGCACTAATATAGGAATGAATGGGCCCATCAGATCCATGTAGTTTTAAAAGTTAAATTTTGACTTGTTGTTGTGAGTGTTAGTTTTGGGAGATGAAATCGAAGTGAAAAAAAAATTACCAGGTCATCGAGTGGGGTGTCAAATGAAAGCTTGTGAAAACACGAGTACAAAAATATATATAACGTAATACTTGCACACACTTATCTTTGTATTACTTTTAAAACATTCCAAAAATCGGTGCCTTCCCTTATCTCGAAAACTACTGAACAAAAAATTTTGAAAAAATCCTAGAATATTCTCCACAGAGTGTAGATTGAAAGAAAATCATCACGAGTGCATTACCTTTTATAATTTATCTAGTATATACCAGGTGTACGAGTATGAAATGCGGATTTCAGACAACAGATGGTGCACCAATGCAGTTTGTGCTATAAAGATTTGACACTGCGCCATTTTGTTGTGTCATCAACAAGTGTCAGACGCGCACGAGTGATAAATTGGAAAAGTGTATGCATAGTGTTGTGTTGTTGTGTTCAATATGTCGAAATTTATATCGAACAAAGAGCATTCGCGGTCAGCATTAATTTTTTTGTTTTCATTTGAAGAAAACTGCTGTTGAATCATACCGATTATTTCGAGAAGCTTATGGTGAACATGCTCTATCGCAAGATACGTGTGAACGATGGTTTCGGCGTTTCAAAAGTGGTGACTTCGATGTTGTAGTCAAGGAACGTGGAAAACCGCCAAAAAAAATACGAAGATGTGGACTTGCAAGCATTGTTGAACGAAGATGATTCGCAAACACAAAAACAAGTCGCCGAGCAATTGGGAGTTAGTCAACAAGCTGTTTCCAATCGGCTACGAGAGATGGGAAAGATTCAGAAGACCGGTAGATGGGTACCACATGAGTTGAACGACATTTTGCTCGCTCGGTACAAAAGGAAGTCGTTTTTGCATCGTATAGTTACAGGGGATGAAAAGTGGATTTATTTTGAGAATCACAAGCGCAAAAAATCATGGGTAGACCCAGGCGCACCATCCACATCGACCGTAAGACCGAATCGCTTTGGCAGAAAGACGATGCTCTGTGTTTGGTGGGACCAGAGGGGCGTGGTCTATTATTAGCTGTTAAAAACTGGGGGAAAACGGATAATACTAAACGTTACCAACAACAATTGACCGATTTGAACCGTTTGCTGCTTGAAAAAAAGGCCAGAATACCGAAAGAGGCAGCACAAAGTCATTTTTCTTCAAGACAATGCTCCATCACATACGGCAAAACCAGTTCGCGGCACGTTGGAAGCACTCAGCTGGAAAGTTCTACCCCATGCGGCTCACTCACCAGACTTGGCTCCTTCCGATTACCACTTCTTTGCATCGATGGGTCACGCACTTGCTGAGCAGCGCTTTAGTTCGTACGAAAATGAGAAAAAATGGCTCGATGAATAGTTCGCAGCAAAAGGGGAAGATTTTTACTAGCGTGGTATTCACAAATTGCCCGAAAGATGAGAAAAATGTATAACAATCGATGGAGCATACTTTGAATAAAGCACTTTTTATCATTCTTCCGAATTTAACAATGTTTTTTTAGAAAAAAAATCCGCATTTCATATTTGTACACTTGGTAAAAAAAAAAAAAAAATTTCAAGGTTATCAGTTTTCAACAGAGATCGGAAACAAACTTTGTAGAAAACTCATTTGGAGTGTGTTTTATGAAATCATTGATCATTTTATATCTGCGCAACAAAAATTTTTATTTTAAAAGGAATCAAAGTACGGAACACTAATTGCGACTTGCACTTGGCCGCTTATGTTTTAAGTTGAATAACTTTCAGCTATCTCCAGATGTTTGCATAGGCAGCTTATGTTCCAGCTTTTAAGAAGTAACAAACGTGCTATCATGGGCAAAATTACAGATTGATTTTTGAGTAATTGTTAGCAGATTGTTAATATCGCGAACGAAACGAAAGGGAGACTGTATACCCCATAGTTAATTGTGAAAAGTCGAAAAGAAATCAATCAACCAAAATATTTCTTTTCTCCAGATAAGTTATCAAACATATAAAAACTGGTGTTAGATTGCCGACGATAATAAATATTCAGTCAGTGCTTTAATCTTTTTTGTGTATGTGGCTTCATTAAGATACGCTTTATAATACGTTTTTAGTTTTTTTTGCAATTTTGAATTATTAACATCATCATTCGGCTACCAACTTGTTTATTTAAGTTAAATTAAAAAAATTAAACAGACTTAAAAAAAGTAATGCAAAGTACAAAATACAATTAGCAAGAGTTTCACAAGTAATATGTTATTAATACTTAAAACACAAAATATAATACAGACAAAATTAATCAAAATCGCCATGGACGAAATTTGGGAGGCAAAAGTTCTATAAGTTCTATCGTACTATCGCGATACTGCACGCAAGCCCCAAATAGGGTGCACATCTGCGGCGAGGTAAGTTTACTTAGAGGGTCACGTTAATTGATATTTTATTCTTGATTTTTCAAATTCAAGAAAAAAATTTGGTAATTTACGTGCTTTTAAACGTCTTAAGAGTTGCACCAGCTTCAAAATTTTGCTTAAATTTGTGTGATTACGTATTATATTTTATGTGTTAAGTATTACTTACATATTGCTTATATTTCCTGCGTTTTTCATTTGGAGTAACAACAGCAAAGGTTTCTATCGTTAATTACCTTGTTTTATATAAGCAAGTAAGAAATTAACTTTTTAAGATTAAGATAAAGTATTATATTGCACTTTTCATCATTTTTTCGAAGTTTAATTTTTTGTTTAAATTTTAGTTTCTTTTTAACTACGGTGAAACTTTACAGTCAGTAAATCATGATGATGATGATCCTAATATGGTTAGCAAAACACACGTCTAGTGCAAAATAAAGTATTAGGCGTAATGGTCATAACTGTTGTGTAATTTTATTTTTAAGTAGAAAGCTAAGGGATAAGTAAAAAGACAAGCAGTGCTGCAAAGAAAGGAGATTCGCGAATATGAAAGTAGTTTAGAGAAAGAGAAAAGAGACACTGAAATGATGCCCCAAGCACCTACCTTCCTATCGGCCTATCCGTTGTTTGACGGACTTCATTTTGGTCTAGTTTGACGCAATTTTTTTTTGGCTCTATCAGAGGTTGCAAGACAATTTTTGAATTACAAAACCGATTTGAATAATTCTTTCACTCTAACCTAAGTTAGAAAATACCTGATCGAATTCAAAATGTTTATATTATATATATATATATATATATATATATATATATATATATATATATATATATATATATATATATATATATATATATGTATGTATATATATATATATATATATATATATATATATATATATATATATATAAATTTATTTATCGTTCTGGTAGTTTTCTAAATATTTGAGGCACCACATACATATATACAGCAATTCATACCTATATTCGTAAATGTATGTCACTTCGGAGGCATATCCAAACTAACATACATAAATATTACGATTTTGGTCAATATCACATACTTACTGAACTGAAAGCCTCCATTTTTGAAATTGATCTTATTTTTATTTATTTCCGTTACTTACTTCGCCGAAAAATAAAAACCATGTTGCTCTGAATTGAAATATGGTTAAGGCAATAAAAAATGTACTATTACTAAGTTTACAAGCCTTTTAATGATACAATAATTCTTATCTCTTTTGCTTTTACTGAGCGTAATTTGTTAGTGAAAGTAATAAAACGTACATTTTACATGCCTCTATCACAAAATGGAATTAAATTAGCGATAAGCAGTTATTCTCATTTAATAACTACTTTTAAAAACAGCGAGAATGCATTATCGTGTCTCATTAATACGTGACGAGTGATGAGTGTTGAATTAATCACTGGAACCGCTTTCAACAAGGGGGGTTCTACAAATGAGATCAAAATTGTTCTGCTTATTGCGCAAACATAATGTACAGGAGAAGCAAGTTGTTGGCACAGACTGCAATCATGGTCTTTGAAAAATTAGTTGTGATGGAGCATTTCACCGGAGCGGAGCGTGCCTTTTGTGTAAGAGGGTTTTATAAAACCAATTATTCTGCGATTATCGTATTACTAAAATTTTACGTCCGGTATCACTTACACAGCATAAATAACTTCCCGAGTATACAACTCGGTAAAAAAATACCTGCAAATGTTTGAGATAATTGGTTCGCTTTTAAGTAGATCTCGAGCAGACGCTCAAGGACATTAAGAAACAATAAAAATGTGAGATATGTTCGAGTGTCAGTTCTCTAAAATCCCGACTTCCCGGTAAATAATTATTCGGCTAACGTTAATCAGAGACTCGACTTCGCCTCACAAACGCCTCACAAAATTTACCAATAGCTTATCCTCGGATGATGCTAGTAATCAAAATTGCCATTGTTGGAGTCCGACAGGTACAAATCCAAACACCAAACTCCTTAATATTCCACTAAAGTGCTTGAGCCGCGATTTCGATACATGAAATAACTGGCCCGTTCGTCTTTAAGAATGACTTATGCCGCACATTAGCTCTTTATTGGGCGCTATATTTAGAGGTGGCTAAAAACTTCTGCCCATTCATAGTCGGATATAAGCCTCACCAAGTTGTGTCCAATGAGCTTTGTTTGCTTTGTGCATCCAATTGTGTCCCGCTAATCTTTTTTCGTCGTCCATCCATCTTGTCTCTGGTCCACTTCTGCATCTTTTGTGTTCTCTAGGCCTCCATTCAACTACATGGCGTATCCATCTGTCATCATCCTTGCGATATGCCCCGCCCAATTCCAGCTTAATATACATATTCGTTGTATTGTAACATTCATTTTTTTCTAGATTTTAAGATCATGTTACAACACTGTTTTTCTATCAATAATTCATGTAATATTTGCTAATTTCAGTTAAGCGGTGAGTTTAAATTTTTGAGCAGTGTAATTTGATGAAGCAGTGAGTTTAAATTTTCGAGCAGTTTAATTTAAATTGGCAGTGTGTAACACATGTTGCCGACTTACTTATTTAGTTCACGTTGAATGCGTCGAAATTTGCGTGCCGGAAGTGACCCAAGGAGAAGGGACAAAGATATTTAAGCAGCCATTTCGAATTTTTAATTTTTTCCTCCGAGATGCAGTAACGGCTTTTTCGGCCAGTATGCCGTAGTGGCTTTTCTTCCGTCATGCCGTAGTGCAGTAACGGTTTTTTTTTATCACCAAGTGGGTGTTGTTTATAGATCTCAAGTTTGATGCCTTTTTCCGGTCTTAAAATATTCTGCTACTATCCTAAGACATTTCGGGTCAAAAAGTGATTAGCTACCTAAATGAGATTAGGAGAGTGGCGGCTGAGACAATATTTTCGATGATAATCTCACCAGGAGAGGCCAAGCAGCTTATGGAAAACCCACGAGGAGAAGCCAGTCAGTAAGTCGTAAGCACACCAGTTTAAATATCTCACTTTCTGGCTACAACGTGTATTTCCAACGACTACTCAACACTTCTATATCGTGTTTTTAAAGCCTTTTATTAAAAACTTAGTAATTCTAATTTAAAGACTTTATGCAATAGTGTGCACTCTCTTAGTATAAAAGGTTATTTTATTAAGTAGATGTAATCTTAAGAGGATAGTAAAGGCAGGAATTTTTATTTTATTAACCCTTCTATATTTAAATTTAGCGTTTCACTTCACCAATTCAATTTTATTTCAACGACTAATTAACTCTTCAGTATTTTTTCATTTTTAGAGCTGAACTTAGAATCTTTTTATTCTAAAATGAATGATGCCCAAATCTGTACAACCAAGTTTTAAACACTTATAGAGACTATTTTAAAAATACATACAAAAATTATCTCTTATCTATAATCTCTCCAAACAAAACGAGCTAGCTTATATCTAAATTTTTGGTCTATCAGTATCAATATCCACTCAATCCATTCTCAAAAAGACGTTATAAGATGGCGCCGCAGCGAACGCTATAGTATTACATCTGTCACTTTGAATCTTCTTCGTATCTCGATGATAGGAATACGATCTTGGAGTCTAATATTTAGCATTCCTCTCTCCATTGCTCTTTGACTAACCTAGAGGTTATTTATTATATAAACCCCACGTTTTAATGTGATCGGCTTTTATTGTATTTAGGATGTCCAAGTCAGCCTTTAAATTATTTTTTGATATTTCAATTTTTTGTCCTAAATATATAAATGTTTGTTCCTTTCCTATTCTTTTACCGTCTATTAATAGTTCTTGATTGTTATCTTCACTTTAGTTATTTAAATATTTTGTTTTGGTGAAGTTTATTTTTAAACCTACTTCTCTAGACTTTTTATTTAATTCCATCAGCATTTCTTGTAATTCTTCTTTTGTGTTGGCGATCAGAGTGACATCATTAATCTTAAGTGATTTAATCTTTCATGGTCCATTATTATTCCCTTATTTTCCCACTTTAACGATTTGAACATGTCTTCTAGAGTCAATGTGAACAGCTTTGAGGATATCGAGTCGCCTTGTCTAAATCCTTCTAAAATTTTAATTTTATTTGTTTTTTCTTCAAGCATTATTTGTAATGTGGCATTTTTATATATGTATTCAAGAAGAATTGTGTATCTTTCCTCGACTCTGCTGTTACTTAAAGCGTTAAGGACTGCGACTGCCCATATCTTTACGGAATCAAATGCTTTTTCGTAGTCAACCATTGTTATCCACAAGGGGACCATTTGCTTTTTCTACTAATAATCTAATTTTTCGTTCATTCTACAAAATTTTAAGTTCCGGGAATATAGTTCCAGCAGGAGGGGTAACATTATACACCTTAAATGAATTGAACTGAAAACGAATTAATCCATTTCCAAAAAAGGTGACATAAAGGTTTCGCCTAGCCATGATTTGTGAGCTCACTAAAACATTTAATAATAATAATAATAATAAAATACAGCAAGAAAGAGTCAGCAAATGCCGAAACGACTTACCATGCAGTGATTAATAATTTCACCGCTCCGCTCCCAGGAAAGTGCCGAAAGCGTAACTGTTCACACGTATGACAATATTTATAAGAAACAATTTTCCAAGGACTGTAGAAGACAAAATAATAAAGGGTTAGAGAAAAATTACAACCCTGTATTTTAAGTGAAACAGCACCGATCTATGAACCATCTGCTTTACTTATTTAGAGATGTTCGATGTGTGTCAGTGTCTCTATTTCTTTTATCGATTATTTTCCGAGAAACTTAAAATGACCATCGGAATTACACATCAGCATTAAGAAGTAGTTCTTTAAGCGCAAAAATACTGCAGGACCTGTAGGTCTGAAAAACAATGAAGACAAAACAAAATATATGACTGCTGTAAGATCAGAACGCGGAAAAAAAAAGATTAGAAAGTCACAAAGAAAAGTACTGATGAGTAAACAAAGGACCATTATAGTTACATAACATTACCGTACTAGAAAGAACAAGGGATTATATCACTCAGACATAGTAAAGACACTACTCAGTATATATCACCACTACACCAAACACTTTATTTTTGCACTGGACGCGCGTTTCGCTAACCATGTTAGCTTCATCAGGAGCGATGATTGACTGAGTCAAGTATCATTGTGCCAAAGATTCCACATTCCCAACATAGTAAAGACAATTAAGCCAAAGGGGCTTAGACGAGCTTAAGAGACAGGAGGATCAACGATCAATTAAGTTAGCCCGGGAAGAGATTTCTGACGGAAAATGTTCCTGTAAAGATTACAAATATAGTAGAAGGATAACATAAAGGCACATTTAAGAACTTTAAATGCGGACGACACTGACGACCTTATGGTGGATCGAATACGGTGGAGGCAAATTTTAAAGTCAGTCAAGATCCATCCGAGATTGCAAAGCTACAGAGAGAGACAGAGAGAAGAAGAGCAGGAGAGTGATCGTTCTTTTATGATATTGCAAGGCAGGTTTACTTCTACTTCTCGTATAAAGCAAACGAACATCTTACAACAAGCGGATTTCATCGTACAGAGATGATCCATCATGAATATGGTTCTTAGACTTCTTTTATAAATCTTAGTAATCAAGCCTGCCACCCTAAGATTTCCAATCTAAAATATACTACTCAATGTAATAGAGTACACGATCAAGTTCTCACAGAACACAAACTGTCAAGTAATCTGCTTTCGACACTATTAAAATATTATATATTCTGTCAAAAAGTATCAAAAATTTAGTGGCAATTTTACCTCAACCAACGGGAATAATCACCGGCACGCTATGCTGACAACGATTGCATTCCATAAATAACTTAATTAAAAACCTTTGCTATAATAAAACAAATAACCGGTCAAGTGCAAGTTGGACTTGCGCAGTTAGTGTTCCGTACGTTGATTGCTTTTAAAACAAAAATTCTTGTTATGGAAGTATAAAATGATCAGTGACTTCACAAAAACATCGCAAATGAGTTTCAATAAAGTTTTTTTCCGATCTTTAGTGAAAACTGATGACCATAAAATTTTTGGGTTTTTTATATACCAGATACATTATTAAAGTTAATGCATTCGTTAATTTTCGATGAATCTACACCATGTAGAGAATATTCCAGAATTTTTTCAAAATTTTTTGATCAGTACTTTTCGAGATAAGGGGGACATCGATTTTTCGTACTTTTTTTTTATTATTAATAGAAAGAGAATTGTGCGCAAGTATTATATTATATATATTTTCGAACTCGTCTTTTTACAAGCTTTCATCTGACACCCCACTCGATGACCTGGTAAAAAAATAATTTCACTTCCAGTTTTACCCCCCAAAACTAACTCCTTAAGTCAAAATTTAACTTTCAAAACTACACGGCTCTGATGAGGCCATCAATTCCTATATTAGTTCCAAATTTCAACTTTCTATGTCAAATAAATTCGGAGAAAATCGGGTGTGACAGTCGGACAGACATCGACGTGATCTTATAAGTGTTGCGTATGGAACACTAAAAAGTTAGTTCACGTAGAAATTATTTTATTGTCTTGCTGAAATCAAACTTAGCGGTTTCTGTTTACAACGGATTACTTACTTGATAACTCAACAATAGTGCAAACGTACTCATGCTCTGCTCTTAGTAAGCAGTGGCGCGTCAACGGAATCTTCGTCAGTTGACGAGAAATTATCCTAATGGTTGAGCATTATTCGACATTAGCTTTCTCGAACGAACATAAATAAACTTAACTCTGCCAAGTTCAATAACCAAGCTGTTAAATTGTCTTCAATGAAATCAAACATAGTAACAAAAAAGGAGAATTATATGGATGAAAAAGGTGAACCTACCTATTCAACAATTACCGAAAATGTAACAATTCGCGACGGTCTTCGCGGTATAAGTAAAATACATTAAAGAGTTTGGCACCTGCTTCAGGCAAACGGATTCTCTTGAATTGGATCATTCAGTATAAAATATTTAAAATTAAGTGTGCCGTAAGTCAATATTTATAACAGCAGCTGCATGGCCCCCTTACGTCATATACAACAGACAATTTAGTAACGATTATACTAGTCGGATCTTACACCACGTATTTATTTTTAGTAAAGCTTTTATGGGTTTTTACCACGGTAATAGTACTTAAAGTTTTTCCATAATGATCTAATACCTCCGAATTCTTATTCATGTTGAGCTAAGGAAAACACAAGATATTGCAGACATTTATTTACGTATCAAGCTGACCACTATGTCTTTTATATATTGAGACTAGGCGCTTCCGACTAACTAGGATTATCCCACCAAAGTTTCTTAAGTTCTAAGATTATGATACTATAAATATTTATGCTACACTCTGCTTTTGAATTATCAATACACTAACTGAAAAGGTTTTGATCTTTCAAGCCTTCGTTTGATGTTGGCATTGTCCCGGAGTTGCAGAGGCTCGATGTTGACATGATTGTCGAAATGTTGTCCATGCTTTGTTGCAAATCCTCTAGATTCTTCTTTAACAATAGGTATCTTTAAATCTCGATAGCGGTACTAGGTGGCGTGTACTATCATTCTCAGTATTTTATTATTATATAACTTGTTATTTAGTATTTAACTCGAAATAGCCTTTTCCCTCTAATAAAGTCAAAGTCAGCTTGTTGATACTAATCTTTTACTTGTTCATAGGATGCCTTCTGGAAAATCGAAAATATATATATATATATATATATATATATATATATATATATATATATATACATATATGTATAGGTACTAATTTCATTTTTACTGCTGGTATTTTGATTTAAGGTTAAAGAACAGAAAAGCAGCGGTACTGACGAGATAACTGTGGAAATAATAATAAATGTTGGGAGAAACTGCCGTGACTATGCTACATTAACTGTGTAATGTGGTATGGAAGACTGGAAAATGGCCGAAAGATGTGAAGTGGCATTTATACCCTTCATAAAAAAGGATCCCCTTTGGACTGCAACAACTATAGAACAATCGCTCTGGTATCACACGATACTAACGAAAGCCTCAAACCTTTTCTGCTGCCGCAAATATCTACTGAACAAACAAGCTTCATTTCAGGAAGAGGGACTAGAGAACAAATTCTCAGTATACGCCAGTTATCTGTAGACTACTCTAAAGCTTTCGACTGCATACAATGGAACAAAGTAAGGTCGATTCTAATCAGCATGGGAACACCTATACATCTTAAAAACCTTATCCGATTCCTGTATGAGAACACAAATGACAGATAAACTGAATGATTCTTTTTCAGGCCCCTTTAACGTAGAAGCCAGCGTCAGACAGAACTGTATTTTGTCACCCTCACTTTTTAACATATATAGTGAACATATAATGAGGTCTGTTTTGCAGGGCTGGTGTGGGAGTGTGGCAATCGGTGGAAAAAAGCGAAATAGCCTTAGATATGCGGATGATACTGTCATACTTGCAACATCAATACGACCTAGAATCAATTATGGAGTGCCTTCAAATCACTAAACTATGAATTGACAATTAATGGAGCGAAAACCTAAATAATGATTGTTAGTCGCAATGAAGATCTGTCACACATAAATTAAATTGCTAGTTTCACTATTGTAGACCATTTTAATTATTTGGGATCCCTCATAACTAACAATGGTGGCTGTGAATCGGAAGTAAAAAGACATTTGACTATGGCTAGAAACTCGACGATTAAACTCACCAAGTTCTGGAAAGATCCAGCTGTTACAAAAAACACAAAGTTAAGATTGCTCTCCAGCCTTATACTCCCCATAGCAACTGACGCATCGGAAACATGGACCATTAAATAAGCTGACAAAAGACGAATCGATGCGTTTGAGATGTATCTATTAAAGAGTTTAATATAAATAACCGACTTTCAAATATAAATAATAGACAGTACCTGAAATATTTTAGTCACATTATGAGGTGAGTGAATGCCATAGAAAAGCTTGTAGTAACGGGACAGGCAGAAGATAGAAGATCAAAAGGACAGTCTCCAACAAGATGGTCCAACCAAGTAAGATTTCTTCTGGGTATGTGTATGTTCGAGTCAAGTCAGTTCGCAGAGGATCTAGATGCCTGGAGAATGAGTGTTGAGACAACAACTGCATAGTGTCACCGATACTCCTATTAGAGTGAAAGGATTGAGAGAGATATTTTAATTTGATATTTATCATCTTTGACGTGACGTTTATCCAATTATGAAACTTGAAATGGTTTGGTTAGGTATCCTGAGTATTGAAATTGTGTTTGTACTATAGTATAAGATATTTTTGTACCTGGTATTTGTCAAATTATGTATTAGAAAAGATTTATGTTCCTTTTTTGACCTATTCTCTAAGAATCAGTAATTAATAATGACAAATTCAACGAAATAAGAAGGCTAACTTTATCTCGGTAAAATGTAGGCCACTTTTTTATGTTTACGTTTTTTATTATCGATTCGTTTAATGCTATACTAGTACCAAAATTAATTTAAAAAAAGAAAAGGAAATGATCAAAACAACAAATTAAGTGTTCTAATTGGTCAGAACTTTTAATTAGGATATTTAAACCACAAAAATTTTCGTCCTTTTGTATTTGTCAATTTTCTCAATGTTGGTACAGGATCATGCTGAATTTCTTTGAACATTAAATTATGATAATTGCAATTAGCTGTGCATTATTTATAGACTATATAACGGGTTACTATGTCATATGTTTTTAACATACATTCGTTATTATGGTAAAATTGTACACATATCGGTATTTTAATGCCTCGCGCGTAATTTGTAGGTATATAGAGATAAAGAAAAACGCCTTAGCAACCAGTTGCCGCAGCTAATCGTGCCGAATTGCAATAATGTCTGAAGATTAATAGAGTTTATGAAACCATTAATTATATTTAATTTTTAAAAGCATCTGCTTTTCATGAAGGTTTTTTTGTACTTTAATGGTAATACTTTTAAACATCTTTGCAAAACTTATTTTGTTCATGGGAATATATTCTTAGCTTGTAACGCCGGATTAGATGTTCTCTTATCGATGAATTAAAAACGAAAACGAGAATTGTCCAATGCTTTCGACAGTCTTGGTCCAGATGATAATTTGTTCTTCATAAACCATCAGCATCACAACACCAGTACTTCTTTCTCATAAATTTTTAGGTTATTCTGTACTATAACCTAGTTTTTAGCTTCTCATCCCTCGCTAAAGGTATTGCCTACGTTATGTGAGTACAATATTTGAAGAAACAAAAAAACATAACCGTATACATAGTCGAAAGTTGAATTCTGAAGAGTGACATCAATAAAACTAAATATTTTATAGTTTTTTTAATAAGATGAAGACTTAAACTTTTAAAAGTAGAAAGAAAGTTATCAGAAAGAACCAAGAAAACCATTAAATATAAGTTTTTAAAGGAAATCTGTAAGGAATAATAAGTAATTTTTGCAAATTTTGTGTCTTTAGATGTGCTAAGGGCAATTAAAAATAACTCAAAAAATATTGCACCCAATTACTGTTCTGAACAAAAAAAGATTGACATAAAGGCTAAAATTGTTAATAAATATTATATAAATTTCCATGGCAATTATCGTATAGTTTTAAAATATTCATCTGACAATTGACGACATAAAGCAATTACACACATTAAATATTTAAAAAGCTGAATATTTTAACGACGTGTTTATTTATGTAATATTTTAAGTTGCAATTATTAATTAGGAACATTTTTAAAAATGGCAAGACCTGCATGTCCTAATTACATTAATATTATTTTTAAAATTTCTTAAATTTTTTATCATTTGCCTTATCCTTAATAATCGAATACACAGCACTACATTTTTTTTACTCAAACAAGACATTTAAATAAATAATTGGTTATTTTCTTAAAACTAAAATAAACCGGCCATATTCACGACATCATAAAATTGAAAAAGATTTAAAAAAAATCATTCTTGATTTGAACTCTTTATCTATAACCTATCCAACTGGATGTTTTAAATCTTTAAATACAAAACTAATACACGATATATCGGTTACGAAGTTTAACACAAAATTCAGATTTGTCATATTTAACCCATTTATCAAAATACACTGTTACTCTTACCACTATACTTTGGTAACTAGGCAAATGTTACAAAATAGTTCCCTTCTCAGCATAGTGTATAAATTATTCCGTGCGCATCCCAAAATATAAAGGCCAAACCTTCCCAGTCGACTTTTGTTCTTTGGTCGTTTCGGGCGGCTTTTACCGGCTGCTGTCCACTCAGCTGACTACTGATTTGATTCTGGCGTATAGTGGTGGATCCATATTTCATCCATTGTCACATATCGCATGAAAAAAATCCTTTTTATTGCGCTTAAACAGGTTCAAACAGTGCTCAGAATCATCAACACGTTGTTGTTTTTGATCCACTGTGAGCAAACGCGGTATCCATTTCGAACAGAGCTTTCTCATGACTAAATGTTTTTGCAAAATATAACAAATACGTTCTTTTGATACCTTTAGGCATTTTCACTTGACGGTCATCCAAAACAATTTTGTGGATTTTTTTGATGTTTTGCGGTGTATCTACCTCATTTGGACGTCCAGAGCGTTCAGCATTATTTATATCTATACGACCGCGTTTTAAATTCAGCATACCCGTAAATGATAACTAATTTTCCAGAAGCAGAGTTCCCGTAACACTTATCAAGCCACTGCTTTGCTTGAACGGTATTTTTTCTCATCAAAAAATAGTGTTTAATCAATACACGAAATTCTATTTTTTCAAGTGTTTTGAAAATATCAAAAGTAGCGTCACTAAAACCACTGTAACTTGCAAAATAATCGTCGAAATGTCATGAAATTTTGACACGTATCTTTTGAAGGTTGGTACTTCCTAAAAAATCATATGGATTTTTAGATTAATTTGTCGAGTTTAGCTCCAAGCAGATACTTCTTCAAGATATTTTTGCAGGTATTATAACATAAATTTTATAGGTAATATAGTATACTGTTATAAATTATGGGACAAACTTATACAAATGGAGATTTGTAGTTCCGAGTTTGCTGTATGGATGTTTCATTTCTATTTAAATTCTGCTAAATGCATTTTTACTACATTTTTTAGTAATAATCGAATACACAGCACTACATTTTTTTACTCAAACAAGACATTTAAATAAATAATTGGTTATTTTCTTAAAACTAAAATAAACCGGCCATATTCACGACATCAAAAAATTGAGAAAGATTTACAAAAAGCATTCTCGATTTGAACTCTTTATGTATAACCTATCCAACTGGATGTTTTGAATCTTTAAATACAAAACTAATACACGATATATCGGTTACGAAGTTTAACACAAAATTCAGATTTGTCATATTTTACCCATTTATCAAAATACACTGTTACTCTTACCACTATACTTTGGTAACTAGGCAAATGTTACAAAATAGTTCACAACACTAATTAAAGTTGCTACTTTCGAAAACAAAATGATACAACAGCTTATGCTACTGTTATTTTCAAAAAATTCAATTTTTTTGGAGCAGAGAAAATAGTCAAAAACTAATGTTTCTTTCAGTGTTACCATAGTATAATTTTTAAATACTAATTTAATAAATATTGATTTCGTTTGTTATATTTGATTTGTGACATTATTCTTTCAGGTTTATTTTTAGCTTTAAATTATTAATTTAGTTAAAAACGTTGCTACTATCTATTTGCGTAAGTTTTAGGGTGTTTAGATATTAATAAAATTTAAGTTGTTGACGTCTGTTCCAGATCACGTACGGTTTTTGGATTGTTTTGCGGAAGCTATTTTACCTCTATGAACCTATGAAACGCTCAAGGGCCATCCATTGTCAAGGTAACCTCGTACATGGGAAGTTGTTTCCATGATTTATTAGTATTATGTAGGAGTGTAGAGATGAGAAAAAATATAACCTAATTACCATAACTAAGAGTGTTAAGTTGGTTTACAATCCGATGATCTTTACCATCCTCTGTCAATGTTTTGTTGATATAATTACTGAAACTTTAAATTTAATTTGGTTTATTTTTCATCGATTTCTTCACAATTAAACTTTTATTTTAAATATGTGTAGTGTTAATAAAATAGGATATCTTTAACTGTAAATGACAGAGACGGATCTCCATATTAAGACGTAAGAGTGTAATGTCATGCTCGACATATGTGCAACATAACTCGTTTTTTATTATTGAGAACGTTTCAAAACATTACGTCATCTGGATAATGAAAAATAGATAATCTGTTTTTATTTCGTAGAAGTGAATAAGGAAAGCAATATTCTAACCACACAGCTATTAATTCAAATGACAGTAATAGGGGATTGATGTTTTTTATACATACTTTGATATGTTTGGTACATACTTTTGCTGAAATAAGTGATTTTCTTTATTTTTTTTGCCTGGCACACGTGCTTCAGGAAAATCTCTAAAACTCTAGATGAGCGAGACGTGTGCGGAAAAAGCTATTCACTTTGATCTTGAATCGCTGTAAATTGTACTCGGTCGGAAACACAATCCTGAACAAATTATTCCAAAAGGATAAAGTTCTCCATATAAAAGACTTCTTGAAAAGCGTTGTACGAGGAGTAACAAGCTGAACCTCACACGGATATGAAGTATTAGCGCGACATGTTTTTCTAGCATGCATCGTTCTAGGAGAAATTAAGCGGATTATATCTATCAACACATTCCATCCTTTAGAATAGACTCAAGTCGCCAAGCGTTCTTCAATGTTCCAATAAATCAAGGTTGCTGGCCAGTTCCGGGTCTTAAATCAGGCGAACAGCTCTCTTCTGAATAGAATCCAACAGTGGATGTTTGGAAGCAGAGCCCTAAACATGAATTTAAGCTTTGTACAGAATTAACAGTTGTGGTGGAGTGTAAAGCTTTCTATTTCGAAATAATATTCCCAGCTTTTGAGAAGCTCTCGTTGCTATGTTTGCAACATGTTCATGCCAAGATTAACGCCCAGCAACCCGTCGATTTCCACTCGTAAAGAACGCTCTTTGAGGAAATTTAAGAGCCACAATAGGACAGAAAACGTAGCGGAAGAACAATTTAGACCTTAAAAATTAACATATACTGAGTTAAAATTACTCGAAAAAATCTTGAAGCATAAAAACAACTTTTTCACCAATAAGTTGCTGGCATTTAGTTGGGCATTGTTAACACATTATATTTGGAAAGTTTTGCAGTTTTACACTGATGCTTTATATGAGTTTTTCATATTTGCGTCAGCATAACTTCAAAGAATCTATTTGCTGCTATGGTAATATCTTACAGAGCCGAGTATTTTCATTGCTTTGTTCGTATGTAGGCTTAAAAAAGGAAGCCAGTTGCTACAACTTATTATGTTATGAAAAGCTTTCAATAAGAAATTAATATTAATTTTAATATTTTGAAACCAATTTCCGTAAAAATACATTCAGCAACCCGAACATTCACTAATAATAACACAGCCCCACAAAAAAAAAAGTGGGGTATACTTTTGATGCGATATATCAAATCCGTAGTATTTTTGCCCGCTGATCACGAATCTAACGTCAGAATATCGCCATCACATCTAAATTTTTTTCTAACCTCAAAAAATAGATAAAAATTAGTAAAAATTAAGAAAAATATACTCCTAAAAAATTGATTCAAGCTTTTTCATGAATCCAAAGATGTATTAACATGTATTCGGACACGCTAAGCTAATATTCATCGGTTGGATTAAGCCATACAGTTCTGTTTTCTTTCTAACCTCAATAAATCAGACAGATATAGTGCTTCTCGAATGCAAAAACGAATTCAAATTAAAATTCAACCGATTCTTACCAAATTTGGTACACGGGGATTTTTTGGGTTGCTGATCATGAATCTGAGGTCGGATTTGCAAAATTCAAAATGTCGGATTCAAGATGGCGGACAAAATTTTTGAAAACCAACCGATTCCTACCAAATTTGGTATACAGTTGGGCAATCCTCAAACCTGATACTCTTAAACCCTAAACCCTGAAACCTTAGACTCCCACACCCTGTAACCTCAAAAAATAGACCTCAATAACCCTGTAACTTTAAAAATGAGACCCAATAAACTCAAAACCAGGACTTTTAAACCATATACTCTAAATAGTAGACCCTTAAGCCCTAGAATTGCGAAGGTTAGACCCGCGCCTAACTTTCCTTTTTTTGGCTGTATCTTGTTCTTTTTTCCGCGAATGACCTATTCAAAGGCTTTCTGCCCAAACGCTTTTGAGGACTTGTTTCTCTTTTTAGCGACCAGCAATAGTCCGCTAGCATATGGTCATCCCATCGTCCTTGATACCGATTTTTCTATGATTTTCAGATCTTGGTGAAAACGTTCCCCTTGCTCCTCACTGTAGTCACCAAGATTATCTGGGAAATCATCGATGTGGGAGTCCAGGAAATGTAATTTTAGATTCACCTAATGTATGAAAATTTTTTTTACCATTTTCTCGACTATTTCTTTGTACTTAGGACTTTTATTATTTCCCAAAAAGTTTGTTGCGACTTCTTTAAAACTAAGCCAAGCAGCTTTTTCAACTTTATTCATTTTAGTAACAAATAATGAATCTTGAAACAATTTTCTTATTTGCGGCCCGTCAAATACGCCTGCCTTAATTTTATCTTCAGAAAATTTAGGAAATTTTTTATGCAAATATTTTAAACATGGGCCGTTTGTATCTAATGCTCTCGTGAATTGCTTCATAAGTCCAAGCTTAATGTGAAGCGGGGGAATAAGAACTTTTCCTGGATCTACCAATGGTGGAAACAATACATTATTTTCACCAGGAGTGAACGATTCTCTTGTTGGCCAAATTTTTTTCTTATAATGACGTTCCCTGTCTCTGCTATTCCACAGACATTTATAACAGGGATAAAGTGTAAACCCTGACTGTTGGCCAAGCAATATTGTTACAATTTTCAGATCTCCACAAATTTTCCAGTTATGATCAGCATATTTTATTTTTATCAAAAGCTACTTCATTTTTTCATATTGCTCTTCCATAACTGTGGAATGAGCAATCGGAATGGGAGCGTAAACGTTGGTATTATGCAGCAAAGCTGCCTTAATGCTCCGTTTAGAAGAATCAATGAACAGTCTCCATTCTTCAGGATCGTATGAGTTATTTTGAAATTCATCCATTAAACCTTTTACATCGGTACAATATGAAAGTGACAATTCCTCGTCCATTGTGAAATATTTTCGAAATTCTTCATATCTGTTTCTATAATAAGAAATCGTAGCTTCTGGCTTAAGTAAATGTCTTTTCTTCAAAAAGGAAGCAAGATGCTCTGAACCATCTTTGGATAAGCCTAAATCTCTGACTAGATCACTAAGTTCTGACTGTGATACGAGTATTGGTTCTGGTTTACGGTTGTATGGTAGAAATTCTTTATCTGTGTCACTAGTATATGATAGGTTGTCACTAGAACATTCATTAGTAACAGTGTTTGAATCTTTTTCGACAGTCTCAATGTTTTCGGCATGAACTGATAAGGTGAAATCATTCGTTTCCATAACATCAACATCAAGTAGTTCAGGAGGCGGAATTAGTTTAGTTGGTCTTGTAACTGTCGAAACATCGTTATAAGTAATAGTGCTTTTATTTTTTCGGTTATGCCTAGATACAACATTCATACAAAAGTAGCAATCATTTTTACTGTATGGTCTATTCCATATTGCTGCTCTGGAATATTTAATCGCCTTCTTATTGATGTACAACATTATTTTGCAAGAACTGCAAATGATGTGGGGAACCCAATCTGTATCCTGGTGCTGTATTTCAATGTTAAAACAATCCTTATATAAGGTTTTAATCTTATCCGTTATCGGTGACCCCATTTTACTCAATACGTGTTGACAGCAAATATAACAAAATGAATCACTGTTTTTATCGCACTTATGAAAAGTCCTTGTACCGTGAGACCGTTTTTCTTGTAGCATTATACTCTACATGAGCCAAGTCACCCACACATGAAGAGCTACGGTCGCTGGATGACGACGGCTGCGGGCCCGCTTTCCCACCCTGACCAACCGCCGATACTGGGTTTCCGAGTCCCTGCATCGTAATTCTCTTTCTTCTACCTGCCATAACGGCATCTAAGCCGTTATCCAGGGACTCTGCCGGCTAGTGGAGTAACACCGTTGCCCACCGTCACCACGTGGAGGTGCCCTGGATGCAGGTAGAAGAATAAAAATCGACCGATGAATTTTCTCGGCGTTCAAAATGGCGCGAAAACATCTGCCATCTTGAATTTTGCAAATCCAACCTCAGATTCGTGATCAGCGACCCAAAAAATCCCCATGTACCAAATTTGGTAAGGATCGGTTGAATTTTAATTTGAATTCGTTTTTGCATTCGAGAAGCACTATATCTGTCTGATTTATTGAGGTTAGAAAGAAAAAAGAACTGTGTGGCTCAATCCAACCGATGAATATTAGCTTAGCGTGTCCGAATACATATTAATACATCTTTGGATTCATGAAAAAAGCTTGACTCAATTTTTTAGGAGTATATTTTTCTTAATTTTTTACCTATTTTTTGAGGTTAGAAAAAAATTGAGATGTGATGGCGATATTCTGACGTCAGATTCGTGATCAGCGGACAAAAATACTACGGATCTGATATATCGCATCAAAAGAATACCCCACTTTTTTTTTTTGTGGGGCTGTGTAATGGAGAACTTTATTTTTATTCATCATAACATGTAAGCTGAAAAGTTTTTGGTCTAGCTACTTAAAACACATTTTTTTTGCAAAACTCGACTTTACTCATCAATATAATCTCCTTCAAGAGCGGTACAATCAGTCCAATGCTTTACTAACATTTCTATACCTTTCTTGTCTTCAAAATAGGCATCACTTTCCCGTGAGCATTTTTTTGAGGTCTGCGAATAGATAATAATAATAACTGGAGGCCAAATCTGGAGAATATGGTGGATGAGGAAGCAATGCGAACTTCAATTCATGCAAGTTTGCCATCGTAACCATTGACTTGGGACACGGTGCATTGTCTCGATGAAAGAGCACTTTTTTCTTGCGGGCGGTTTCTTTGCGATTTTTACCTTCAAACGTACCAAAAACTTTATATAATATTCGCTATTGATGGTTTTTCCCCTCTCGGCATAGTCTATGAAAATTATTCCGTGCACATCCCAAAATACAAAGACCAAACACTCGACTGTTGTTCTTCGGTCGTTTCGGGCGGCTTTCACCGGCTGCTGTCCACTCAGCTGACTGCTGATTTGATTTCGGTGTATAGTGGTGGATCCATATTTCATTCATTGTCATATATCGCATGAAAAAATCCTTTTTATTGCGCCTAAACTCTACTACTATGTCTGGACATCATAAGAAACACTCAAATGCAACTAACAAACAACTAATGAATTAAAACATATTTTAAGTGTCCGCTATCCTAAGTTTGACACTATCAGTGATCGACTTATAAATGTTTCAGTTGTTTACACTGAATAGAAATGAGGAGACCTCTATAGCTCATAAAAGTGGCAGATTAATATCTACAAGGGACTCCTTTAAATGGTGTTCTAGAGCTGCTATCGATTTCGATGTAAAAAGTCAGGCTAGCGTCTTAAAAGTTTTACAAGATGCCATAGACGTATTTTGTTGTTCTTTACCTGACGCTGAAGAAGCCATGAACTTAGCCAAAGAAATAAGTACACAGAATCATCAGCACGTTGTTGTTTTTTGACCACTGTGAGCAAATGCGGTACACATTTCGAACAGAGCTTTCTCGTGCCTAAATGTTTATGCAAAATATGACCAACACGTTATTTTCATATCTTTAGGGTGTCAGCTGTCTCGCCCATTTTCACTTGACGGTCAACCAAAACAATTTTGTGGATATTTTTGATGTTTTGCGGTGTATCCACCTCATTTGGGCGTCTAGAGCGTTCAGCATCATTTATAACTATACGACCGCGTTTAAATTCAGCATACCAGTCAATGATGACTGATTTTCCAGAAGCAGAGTTCCGGTAACACTTATCAAGCCACTGCTTTGCTTGAACGGTATTTCTTCCCATCAAAAAACAGTGTTTAATCAATTCACGAAATTCGATTTTTTCAAGTGTTTTGAAAATATCAAAAGTAGCGTCACTAAAACCACTGTAACTTATAAAATAATCGTCGAAATGTCATGAAATTTTGACAGGTATCTTTTGAAGGTTGGTACTTCCTAAAAATCATATGGATTTTTTGAAAAGGGCTACATCTATGTGTCAGACCAGAAACTTTTCAGCCTACGTTTTAATAATAAATAAACTAATAAAACAAAAATAATATAAGTGATTACTAATAGTAAAAGTTGGGTATTTTTATAAAAAACCAAAAATGAACATAGTAAATTGCAGAAATAAGATTTAGATTAATTCGTCATTTAGCTCCAAACAGATACTTCTTCAAGATATTTTTGCAAGTATTATAACATAAATTTTATAGGTTATATAGTATACTGTTATAAATTATGGGACAAACTTATACAAATGGAGATTTGTATTTCCGAGTTTGCTGTATGGATGTTTCATTTCTATTTAAATTCTACTAAATGCATTTTTACTACATTTTTTAATAATAATCGAATACACAGCACTACATTTTTTTTACTCAAACAAGACATTTAAATAAATAATTGGTTATTTTCTTAAAACTAAAATAAACCGGCCATATTAATGACATCAAAAAATTGAGAAAGATTTACAAAAAGCATTCTCGGTTTGAACTCTTTATGTATAACCTATCCAACTGGATGTTTTGAATCTTTAAATACAAAACTAATACACGATATATCGGTTACGAAGTTTAACACAAAATTCAGATTTGTCACCAATTTATCAAAATACACTGTTACTCTTACCACTATACTTTGGTAATTAGGCAAATGTTACAAAATAGTTCACAACACCAATTAAAGTTGCTACTTTCGAAAACAAAATGATACAACAGCTTATGCTACTGTTATTTTCAAAAAATTCAATTTTTTTGAGCAGAGAAAATAGTCAAAAACTAATGTTTCTTTCAGTGTTACCATAGTATAATTTTTAAATACTAATTTAATAAATATTGATTTCGTTTATTATATTTGATTTGTGCCATTATTCTTTTAGGTTTACTTTTAACTTTAAATTATTAATTTAGTTAAAAACGTTGCTACTATCTATTTGCGTAAGTTTTAGGGTCTTTAGATGTTAATAAAATTTAAGTTGTTGACGTCTGTTCCAGATCACGTACGGGTTTTGGATTGTTTTGCGGAAGCTATTTTACCTCTATGAACCTATGAAACGCTCAAGGGCCATACATTGTCAAGGTAACCTCGTAAATGGGAAGTTATTTCCATGATTTATTAGTATTATGTAGGTGTGTAGAGATGAGAAAAAATATGAACTAATTACCATAACTAAGAGTGTTAAGTTGGTTAAATATGTTTTATTATAACATAAATTTTATAGGTTATATAGTATACTCTTATAAATTATGGGACAAACTTATACAACTGGAGATTTGTATTTCCGAGTTTGCTGTATGGACGTTTTATTTCTATTTAAATTCTACTACATTTTTTGATAATAATCGAATACACAGCACTACACTTTTTTTACTCAAACAAGACATTTAAATAAATAATTGGTCATCCATAAAAACTAAATCCTGGTTCGCTCAAAACGAATCTGTTGTCCGTTTCCACCCAGCACGTCTGTAAATCAAAGAAATATAATCTCAAAACTACCAAAATAAATATCAAGATTCAAACCTAAAATAACTTAAATGATGCAAGCTTAGAGCTTACAAATTAAATTCCGTATATAAACCTAACACAGGCCCACAAGAGTGAGTGAGAGAGAAGTAAATTTAATTTCGGTTGCTAAATACCTGCCGTTGTTTGTTTTGTTCCATCATTTCAGGATTTCCGATGCAAGAACTCCAAACCTAATGTAACTTAATCCTAAGATCTTTATACCAAGAACTCCAAACCTAACATAACCTAATGGAAGAACTTTACACCAAGAACTCCGAACCTAACATAACCTACACCAAGAACTCCGAAACTAACTTAACCCAATCCTAAGATCTTAGCTCTAAGTCATTCATTTTGCTTCTAGCTTTAAAATTGCTCATATTAATGAAAATCTCATTTTTTTGAAGGAAATTTAAAAATGACACAATATCTTGAATTGCTAAATCTTTATCTCGCTTGTGCTTTTTTTTTTGTGAATCCCCTTGCTTCTCACATTACTTGTGCATGATTTCGGTGAGTCCTTCCGCCTCTCACCATCGGCACCGGGGTACTTTTTTTCGATAAGTTTGGAGTTCTTGGTGTAAAGTTCTTTTATTAGGTTATGTTAGGTTTGGAGTTCTTTTCGTAAAGCTCCTAGAATTATGTTTGGAAGTATTCCCGTCATAAGTATGAAGATATTTACTGATTTTTGAGCATTTCTTGAGGTTAGAAAAAAAATGGTGACCTAGTAGGGGAATTCTGACGTCAGATTCAGATTTAACATCTTAAAATACATAGACAAATATTATTTCAGACAAGAATGAAAATATTTTCTGATTTTGTGGTATTTGTGAGGTTAGGAATAAATAGTGATATAGTAGACGAATTCCGACGTCAGATTCAGATTCAACATCTTAAAATACATTATTTTAGACATTTTTTAACAATTTTCAGTATTTCTGACATATTCACTAAGCTCTAAGCTTGCATATTTCTTTATCAATTAAGTTACTTAGTTTTGAGATTATAATTCTTTGATTTATGCAAAAACTAGAATTGCTAGGTCGAAACGGACAACAGATTCGTTTGCAGCGACCCAAAATACGTATAGGATACTTTGTCTTGTTTGAGTAAAAAAAATTGTGTTCCTGTGATATTTATAAAAACTTTGATCTCATGTCTACCTCTGGGCATTACCCAATACTTCGACATATTTGTAGGATTTAAGTTTTATAGATAACCAATTATTTATTTAAATGAAGGTACCAGAATTGCTGCTGGTAAACATTCTGTTGGAGATTAATATCCAAAGTTCTTTTATCCTTCTGATTGTTTTTCATATATATATATATATATATATATATATATATATATATATATATATATATATATATATATATATATATATGTATATATATATATATATATATATTTAAATGTTGATAAAAGAAATTTTTTGCGAAATTATCTCCTTAGTTCAGGTTAGTTCAGGGTAGAGTAGATGTACTTTATCTACTCTACCCTGAAACTCATTTATCATATCGCTTTAATTTAAATAATATCTAACCTGTAACTCAAACATTACTTAAACCACAAGCATCAAATTAAAACCATTATTCGTAAATTGATTTTATAAACAACTTTTAAACGCATAGTTAAGATTGAATGTCGTATTGGTGGATCTTCGAAGAATTAATGATCTTATAGTCAACTACAAACATTACAATGCATTTTACTAGCTATTAACTACTTCGGTATTGATTGAAAATTGTTGTAAGGTGCCAACTCGATTAGAGCTTGAACAAATTAAGTTATAACTTTAAAGTCAAAGGTAATTATTATTAAAAAGAACAAAAAATTAATTTGAAACTTTTTAGATTTATTTTTATTTAAAGAGATGCTATCTGCCTTAAGTTATTAATATTTGATTAACTAGGGACTTAATGAGCAAGCACAATTTCATGCCACTACAAAAGGTGAAATTATCTTTTCTTAACAAGATGGAAGATGGAAGTCCCAAGCTCAGCACTTTCTAGCATGGGAAACTGAAAAATAATGAAATATTTGTGAGTACAAGCTTGCATGTAGAAAATTTGAATATTCTAGATTCATTGGTTATGTTATTACTAAATATTAACATTTAGTTTGTGGTTCGAAAGACCAGATCAAAGAATAACGCGCCCTTTTTGGTCACCGGTAACAGATAAGCATCAACATGAGAGACGTTTTCATTAAAAAATACCAAACGTGCCTCAGAATTTGAGGGTGTTATTAGGCAGATGGGTTAAAAACTTCACCCTTATATGCCTGAAAAAAAATCAAAAACTTTCACGATTTTCCCGGTCTGCTTAATATTTGATTCTACTTGGAGGAAGGGTCCTCATCTCCAAACATTTAAAGCACAGTTTGCAAATTTGAAAAACCTATCAAAGCTGCTTCAGTCGTACTAATTTATTCAGAAACTAACTATATTTACGAAGATGATAAATAAGAAACAAAACTGAAAATGTACATAGATATAATCGTATCTAGGCGGAAATAAACACTTAGAAGCATGCCGAAATACTAGAAATATAAAGGCAGACGTGTAACTAAAAAAAAAAATATACAGCTTACATAGACACATAGTTAAAAAGAACACTATGATAAAACAAAATAGGAGTACTTAAATCAGCCACTTACACCATACTAAGCTTAAAGCCTACTCATGGAAACCCCAAAGCTATGAAAACCAAGAGATTTAGTGAACTCGAGAGAATTTCTGCAAAGCTCTAAACATGTGACTCCCACATTATATATATATATATATATATATATATATATATATATATATATATATATATATATATATATATATATATGTATATATATATATATATATATATATATATATATATATATATATATATATATATATGTATATATATATATATATATATATATATATATATATATATATATATATATATATATATATATATATATCATACGCTGAATTCCGAGAAGGTTATAAATATAACCTTATAGTAACATAAACAAATCGAAAAATTGGCCACAATTGGCTGGCACACACATTGTATATATCCAGCCCTTTTAACAGAATATGAGATCGTAACTAAAATTACTAATTACTAAAGAGTTAATAATGCAATCTTAGGTTGTACATCAGTAGGTAATAGGGAAGAAGAAAAATCTTTGTGCTGGTATATTTTTTAGTTTAATATCAGCGAAGCACTTTCCGCCCTTAGGAGAGGTCCAACCTCAAATTCTAAACAGTAAGAAAAGAGATATAAAACAAAACAGGCGGAACACTATGTATTATAGAAACCTAAATAAATAAAAACATAATTTAGAAACATATAAAAATTGTACTACTCAGTATATATCACCACTACACCACTTTATTTTTGCACTCGACGCTCGTTTCGCTAACCATGTTAGCTTCATCAGGAGCGATGATTGACATCATCATCGGTCCTGATGAAGCTAACATGGTTAGCGAAACGCGCGTCGAGCACAAAAATAAAGTGTTTGGTGTATCGGTGATATATACTGAGTAGTATCATTGTGCCAAAGATTCCACATTCCCAACTTAATATAAAAATTGTAACAAATCAAGTTTAAGCCAACCAATAGAAACGGTTCAGTTTCTTTAATTTAGTGGTGTTGAGTCAGGTCAAGATCACTTTATGAAGCTTCCAAACAATCGGTTATAAAATTAAATAGATTTTCAACGTTATAGGTAAATATTAAAAGGATATATCTTTAAAAAAGGATATATTAAAACTACAAGCATTTAAAAACCTCAGTATATTTTTTTTGAATAAAAATAAATTAATATTTCTTACATTAGATAAAACAGTTTGGGAAATTACTTAATTACTATATGTTTTAATTGAGCACATAAACTGTTCTTTTAATCTGTGAAATATGGAGTGCAAGAAAAAAGTGTATTAAACAAAATAAATTACGTAATATATTAAAATACTTTTCTTTTTAGATTTTTTCGTGTGTTGCTAAACTAAAAAAATTAAATGTTAAGGATGTTCATAAAATTCAAGAATATTTTGTGAAATTTTCCAACTTTACGAAAATAGACTTCGAAAGAGTGCCTAAACCATAAAACCTAATTAATATCCTTACATAGGAAAGGGTATATCCATTCACATATATTATCAACAAATAAAGTTAAAGTATTTAATTAGTTCTGACATATTAATGTTAGTTCGTAGGTGGCACATAAGAATAATTATAACTAAAACCTAGAATATAGGTCAGCACAATTATTAGACAAAACATCTCATATATCACATGATATTTAAAATTGGCCACAGGCACAACATAATTATCATTTAAAAAAGAAAAAGACCGAAAGTCATTAATCAACGATTGTAAGAATGTCTTAGAGCTATAAAGTCTGGGCTTAAACCTAAAAATTTTCTGGGCGACAAAGCGTTAAATAGTTAGTTCGTTCAGAATAAAGAGGGGTTATAAATCGAGCACCAATTATGGCGTGCCTAAAGGTGACACAAGCCAGAAAAAAAAAAAACGGTTTAATTATAATGCAGTGTGTGGTGGGCCAAATATAAGCCTTTTTTTAGTTTACTTGACCAGAATTTAATAGGGGCTCTTAAACTATTTTGAATTTACTGTGATGCGAAGAAGCATCAAAATACTAAAAATCGTTTTATGCACTTGGCAGATATCTTAAAAGTGTCTGATCTCCATTTATCTTCTAAAAATTTCTGACATGTTATTTTTCTGAAATAAGCGATTTAATGGTTAAAAGTTGTTGAAATGTAAAAAATGTCACGTTGTAAGTGCGTAAATCTTAAAACTGGTTTAATTTCATTTACATATTAGAGTATATATACCGAGCAATATTCGGATCTCTTTTTTCCATTCGTTTTCTCAATTTTAAGGGTCATGATCTCTTTAGAATGACTTCACTGTTCTATATACCGTTACCCTCCACTCCTTTCGATCTTCTGTCAAGTGTATTGATACATGGAGTGGTTGATTTATAACTTGTTTTATTTGATCTGACCATATTGTTGGCAAATGGCCTCTATTCCTTTTATCCTGGACCTCTCCCAACATTATAAACCGGTCTACATTATAACCTGGTCTTCTAGCTACATGTCCAAAATATTGCAGAATTCTTTTTAGCCACAGAGATGATAATCTTACAGTTATGTTTAATTCTTTCTCGATAGATTGGCTGGTTCTTCTTGCGGTCCAGGTAATTTGTAGCATCCTCCTCATTTGAACGCAATCAATGAGTTTACGTTCCTTTGCTCTAAACGTCCAGGATTCTCCGTCATATGAAAATATTGTAAAGATTACAGTCTGAGCGAGGTTTGATTTTGTTGTTTTCGTCATATACGGACTTTTTCATACCTTAGTAAATATCGTCATAGCATTTCTTGCTAGGGATATTGTTCTCATTATTTCATCCTTGCATTCTCCTCCATTTCTTGCGGTTGATCCCAGATATACAAACTCTCGATATCATTGAATAAGTCAGATCTTACTATTTGGTTAGCCTTATCGACTATCATCAACTTTTTTTTGGCCCTATTTATGGCTGAACCTACTTTCTAACTTTCTTGCTCTATCCGATTTAAGAGTGTAGTCATCTCTTCCTCAGTTGCTGTAAATATGGTAGCGTCATCAGCGTAATGCTCACCTCCTGTTAAGATTCCACCATCCCATTCGTTTAACGCAATTCTCATTATAAATTCGCCATAAATATTAGATAATGTAGGAGACAGAACGTAGCCTTGTTTTACACCTTGGCGAGGATGAAATTGATTGGATGTTGTATTATTTATTCTGACCACTGCAGTCATGTCCTGTAAAGGTTTTTAAACAGTTTAATCAGATGATAAGGAACGCCCATTTGCTCTAGTACCTCCCAAAGTTTTTTTCGGTTAAGAAAATCAAAGGCCTTGTTATAGTCTATGAAGCACACTACCATAGACATGTTGTATTCTCTACATTTTTGTATCAGTTGTCTGATGTTAACAATTTGATTTATTGTGCGTCTTCCTCTAGCGAATTCAAAGAGCTCCTATTAAACATGCACTTAATAACTTTTTTCATTTCTGTGCCGTTTGTCATTCTTAGTTCACGGTACATATACCTATATTTTTTCAATATATTCATGGTATTTAATTTATTATTTGAAAACTAATTTTCACAGTGTTTATCAAAAAGGCGCCATAACACCGACTCATACATATACAAATTATTAAAGCCAGAGGTTATCATCAGTATTTCTTGGAAGTTATACTGATTGTCAGATTGATTATCTGTTATAATTACAGTAAATTAAATCTTTAGAATAACCTAATAAGGGCAGAGGCGTTACTGAACAAAATAATATATAATATCTTTCTTTTCCCTTATTATACAATTTTTATGAAGAATATTTTTTCAGAGAATATTCATTAATATTACTATTTTATACAAATAATGAGACGCTAGTCGCTTTTAAATAAATAATTTATTATTAAAATTTTTACTTCCTATTGAGACAGCTGAATAGACGCAGAAGCATATTATGTAGATTTTGAAACAAACATTTTCCTTTAAAACAACTCACTGTTAGTACTAGTGTATATATATATATATATATATATATATATATATATATATATATATATATATATATATATAATAACCGGTCAAGTGCAAGTTCTTGCGCAATTAGTGTTCCATACGTTGATTACTTTTAAAATAAAAAATTTTGTTACGGAGGTATAAAATGATCAGTGACTTCACAAAACACACCCCAAATGAGTTTTCAACGAAGTTTGTTTCCAATCTTCACTGAAAACTGATGACCTTGAAATTTTTGTTTTTTTTATATACCAGATAAATTATTAAAGGTAATGCACTCGTCATAATTTTCCTTCAATGTACACTCCGTGGAAAATATTCTAGAATTTTTTCAAAATTTTTTGATAAGTACTTTTCGAGATAAGGCGGGTGAACAGCTATTTTTCGCGATTTTTTAAAAATAATACAAAAAAAAGTGCGCTTATATATATATTTTTACTCGTGTTTTCACAAGCTTTCATTTGACACCACACTCGATGACTTAGTAAAAAAAAATTTTTTTTCACTTCCGATTTCACCCCCCAAAACTAACCCCTTAAGTCAAAATTTAACTTACAAAACTAGATGGCTCTAATAAGGTCATCAATTCCTATATTATCACAAAATTTCAACTTTCTATGACAAATAGTTTCGGAGAAAATCGGGTGTGACAGACAGGCGGACAGACAGACAGACGGACAGACAGACACCGAAGTCATCTTATAAGTGTTCCGTACGGAACACTAAAAATAAATACGAAATAATTTTCAGCCAGAAGCACTTTTTAAACTAAAATATTCTTATATCTCATTTAGAAAAAAAATAGATGAGTCAGACTACTCTGAGTTCGTCATTGGGGATTGTTGAAATTTTTTTCTTAGGAAATATTGTTGGAAAATATATAACCGTTTTATATATAATAGTAAATACTGAACACACTTGGCAATGATGTGATAATTTTTACTAAATAATAAAAATCACTCACTCACTATAAGCCTAGTTCTATACCTCTGAATTTTCATCTCAATATATTTGCAATTGTTGTGATCCATCCAATGCCCGCAACCCTCTGTATATCATCCCGCCATCTTGTTTTGGGATGTTTTACGCTCCTTTTCTATTCTCGTGATCTCCATTCAATTGTTCGCTTGGTCCATCGTTCATCAGTCGTGCGTGGTACATATCCAGCCCATTGGCAGTTTATTTCTGCTACATGCTCTATAATAACCTTTACTTTCGTTTGTTCACGTATCTACTTGTTTCTTTTCCTATCATTAACTTTTATAACGATCATCTGTCTTTCGTCTGCTCTCTGGGCCCGAGCTAGTTTTTGTGTATGGGCTTTATTAAGTGTCCAAGTTTCAGCGCCATATGTAATCACGGGTAGGATGTACTAATAGTAAACTTATTTAGAATGGCTTTATCTTTGAATATGTAACTTAATTTTCTGAATATGCACCATCCTAGCCTGATCCCTCTTGAAATTTCATCCTAGACATTATCTTTCGTCGTAGTAATTTTTTACCCCAAATACATATAATTCTCAACAATCTCGAAAGCTATTCCTTCTAGATTTATAACTATGTTGTTATTAGCATTAGTTAATATTTTTGTCTTACTTTTATTTTTCTTAGGATCAATAGTCTTTGAGTAGTAATTTAATTCATTTATTATTTCTTGTAACTCATGTCGGTTACTACTGATAACTACAATATCGTCTGCGAATCTTAAATGACTCAGATACACATCATCTAACTCTAGACCTTTCTTTCTCCAATCTAATTGGCGAAGTAAGTCTTTTAGAGCTGTAATAAATGGCTTGGGAAAGATTGTATCTTCCTGTCTTACACCTCTTCCAACAGGTATTTGTTCTGTACTAGGTTTATGTACATGTTTGCATTTTATATAAATCTTTGATTAGGGCAGTGTCTCTAGGATCAATCCTACAGTTGTTCAAGCCTTTGATGATTGCCCACATTTAAACATAATCAAAAGCCTTCTCTACGAAGGCTACATAGCGGTCGAAATTATATTCATTGCTCTTCTCTAGGATATTTCTCGTTGTCTGTAAGTGATCGCATGAGCTGTAGTCGGATCTTAACCAGCCTGTTCACATGGCTGGTAGAAGTCTTATTGTTTAATCTATAAATAATAAAAATAAAACGTATAAAATGTAAAAGAACAATAAATACGGGGTTTCGAGATTTCCTCATTTTTACTTCACTTCCTTCCCTTATCCTTGGTTTTACATTTCTTTACTTTTTTAGGTAACTAGGTCACGAGAAACATAGTTTCCCATTTCTGTCTGCCTACCTCTTTGTGTATCTGTCGGACAGTTAAATAGTTAGCCCGAACGCTCTCGAACGAAATGAACTAATAGTATAGAGGTAAGAGTAGGACCTTTAGATTCAAAGCAGTGTTACTTCAGGAGAAGATTGTGAAAGGGGTGTAGGTCACTTAATTGTGTATAGTTTAGGTTTACTTATTAAGAGAGATTAAGTTTAGTAGTATTAAGAGAATTTTTAATAGTTTTTTGATTAAGATAATAAACAAACTTTAAGTATAAATATGTAATGGGTTGAACGCGTAGGAGATAAGGTAGGAGGTGTTGCTGCTAATATATTCTATTATACGTCCTTCTCAAGATGCTTAAGGTCAAGAAACCCTAAAATGATGTCATTTTCCCAATTTTTTTCAACTATAACAGAAGTAGTATGTGGAGGAATGTGATTATAGAGAGACCTAAAAAGACGTTATAACTTATATTTGCAGGGGAATTATTGGCTAAATAACTTTATAAATTCTTCTTCATTGTGATATTTAATTGTTCAAATTCCAGCCACTTGGTTTTCAAGAACTTCATGTTCTCTAAAATTTTGATATGTCTCTAATTTTAAACCATTATATGATTTTATACTCTTAACGTACGTGTATGTGACAACTGTGAAATTTGACGTGATGTTGGATTCCTAACTTAATTACTAATAGTTTTTAGTTATTTAAAATTGATAACTATATGATCGCAAAATTACAAAGTTAACTGTTATCTGGAAATAAACTTTCATAACAATTGACTAAAAATTAAAACAAAAAGTACGTTTGGATTGGTTGCTCCTAATGGAAAAGGAAGGAAGAATCTGAAACTCAAAATTCAGGAAAGTCATCTTTTAGCAGATAATTACTATTCGGTATTACCGATGTAAACGTTCTTAGTTTATAAAAAAATACAGTAGGACCAAGATCTTTCAAAGACCAACGAACTAAAAGAAAGAATATTAAGTATCTACATATAACCTTCCAACATATCTTCATTTATGTTAGCCACATAATTTCTTAACAAATTGTGAATGATGATGAATTAGACTTTTTGTTAAAGAAAAACAAATTTATTATCTACTAAAAGCCAAATTAATACCAGGAAACATCTTTTTACAAGACATATATGATATAAATTATTAACTCTTCTTTAAGTCTGCTATACAACTGATGGCACTGTTCGTTAAAGAATACAGCTCCGAAGTTATTCATCAGATTAGGATTAGTTGTCCTCATTTTTATCTCATCAATGATGCTTTTTAGTGTTCCGTACGAAACACTTACAAGATTTCTTCGGTCGTCCGTCGGTCAGTCTGTCACACCCGATTATCTCCGAAACTATTTGACATAGAAGGTTGAAATTTGGCACTAATATAGGAATTGATGGCCTCATCAAAGCCGTGTGGTTTTGAAATTTAAATTTTGACTAAAGAGTGAAATCGGAAGTTAAAAAATTTACCAGGTCCCCACTCCGAGTGGGGTATCAAACGAAAGCTTATAAAAACACGGGTTCAAAAATATATATAATGTAATAATTGCGCACACTCTTCTTTTCATTATTTTCAAAAAATTGCCAAAAGTCGCGGCCTCCCCCTTATCTTTAAAAGTAATGCTCAAAAAATTTTGAAAAAATTTTGGAATATTCTCCACAGGGTTTAGATTAAACGAAAATTATCACGAGTACATTAACCTTTAATAATTTATATGGCATATAAAAAACAAAAATTTCAAGGTTATCAGTTTTCAGTAAAGATTGGAAAAATCTTTGTTAAAAACTCATTTGAAATGTATTTTGTGAAGATCATTTTATACCTCCTTAACAAAAATTTTTATTTTAAAAGCAATCAACGTACGGAACACTAATTGGGCAAGTCCGACATGCACTTGGCCAGTAATTTTAAATTTTGGAACGCATATATTGAAAATTTGGAAGAAGATTTGATTGAGCGCAGTAAATAATTGAAATAGATAAGTTTACATTGGTTTGTCTTTCTTATTTGTATGTAACATTTCATGTTAAATTCACCTTTATTACTGGTTTATTTTAATTTTAGCATTATCTTGTTAGGTCACATGACAACTTATATCCTTTAGCCGTAAGTAATAATAAAATTTTTCTTAAATATGTGGATTTCATTACATATTTATGGTAGTAGTATGTATATTTCACCGATTTATGCAATCTTGTGTGTGTGTGTACATCATTTTATAGAAATTTACATAAAAGCTTGGAAGGGTATAACATTTGTGTATAATTATATGAATGTACCTATTATTTTCCACGTAATTATATATTACAGTGTACGTTCATATTTTGCCTGCACTAGAAGTATTTCCACGAACTATTTGTCACGCTATTTAACAAATGATCGATTGTCCAATTTCTGTATTGTAGATGTTCTTTCTTCATTTTTAGGGCTCCGTTCGGAACACTTATAAGATCACTTCGGTGTCTATCCGTATGTCTGTCCAGCTGTCTATCTGTCCGTTGGTCAC
This sequence comes from Pachyrhynchus sulphureomaculatus, assembly GCA_019049505.1. Taxonomy (NCBI): domain Eukaryota; kingdom Metazoa; phylum Arthropoda; class Insecta; order Coleoptera; family Curculionidae; genus Pachyrhynchus; species Pachyrhynchus sulphureomaculatus. The sequence goes on from CM032449.1 coordinate 160,615,611, forward strand.
ACCCAATTTTCTCCGAAAGTATTTGACATAGACAGTTTAAATTTTGGTATTAATATAGGAATTGATCGCCTCATTAGAGCCGTGTAGTTTTGAAAGTTAAATTTTGACTTAAGGGGTTAGTTTTGGGGGGTGAAACTGGAAGTGAAAAAAAACTTTTTTTACTAGGTCATCGAGTGGGGTGTTAAATCAAAGCTAAACACTATCCTATAATATATATAATGTGAATACTTTTCTTTGTATTATTTTCTAAAATTACAAAATATCGCTGTTCCTCCTTATCTCGAAAAGTACTGATCAAAAATGAAAAAATTCTGGAATATTCTCCATAGAGTGTAGATTGAACTAAAATTATTTGAACAAATCAATAATTTATCTGGTATATAAAAAAGAAAAACACAAATTTTAAGGTCATCGGTTTTCAGTAAAGATCAGAAAATATTCATTTGGGGTGTATTTTATGAAGTCATTGATGATTTTATACCTCTTTAACAAAAATTTTTATTTTAAAAGTAATTAACGTACGGAACACTAATTGCGCAAGTCCAACTTGCAGGTTTTTCTTTGAAAGAAATTACTGTAAATTTATTTTTTCAATTTATTAATTCAAAGCTTTTTGATTTTAATTGAATTCTTTTATTACTATATAATTGGTATCATCAACCGAGTTTTTTATTATGTAGATAAGGTCGGAACCTCAAAAGAACTTATCCTCAAGAAAGTCATTAATTCATACTTGGCAAACACTTAATAAAAGCATATTGTACGCCTGACAAGTAGTTATCATCAAGAACAATAATTCTTTTTTTTTTAACCTATTTAATACATGCCAAGTAGCTCAGAACTTTTAACAAAAGAGCTTATAATTAGTCAAAAAATAAGATTCTTATGAACCCCTTTTCAGTTGTACTAGGAAGCCATACAACAAATAAAAAAGGGGGTATCTAGGTTTCTAAAATAAATTTGATTAACTTTTTGGACCATTCTACCAGATAAGAATAGCTATTTTTCGACATTTTCTTTTATTACAAAAGGTGGTATACTTAATCCATTATTTTTTATAATTTCTAATAGAAAAAAAAGTATATAGGAAAAATTCATACCTCTAGTGACTTCCTCGTATAAAAAAAGAAATAAACTCACGGTCATTTAATTAGTTTTACCAAAAACAATACCCTCCAATGAACAACAAATACAATCCTTCCCTTTCATTCCCACCATAATAAATAAATTTATGTTCCCTTCACGATTGGCAGTTAACAAATCACTACAATTACTTAGTTACATCATTATCATATAAACGGCATCACTTAACGAAGTTATCATCACTATGAAATCAGAAAAGAATTTTCGATTTGAATTAACAGTCCGATCGATATAGATACATTCGTTATGATTTGGATTTCTCGAAATGAATAAAAAGTCATTGTTTTAATAATACCATACGGCAATTTTGTAGACATTTAACGATTCAACGAACCATAGTCTTAAAAGTAAGTAATAATGTAATAATCATGTTATTTCCCATATATTTGGTACTAAATGCAATTTAAATTAACATATTTAAATTAGAATGTATACCGTTGGCAAAACTTTATTAGAGAATAGTTTTAACCACGCCTTAGTGTTTTATAATGAACTAATCTTGACAAATTTGCATTTTATTGTAAAAGGAACTATTGTAAATTAAGAAGGAACTAAATTAATTTTCAAACATGTAATCGTTACGAAAATGGATATAATGAAAAATAATAAAAAAAAATTTATATTTATCCTCCAAAGTAAATATTCAAAAAAATAATTTTGGAAAATATTTGTACAACTATAAATATAACTAATCAACATCTTCGGTACTTGAGATGTGAGAAATAATGATGTCCTTTACCAATTTTTTTGCTACAAATGTATAATAACGAAACCATTCTTGTCGACTTTTCCGCTCTTCTTTTGTCTTTCTTAAATCACTAACTTTTTTTCACACCTTTGAGTAAAAAATACTTCAACATTCAGCAAGTTTTTACAAACGACCACTAGATGACACTATTGAAATTTGACATTACCATTGTTGTAAAATTTGATAATTGTTATTGTTAATAGGCAGCTCAAAAATTGGCCGAGTAGTTTGTTTGCTGTGAGCGTTTAAAAAAAACAATTTTGTAAACAAATAGAAATTTCACATGAAGGTTTTCGTTAGATGATTTGCCCAAAAAATTTGACCGAGTTCATGCAAAATCCGCATACAACATCGTAACAGGAGACGATCTAGATATATTCGTACGAGCCTAAAACTAAACAATCAACTGTTTAGGTGTTCCAAGATGAACCGAATCCAACCGTGGTTCGTTCGCGAAGCACTTCCAAGAATTTAATTGCTTGTTTCTTTGGTTATACTGATATATATGTTGCAATCATCACTTTAGATGATCGAAGAACAGTTAGTGCTGAATATCATACAACAATTTGTTTGGATCAAGGAAAAACAACCGAAAACGCATCATTCTTCATGATGACAATGCTAGCTCTCACACAGTACTTCAAACAATTGATTATTTGACGGAGAAAAACATCGAAATAATGTCTTATTGCCCGTATCCACCTGATTTATCGCTTAAAGACTTCTTTTTGTTTTCTAATGTCAAAAAAAAATGCGTGGACAGCGTTTGTAATTACCTCAAGAAGCTCTTGAATCCTTCCAAAACCATGTTTTGAGGTACCAAATTAAAAGTAGAGAAAATGTTTCGAGAATTGGTTCGAACGCATGCAAAAGTATATAAATCTTTAAAGCGAATATATTGAGAAACCATAAAACGATTTGTACCAAAAAATGTTTCTTCTTTCATTGTTTTTGCAAAAACTTAAAAGGTAGCCTTAGTATAATATATTTAAGATTCGTTCAGATTAGTGGATTATTAAAAGAAGTGATAAAGTTCAACGTGGACCTAAATAAATTTGACTTATCCCGGATACCGACGAATTATGTAGATCTAAAAGTTTAAATATAAAAATATGTATTCTGTACAACAATATACTTGGTACAATACAACAGTTCTCGGACTAACATCATAAAATCCAAAGTAGTTACTTTTAGACCTCGTAGTTCCCGTCATCTTCAAAGTAAGCACCCGAATGCACCGGTCCCGCTATTTTTTTCCACTGGTCGAATAGTTCTTGGAAAATCGATGCAGTCATGCCTTCAGCTGCACCCACAATTCGCTTTGTATCTCCCCTACCATCTCGATACATCAACCCTTTAACTTCATCTTCGTATGAGGAAACAGCCCGTAGTCACAGGGTTTCAAATCAGGCAAATAAGGAGGCTAGGGGTGACAGTCATGGAATTCTTCGCTAAAAACAGAACGAACTGTGTTCCAATATCCTAGCGGAAGCGTCTTAGAATATCGCAAAAGAATGTCGAATTCACTATCTGCCACAACATGACAAATTCTGAATAAACTGTTTCCTTAACATCGAAAAAACAATGAGCATGCTCTTCACTAATCGACACACCTCCACGATTCTTGCTTCATTTCTGGACTGTAACCATACAGCCAGCTTTAATCGCCAGAAATGACTATCGACAAAAACGTTTCCTCATCGGAAGCAAGTTCTTTTAGTTGATCGCAAAACATCGTCGTCGCTGTTTTTGATCACTGATTAGATACATGCCTAATTCTTCCGTTAGAATTCGTTGACGTGTTCAATAACCAATAGAAAGACCGTTAGAGATGTTCAGAATTGCCCAACGATGATCTTTATAAATGATTTATTAAACTTTGGCGTTGATTTCAAGCATAATTGCAGGTTTTACGGCACGCTCGTTGTCTTCCACTGAAATTTAGCCGGCTTAAATTGTGAAAACCACTCGAAAATTTGCGTACGTCTCAGGAATTTGCCGAAAAAGTATTATATGGGCCTGACATACGTGCTGCAGGAAAATCCCTAAAGCGCTACAGGAACGACAGGTGTGTGGAAAAAGCGATTCACTTTTGTCTTGAATCGCCGTAAATTGTACTCGGAAACACAGTTCTGGGCAAATTATTCCAAGAGGACGAGGTTCTCCATATAAAAAACGGCTTGAAAAGAGTTGTATAAGGAATAACAAGCTAAACCTTATACGGATGTGAAGTATTAGCGCGACGTGTATTTCTAGCATGCACCGCTCTGGGAGGAATTAAGCGAGCTCCATCCCTTGACAACGAGTCAAGATTGCTGGCCAGTTCCGACTCTCCAATCAGGCGAACAGCTCTCTTCTAAACAGAATTTAACAAATACAATCAATGTATGACTCATTAAGCAAGCGTCCCCAAATAATCCATTACACTATATAGAATCTCTTCTAGGCTGTTTTTAGTGTCCCGTACGGAACACTTATAAGATCACTTCGGTGTCTGTCCGTCTGTCTGTCCGTCTGTCCGTCTGTCCCGTCTGTCCGTCTGTCCGCCTGTCCGTCTGTCCGTCTGTCCGTCTGTCACACCCGATTTTCTCCGAAACTATTTGTCATAGAAAGTTGAAATTTGGTAGTAATATAGGAATTGATGGCCTCATCAGAGCCATGTAGTTTTGAAAGTTAAATTTTGACTTAAGGGGTTAGTTTTGGGGGGTGAAATCAGAAGTGAAAAAAAAAATTTTTTACTAGGTAATCGAGTGTGGTGTCAAATGAAAGCTTGTGAAAACACGAGTAAAAAATATATATATATATAATGTAATACTTGCGCGCACTTTTCTTTGTATTATTTTTAAAAAATCTCGAAAAATCGCTGTCCACCCGCCTTATCTCGGAAAGTACTTATCAAAAAATTTTGAAAAAATTCTGGAATATTCTCCACGGGGTGTAGATTGAACGAAAATTATCACGAGTGCATTACCTGTAATAATTTATCTAATATATAAAAAAAAAACAGAAATTTCAAGGTCATCAATTTTCAGTAAAGATTGGAAATAAACTTTGTTGAAACTTATTTGGGGTGTATTTTGTGAAGTCACTGATCATTTTATATCACCGTAACATAAATTTTCACTTAAGGGATTCGTTTTGAGGGGTGAAATCGGAAGTGAAAAAAAAATTTTTTTACTAGATCATCGAGTGTGGTGTCAAATGAAAGCTTGTGAAAACACGAGTAAAAAATATATATATAATGTAATATTTGCGCACACTTTTCTTCGTATTACTTTTAAAAAAATCGTGAAAAAATCGCTGTCCCCTACCTTATCTCGAAAAGTACTGATCAAAAAATTTTTGAAAAAAATCCTGGAATATTCTCCACGGGGTATAGATTGAACGAAAATTATAATTACCTTTAATAATTTATCTGGTATAGAAAAAAAACAAAATTTCAAGGTCACCAGTTTTCAGTAAAGATTAGAAATAAACTTTGTTGAAAACTTATTTGGGGTGTGTTTGTGTGAAGTCACTGATCATTTTATATTACCGTAACATAAATTTTGACTTAAGGGATTCGTTTTGAGAGGTGAAATCGGAAGTGAAAAAAAAAATGTTTTTACTAGGTCATCGAGTGTGGTGTCAAATGAAAGCTTGTGAAAACACGAGTAAAAATATATATATATATATATATATATATATATATATATATATATATATATATATATATATATATATATATATATATATATAATGTAATACTTGCGCACACTTTTCTTCGTATTACTTTTAAGAAATCGTGAAAAAAAATCGCTGTCCCCTAACTTATCTCGAAAAGTAATGACCAAAAAATTTTGAAAAAACCCTGGAATATTCTCCACGGGGTAAGATTGAACGAAAATTATCATTACCTTTAATAATTTATCTGGTATAGAAAAAAAAACAAAATTTCAAGGTCACCAGTTTTCAGTAAAGATTGGAAACAAACTTTGTTGAAAACTTATTTGGGGTCTGTTTTGTGAAGTCACTGATCATGTTATACCAGCCTAACAAAATTTTTTTATTTTAAAAACAATCAACGTACGGAACACTAATTGTGCAAGTTCAACTTGCACTTGACCGGTTTTTTTTAAGTAGGTATAGTACACATTAAAATATATGAAAACAATTATTTCGAAATTATTTAGAAATTGCGAAAAACAATTACTCTTTTAGTTTTGTTTTTTTTCTAAAAGTGAGCTAAAATTACGTGATAATGGCAGTTTACTTTCATTGGAGAGAAACACAAGAAAAGGCGTGTCTGTTTATTTGTATTATATTAATAATATTATTAACAAGAGGCGGTCATAGTGTAGTAGGTAAGGTGTCTGCTTTCTACGCCAGAGACCTGAGTTTGTATTTCGGCTCCGAAACAAATAATAATAAAAAAAAAAAATGAAAAAAAAATACGACTTGACCATCACCTTTCTCAAGAAGGCAATGGGAAAACGCCCGTATTATCATGCCTAATAAAGCCCTCTAACTTTGGCCGTTCGGAACCGGCATTATACTATAGGTCCCCTTTGTCTGTGGAACATTTTAAAAGACACCAACCATAGGCAAAGGCAAGAGGATACCCTACATCCATGTCGGATATAGCACGTCAGGAAGAAGAATCATGTTAACAATAAAAATAATGACAATAATGTGAGTTTGATATGGAAAAATGTCAAATGCCTTATATTGAAAAAGGCAAGAGTAAAACATTGAATCCAACAGATACTCTTAATAATGATGAAAAAAACCATACATAGTTCTAAAAACTGAATTATTTTAACATGACTATATTAACAGAATATCGAAAACTCCATCCACCCTCTTGAATAAAAAGAATTCTCTTAATAGAAGGAAAGGAGGAACCGTCTAATGTACACACAAGCTCTACACAAAGTACGAATAATTAAAATAAAAAAGTATTTTAAGAATAAACGAACATCTCTTCATCAAGCAATAATTAGCCCGGTCAAACAATACGTACCTCTCAACTTAAAAACGAAGACGTAAACGATGGTAAACAAGTAAAAACAAAAGAGGAAAATAATAAATTTGGTCACAAAAGGCTTTACACGATAAACATTACACAGTAATTCAAGTCAAATATTACCAAAAAGAACTTTCCTATAAATAACTTACTGCTGAATAACTCATCCGTCACCCTCGGTATTTAAAATTAGGTAATAGCAACTAAAGGATATTTACTTTTTCAGTTAGAATGAATCTAAATTTAGGAATAGTCAAACATTTGTGAGAATTCATAAATAAAGTAACAAAGAAGCATTTTCTATGGCAGTGTGGCTGTGGCATGTGGCAGTGCACTGGCTTGTGGCGTAGTACTTTGCTACTGTGCAGAAGGTCGAGGGTTTAATCCCGCAGGTTGGTATACTTATTTATTAATTTATTTAAATATATTTGGCCTGGCCACGTACATAGGTAGTAGTTGTTTGCAGAAATGCAAATAACGTCCGTGGCAGCATTACCGCGTTATTTAAAAAGGTACCGTGAAATACAAAAATGTATGTTTCGGCATTTGGACAACGTTGACGGGTATTATGACATCCTCGCAGATATCCTTGAGATATCGAAAAAAGGTAAAATCCCTACTGAGGCGGGGAGGAGAGCGATAAAAAAAAAGTTCTTGTCATCTGACTTAATTCACCACAGGGCAAAAATTGAAAGAATTGAAAATTCTGTAACGTAATTGTAGGTTACTACAAAACAAGTATAATTTAATAACTCACTAAAATCTAGAATTGCCCATACCATTAACATTTTTTTTTTTCAATTATGTTTCAATCTTTTCTTTGAATAAAATTTCCAGGGCGTCGATTGATACTATCCCGGAAAACGATACGCGTTGCTACAGCAACAGGTATGCAAATTATGTCGGAAGAATTATATACAGTTTTAATGTGTGTTTATTTGAATACTATAACAAATTGAAAATAATATTAAATATACAAAAATAATAAGAATAAAAATTTGTGTATATGTATCAGGTCAGTCAATTAGTTTTGAAAGCGACACCTGTGGAGCATCACTTAAACCAAATATTGAACACCCTTTTTGAGGCTTCACACCCTAAATTTTAGGTCGATTTGTCAAGTCATTCAATGTTTATCAGCTGGTTAAAGTATACGTTCGAGTATTTTTTAAAAATGGAAAAAAATTGAATATCGTGCAGTGATAAACTTCTTTATTTTGGAAGTTTTATCGGCAACTGAAATTCATGCAAAGTTAGTGAAAGTGTTAAATGAGTCTGCATAGTTGGACTCTAGAATTTAGGCGTGGTCGTACAAGCGCGAATGATGATCCACGTTCAGAACGTCCAAAAACTGCAACAACTGAAGAAACTGTTATGCAAGTAGAAGATATGGTAATGGAAGACCGTCGATTAACCGTGGATGATTTAGCTGAGGCTATAGGCATCTCACATGGATTAGTACATGAGATCTTAACTAATGTTTTGGGTATGAGAAAGCTATTCACAAGTTGAGTGCAGCATTTGCAAACATCGGTACAAAAACGCACTCGTCAGAAACTTTCTAAATAACATTTGGCTCGCTTCACAAAGAATAAAACTGATTTTATGCGTCGATTTGTAACTACAGATGAGACTTGGGTTTACCAGTATAATCCTGAACTGCGATAATAAACCGCACAATCGACTGAGCCCGGTTGTTCAGCTCCAAAGGAGCCGAAGTGGTCATAGTCGTCCAAAAAAATTATGGCATCAGTTTTCTGGTATGCAAAAAGAATTTTGTTAATTGATTAGCTTCAGACCAGTAAAACAATCACAGGAGAGTCTTATTGTAACCTTCTGGACCAGCTGGATGAGAAAATTCGAGAGAAAAGGCCCATTTTGCAGAAGAAAAAAATCACCTTTCATTATGACAATGCACCTGCTCATAGTGGAGCTTTGGCAACGGCAAAACTGGTCGGATTAAAGTACGTATTGTTGGAACATCCATCCTATTCGCCAGCTCCGTCTGACTTCCATCTGTTCCCAAACCTCAAAAGATTTCTACGTGGGACGCGTTTTTTTCAACGAATTATGAGATGATAACATCCGTAGATGGGTATTTTGAAGGTCTTCCAAAAAAACTACTGAAATGAATTGCAAAACCGCTGGAAAAAAATTTATTTAGCTTAAGGGAGATTATACTGAAGAATAAATATATTTCGACTCGTTAATTCATATTGTTTCATTTTCGCTTTCAAAACTTATTGCCTAACCTATAATAGTAACTTATTATCCAAGTATATTAGAATACTTTAATAACTTGTTGGAAAGAAAAAGCTACCAATCATTCTTTCAATATTCTGTGTCCGTTACTTGCAACGAATGCCTATCATATCCGATTTAAAGTATAAAAAATCGTTAAGTTTTATTAAAGATTTTTTAATCTGTAAAGGAAATTTTACGTTGATTATCCACAAGGGGTGCGTCCTTGAAATGCACCTGTACATACCTATACACATGCACCTGTACCCTCGGCGCGATATAATCTTATATCAAAGGTGGAAGTGGTCCCCTTTACTACGGCCACCCTTAAATCTTGATGTCGATGTCGTAGTGACTGGTCAGTGTTCTGTAATAATTATAGCACGTGGCCTGGACTTTGAATTAAGTAGTATTTTTGTAGGATAACAGAAAGTACACGTATAGAGTGCTGTGAAAATAATTTATGTTATTTTATATTATAGGGTCTAGTGAAGAAGCGTTCAGTAATTTTTCTTTTTTCAGTTCGGATTTCTTTAAATTCTTTGCATTAACAAAACCTTAGGTACATCTACCATTTACTTTACAACAAAATGTTATTTTTTTAAATGAGATGAGCTATGAATAAAAAAATTGCGTGGATTTTCAAGCCAAAAACATAAAAATATACTAGTACCAATTAGCCTTACATTTGACAATATCACATTACTGTTTCAGACAAACAATATTAAGCAACATTTATGAGGTATTTAATTGTCACTAATAAGTAACACCTTAATACTTTTATTCTCGTGGAGTATGACACCTCTGGCTTCCTGGTAATTGCATTGACCTGAGCCCAAATGTCATTTTTTTTAGAAATTTTAACTTTCTACTGATTAACTAGCTACAAGCTTTGCCATTTTGTAAACTTAAAGAGGCATAGAAATAACCATTCTTATTTCGGGTAGACTATATATATATATATATATATATATATATATATATATATATATATATATATATATATATATATATATATATATATATATATATATATATATATATATATATATATATATATATATATATATATATATACGAGGCTGGTTTGAAAAGTCCGTGCAAAGTCCGAGAGATGGCACCACCGGCGCGTATCGAGGTCATGTTTAGTTAGTAGCATCACAGAAGAGTTAAGCTGCGTGAGATTGCTAGTGCTGTGGGCATCTCGACTGGACGGGTACATAATATTTTGCATAAACATTTGGACATGAGAAAGCTATCCGCAAGATGGGTGCCGCGATCGCTCACGCTTGACCAAAAACGGAATCGTGTGAAGTGTTGCAAGAATGGTTTGCAGCTGTTCCAGAAGAATCCGGAGGACTTTAAGCGTCGTTTCGTCACTGTGGATAAAACGTGGATACATTACTATACTCCTGAGACCAAACAACAATCTAAACAATGGGTTACCAAGGGGGAATCTGCACCAAAAAAGGCGAAGACCGTTCCTTCGGCGGAAAGGTTATGGCGATTGTCTTTTGGGATTCGCAAGGGATAATCCTCATCGACTATCTGGAAAAGGGTAAAACTATTACAGGTGAATATTATTCATCGTTATTGGACCGTTTGAAAACCGAGCTGCAAGAAAAACGCCCGCGATTGGCCCACAAGAAAGTCCTTTTCCATCACGACAACGCACCAGCACACACCTCAGCAGTTGTGGTCGCAAAATTAATGGAAATAGGATTCCAACTCGTTTCACATCCCCCTATTCTCCAGACTTGGCTCCCTCGGACTACTATTTGTTCCCCAATTTGAAGAAATGGCTGGCGGGACAAAGATTTTATTCAAACGAGGAGGTGATTACAGACACTAATGGATATTTTGCAGACTTGGACAAATCCTATTATTCATCGTTATTGGACCGTTTGAAAACCGAGCTGCAAGAAAAACGCCCGCGATTGGCCCACAAGAAAGTCCTTTTCCATCACGACAACGCACCAGCACACACCTCAGCAGTTGTGGTCGCAAAATTAATGGAAATAGGATTCCAACTCGTTTCACATCCCCCCTATTCTCCAGACTTGGCTCCCTCGGACTACTATTTGTTCCCCAATTTGAAGAAATGGCTGGCGGGACAAAGATTTTATTCAAACGAGGAAGTGATTACAGACAATAATGGATATTTTGCAGACTTGGACAAATCCTATTATTCGGAAGGGATCGACAAACACATAAGTAGTTTTTATTTTTGCACGGACTTTTCAAACCAGCCTCGTATATATATATATATATATATATATATATATATATATATATATATATATATATATATATATATATACGAGGCTGGTTTGAAAAGTCCGTGCAAAAATAAAAACTACTTATGTGTTTAGGGTAAACCTTTTTTATTTTTCGACATAGTCTCCTTTTAGGCTTATACACTTCGTCCAACAATGTTCTAGTTTGTTGATCCCTTCCGAATAATAGGATTTGTCCAAGTCTGCAAAATATCCATTAGTGTCTGCAATCACCTCCTAATTTGAATAAAATCTTTATCCCGCCAGCCATTTCTTCAAATTGGGGAACAAATAGTAGTCCGAGGGAGCGAAGTCGGGAGAATAGGGGGGATGTGAAACGAGTTGGAATCCTATTTCCATTAATTTTGCGACCACAACTGCTGAGGTGTGTGCTGGTGCGTTGTCGTGATGGAAAAGGACTTTCTTGTGGGCCAATCGCGGGCGTTTTTCTTGCAGCTCGGTTTTCAAACGGTCCAATAACGATGAATAATATTCACCTGTAATAGTTTTACCCTTTTCCAGATAGTCGATGAGGATTATCCCTTGCGAATCCCAAAAGACAGTCGCCATAACCTTTCCGGCCGAAGGAACGGTCTTCGCCTTTTTTGGTGCAGATTCCCCCCCCTTGGTATCCCATTGTTTAGATTGTTGTTTGGTCTCAGGAGTATAGTAATGTATCCATGTTTCATCTACAGTGACGAAACGACGCTTAAAGTCCTCCGGATTCTTCTGGAACAGCTGCAAACCATCCTTGCAACACTTCACACGATTCCGTTTTTGGTCAAGCGTGAGCAATCGCGGCACCCATCTTGCGGATAGCTTTCTCATGTCCAAATGTATATGTGACATTTCTAGAGAACCACTAAACATATCTATTTGAAATGTTGATCGTATATATTATTACCAAATCCCATTTAGACCATACAGGGTAGTTCAAAAACAACTTTGTATTGGCTCATTACAAAAATTCTCAAAATTCACGCTATTTAAATGGATTACACTCTATATTATTTTCGTGACGAGAAGCTGCTGGAATTTGCCATTTTTTTAATATAAGGTGTTTCTATATCTAGCTTCAATATTTTTAGAGTTGTAATTTATTTAATAAACGTATCAAATATTGTTTTAAAATGCCCTCAGGAAATATCATCACATGAGTTTAACGTTTTGTCATTAATTGTCGTTAATAATAATAATTATTATTATTATTATCGCCTAAATCCTATCTATATCGCCACGACCGAGTCGGAAAAATACTCCATCAAATACTTCGAGAAAAATACATGAGGTTGAGTGAAACTCTGCCATATTACAAATACGAACCCCTGCAGGTGTGAAGATCATAGTTTATTGGAACCAAAAAATAATAACAGACCGACATATTCCTAACAACATCCCAGATATGGTACTTACACTCCAGGATGAGAAATCTGACAAATGTGGTGGATGGAATCCATTACCATTGCACTTCTAGTTCCTGGGTCAACGAAAGAAATACCCAAAAAAAAAGTCTTATGCAACTTGGGCTCGACTGGGAACTATACTTACCAATGCAGAGGTCTTTCTCGTGGGACACGTGTTCTATCGTAAGAGGGTTTTTTAGTACTAACTAAATGTTTTTAACTTTATCAACAAGCAAACACTCTTATCTCCGGACCAATGTGTTTACGCTTTTAAACCAGGACTACCTGTGAAAAACTTTAACGATAATAATACTAATAATAATAAAACTAATTAAATTTAATAACAAATAAATAGTAAACAAAAATAATGCATAATTGTTAGCAATATGATGTGCCTAAACACTGAACAAAGTCATAAAGAAAGAAACAAAAAAGACATTAGAAAAAACAATACAAACTTAATAACACAGGTATACAAAAAATTCTCTGTCTTGTAAGTGAGACACGTGTTTTCTTAAGTAGTTTTTTATGCTGAATCCAAAAAAAAATCATAAAAAAGATATCCATCGTGAGGTTTTTCAGAAAACACACTTAAAGTGGCCAGGAAACTATTAAACTGAAAAAAAAAACATTTTAATAAATAATGTAAAACTGTAGCATACAATCATTAAAATTATGAAACAAAACGGTCATCATTAAATATTCTGAATCTACATTCATCGTAAAAACTTAAAAATATTAGGTTCTAGTGTTCATGTTTAACAAAAAACACGCATACACCACCTTTAACTAAGCTACGCAGCAAAATGCTGTTTGAAATAAATATGTACAACCGCTAAATTAAAAAATTGTTTTTAATTTTTATTAATATTGATCAAAACTATTATTTCATTGCATTTATTTACTCAAAAAAAACCGGTCAAGTGCAAGTTGAACTTGCACAATTAGTGTTCCGTACGTTGATTGTTTTTAAAATAAAAATTTTTGTTAGGGTGGTATAAAATGATCAGTGACTTCACAAAACACACCCCAAATGAGTTTTCAACAAAGTTTGTTTTCCAATCTTTACTGAAAACTGATGACCTTGAAATTTTGTTTTTTTTATATACCAAATAATTATTAAAGGTAATGCACTCGTGATAATTTTCGTTCAATCTATACCCCGTGGAGAATATTCCAGAATTTTTTCAAAATTTTTTGATCAGTACTTTTCGAGATAAGGTAGGCGACAGCGATTTTTTAAAAGTAATACGAGGAAAAGTGTGCGCAAGTATTACATTACATATATATTTTTTACTCGTGTTTTCACAAGCTTTCATTTGACATCACACTCGATGACCAAGTAAAAAAAAAATTTTTTCGCTTCCGATTTCACCCCTCAAAACGAACCCCTTAAGTCAAAATTTATGTTACGGTGGTATAAAATGATCAGTGACTTCACAAAACACACCCCAAATGAGTTTTCAACAAAGTTTTTTTCCAATCTTTACTGAAATCTGATGACCTTGAAATTTTTGTTTTTTTTATATACCATATAAATTATTAAAGGTAATGCACTTCGTTCAATTTACACCCCGTGGAGAATATTCCAGAATTTTTTCGAAATTTTTTAATAAGTACTTTTCGAGATAAGGCCCGGGACAGCGATTTTTCGCGAATTTTTAAAAATAATACAAAGAAAAGTGCGCGCAAGTATAATATTATATATATATTTTTTACTCGTGTTTTCACAAGCTTTCATTTGACACCAGACTCGATGACCTAGTAAAACAAAATTTTTTTCACTTCCGACTTCACCCCCCAAAACTAACCCCTTAATTCAAAATTTAATTCTCAAAACTACATGGCTCTGATGAGGCCATCAATTCCTATATTATTACCAAATTTCACCTTTCTATGTCAAATAGTTTCGGAGAAAATCGGGTGTGACAGACAGACAGACAGACATACAGACAGACAGACAGACAGACACCGAAGTGATCTTATAAGTGTTCCGTACGGAACACTAAAAACATTTTACGTTGAAATAATATATTTCTTGAACACTGAACTTTACTGAAGAAGAAATTATTCTACAGGCAAAACATTTTTTTAACGTACTAGTATTGCATAAAAACCTATACATGTCTTGGAATGGCTATTTGAATTTTTACATGACCACGTGTATTTATTCTATCCATATCAACATTAATATACACTGAATTATATGATTGATAAAAAATCAGGATGTGTGTTACGAGGGTAAATCAGATGTAAACCGGAATTCTTCTCTTAACTCTCGTGAGGTAATCCAATTGCCTCGCCCTCTCATTATTAGTTGAATAACGTCAGAAGCGGGAGAGGCCACTCGATCGACTCTCTCGATCGATTTTGTCATCAATAGCGCCATGTCAGAGCAAGAGGTACCACTGACGATTGAGCAAAGCAATAAACTCATGTTTTCATTGCATTTATTAACTTAAAAAAACATTTTACCAATCACATATCAGCCTTGTAAATATGTATTAGAAGCGAGTTTTTTGTTGAAACTGAACATAAAACTTTATTTTTTGTTATCAAGTCAGGATTAAGAACTTCAAAAAACCCTAGAAATAATAGTTTTTTTTTAATATTAATAAAAATTAAAAACAATTCTTTAATTTAGCGGTTGCACATATTTAGTTTAAACAACATTTTGCTATGTAGCTTAGTTAAAGGTGTGTATGCGTATTTTTTGTCAAGATAGACTATCACAAAAACCTGAGAATTATCGATCCATCATCTTGTTATCGCATTTGCACAAGCTTCTTACTAAAATCATCACAAACCGTCTAACAAATAAATTCGACAACTACCAACAAGTTGACCTTTCACAAGGGATTCGAAACAACAGATCATATCCAGACGCTCCGCTGTTTAATCGAAATACCGACTGAGTAAAATATTAACGTCCACTTAGATTTCATAGGTTATAAGAAGGATTTCGACAATATATACCGAACTCCTCATATTCATATATGAAATTGCAACATTAACGGTTAAATTAGATGGAGATCAAAAAACAAAATACATAAAGATTAAGAAAGGTGTTAGGCAGGGTCACATAATTTCACCAAAATTGTTATCCTGGCCTTGGAAGATGTGTTTAAAAGTTTTGAATGCATATGTCTATATCACTTGCAATTCGCAAATGATCTGGTACTGATTAGAAAAGCTGAACTAAAAACCATGATAGAACAATTTATTCAAGCTTCACAGGAAGTAGGACTCGAGATGAACATCAAGAGAACAAAACTTGTAAGCTCACAAAAGACAAAAATTAAGATTGGTACAGAAGAAATCGAGAGAGTGGACGAATATGTGTACATAAGACATAAAATCAAATTGGATAAGGACAATCAGACCATGGAAATACCAAGGTGAATTGGTTTGAGTTGGACTGCATTTAAAAACTGGAATTCATTCTAAATAGTAGAGCTCTCCCCAGGACATCAAACTCTTAAGTGTGCATATAATTGATCCGAGGAGTCACCCATATATGAAAGAATAAAAAAGACTGCTGCAAATAAAAACGTTGGAATAATATATTTCTTGAACACTGAACTTTACTAAAGAAGAAATTATTCTACAAGCAAAATGTTTTTTTAACTTACCAGTATTGCATGAAAACCTATACATGTCTCGGAATGCCTATTGGAATTTTTACATGACCACGTGTATTTATTCCATCCATATCAATATTAATAGACACTGAATTATGTGGTTGTTAAAAAAATCCGGCTGTGTCTTACGAGGGTAAATCAAATATAAACCGGAATTCTTCTCTCAACTCTCGTGAGGTAATCCGATTGCCTCGCCCTCCTGTTATTAGTTGGGTAGCGAGAGTAGTAGGGAGAGACCACTCGATCGGCTCTCTTGATCGATTTTGTCATCAATAGCGCCAGTGTCGATTGAGCAAAGCATTATTATCAAAATTTTTACGCTAGAAAACGTAAAACCTTTTGAAATACTGCAAAGACTGAGGAAACAGTTCGATAAAAAGACGCCTTCGAAAACCCAATTCTATGACTGGCGCAAGAAATTTTTCTTTGACCCGAAAATGGTGGAAAATCTGAGTCATTCTCTCCGACTTCCGGCCAGCATCAGGTATTCGAACATTAAGGCAGTTGATTTTCTCCATGAGCGACGTACCATTAACGCTTCCTACTACTGCCAACGCATCCATCAAGTTTGACTCACGGAGTGGAGAACTGCTTCACGACAACGATCGGCCCCACACAGTTGCATTGGCTTAACATAAATTGAAACAAATGAACTATAAACTCTTGAACCATCCTCCCTACAACTCGGATTTGTCACCTTGCGACTTTTACTTGTTTGGCTCTCTGAAAGAAGCGTTGAGAGGCAAGCATCTCGAAAATGACGAAGGTCTAAATCGTTAGTGCGCAATTGGCTCCTAACGCGACCTACTGCTTTTTACGATGATGGTATGAAAAAACCTCTTTTTTCGTAGGAAAAATATGTTTTGAAAAGGGGAGACTATGTAGAAAAATTAAGTTTTTGATTTTTTCATTATTGTAAAAATAATTTTTTTAAAAAAGAATTCCGGTTTATATTTGATTTACCCTCATATAATGCACTAAATTTTTAAAACAATTAAAAAAACATGACATTTATAGAGAACTTTCGGTATTTCAAGAAGGGTAATTACTCTTCAAGAAATTTAATAAATTTCACTTAGATTTATACAACTATTTACAAATTAAAATGAAACATCTCTATATTTCATAAATAATTGGATGTTAGTCACTCTTTAATTGATTTTTCCCCAAATGCAGAATTCAAAAACAATGACCCTAGGATATCAAAGGCATTATCATAAAAAACCGTGGCCGAAATTTAAGAACATGGGAACCTAAAAAATTATTATTTATTGAGCCTTAAAGTGTTGATAAGTGGAGCGTTTGTGCGATATCTTTGGGAACATCGAAATAAGCAATCGGACTACCATTTAGATAGTGTTGGATAAGACACCTTTAATTCATAAATCAACGCCTTTTATAAAGTGAGAACGGATTGCTGGGAGAAGCTATTTAATGACTTTTTTTTATTAGGTTTTGAATGTTATAATGTTCAGCATCGTACAATAACCTTTGTCCTTACAGATTTTTAGAGAACAACAGAGACCTCGCTCATTCATTTATGTAGAAACGTGGGTATTACAGGCAGTATAAAGAAATCGTAAGAGTTTTGTATCGAAGTGCGAGAGGTCCCACATAACTCAGAAAACAAATATTAAAAAATCTACATACGAGGGCCACCTTTTAAGTTTTTATAAATGCCAATAGAAGGCGCTATTGAGATGTGACATTATCATTGCTGTAAAATTTGACATTTGTTATTGTCAAAATAGTATTAGCTCAAAAATTGGCCGAGTAGTTTGTTTACAATTTTTTGGAACAAATGTAAATTTCACGTGAAAGTTTTTGTTGGATAATTTTTTACGATTTTAGGCCCAACTCAACAACAATGCCTCGAATCACTTCGTCCAACTTTTGGCAATGAATCACCATCAGAAAAGAGTGTTTACAATTGGAATTTCTCCATGGACGTGCTTCCGTCAGCAATGAATTTCGTAAAAGTTGACATGTTACAACCACTGCTTTAGAGGATCGAAGAATAGCTAATGCTGAATGGTATACCACAATTTGCTTGCCAGAAGTCATCGATGAAATCGATGCCAGCTCTCACACAGCACGTCAAACAATTAATTATTTGACGGAGAAAAACATCGAATTAATGTCTCATTGCCCGTATTCACATGATTTATCACCTAAAAATTTCTTTTTGTTCCTGAATGTCACAAAAAATGCGTGAATGGCGATTTTTATCATCTAAAGAAGCTGTTCAATCCTCCCAAAACCATGTTTTTGAGGTACCAACTTCAGAGTGGAAAACATGTTTCGAGAATTGATTCGGACGCATGTAAAAGTGTATAAATCTTAGAGGCGAATATTTTGAGAAACAATAAAACGAATTGTACCAAATTTTTTTATTTCTTTCATTGTTTTTGTAAAAACTTAAAAGGTAGCCTTCGTATTACATACCATCCCGAATCAGAAAATGCTCGCACAAAAAGGTATTTACAGGCACAAACTGTAATGCAGTTTCATTTATTCAGATATTTCCTCAAAAACTAGGAGTAAAAATTCTGTAAAATGGTGTTAAAAAAAATATTCTGTTCTCCAAGAATTATTTTTAAAACCCTAAGGAAACCACACCCCACTTACATTTTTTAAGTCGCGTGGCCTAAACAGATAATAAGTTAAATATTTGTGATGTTATAACGCGGAGATGTTATTGTATCTAAACATTGTTTTTGAGAGTTATCAACTACTGTTGATCAAAATGGAGAACATCATCCCTTTGGAATGATTTGCCCAGGTCTGTGTTTCCCACCGAGTACAATTTACAGCGATTCAAGAACAACGTGAATCGCTTTTTCCGCACACATGCCGCTCCTGGAGCGCTTTAAGACTTCCCTGCAGCACGTGTGCAAGACCCATAAAAAAAAGAATACATTGAATATAGAACTTACTTAAACATAGCACAATATCTAAAGAAAGATCCTGAACCTGACCTGAGCTAAATTTCTTTTCATAATAATGAATCCAGTCTTAACAATATCTGGTCTGATAACGAATGAAAGAAATGTATAAACTTATAACAACTTCTCCTATCTTCATACATGACAGGCCACTTCAAAATCTGGCCAACCTTTCTTACGCTAGTTACTGTTTTTCCCCCCTCTTGAGAAGGCTGAAGTCATGTTTCTTGCCTCCATTTCCTCTCTGTTTATACCCCAATACATTAAAATTCTAACTAACGTCAGACACAGGGTAGGTGGCTAACCGATAAGGGTCGATCGAAATAAAAGTGGTTACCGTGAGTTATCTAGATGAGTACATCCTCTACACACTCTCAGAAAATGTATTTATGCCGAAAATACCGACACTGACCCTCAGAATGGGCTCTGAATTTTAAAAATAAAACAAAATGATGACTAGTTGCCAATTTACAGATCATCCACACAATTCAACTTAATAATAATAAATAATCAGTTATTTTATCAAAAATTAATTAAACTCATAGAGAATTTTGATGTAATAATACACCACTGTAAAATAACAGCCATCAACAATGTTGATTAGAATATGAAATAATAAGATTAATTTTGATATAAAGACACGATAATATCTAGAGAAAGTTCGTTTAAAAGTGCCGTAAGACTATTATCTGAAAACTAAAACCATTTTAATAAGAGCGATAACTAAATCCAGTCCAAAACCACACCTTTTGTGATAATAAAATAATGAATGAAAGAAAACTACCAACCTGTTAAAGTCAAAACTCAGGTAGTAAATTAGTGCAAACTTATCTATATTTCCGCATCCATTATGTCCATGTTTTTTTTTCTTTGGCCGAGTTATCTGCGAATTGAGAGCAAACTGCAAAGTTAATGGAAGTTTGTTGTTCACGTCTCCGGTGGTCAGTTTTTTGAATTTGTCATGTTATGAACTGGCATCTTAACGACAATTTATAGAGATGCTTGGTTCATAAAAAAGTTGATGAATTTTTGTTTGGCAAAGATAGCTTAATTTAAAAAAAGAGATCTCCCGTTCATACACTTTATATTTAGAAAAACACTTACTTCCTTCTCTGTAAACTTTAGATTTGTGCTAGTTGTACGGATAGAACCAATATTCCTATTCAAATGATTTTATTGTAAGAAAACTAACACTGGTATCACTTTGTTAATTAATTTTTCATGGTAGATTTACTCTATGCCATATCATATTTTTTTAGGAGACCCCAGATAAAATATTGAAAAAATTTGTTTGTAAACAGTAACTTAATTTTAAACATGTTATAATTTACATTAAAAAAAAATATTATTTTTAAACATACACTAACAATTTTTGTAGGTAGAAAAGTAAAACCTAATACATAAAACACAAAAGAAAATTGTACCTGTAACAGTAACATTTTTGTTTAGCGTCCATAAATAATAAGTAAAAAAAAAGTGCGTTCAGGTTAGTTACTTGTAATCTAAGAGCAAGTTCATGGGTGGGAAAAGAAAATACTTGTTCACCTCCCCACCTGAGTAGGGATTTTACGCTTCTTCATATCCTGAGGATATTGGCGAGGATGTCCTAATAAGCGTCAACGTCGTCCAAGTGCCGAAAAAAACACTTTTGTATTTCAAAGCACCTTTTAG
Organism: Pachyrhynchus sulphureomaculatus; assembly: GCA_019049505.1. NCBI lineage: Eukaryota > Metazoa > Arthropoda > Insecta > Coleoptera > Curculionidae > Pachyrhynchus > Pachyrhynchus sulphureomaculatus. The sequence continues at coordinate 160,636,684 of CM032449.1, forward strand.
ACAAGGCGGTAATGCTGCCACGGACGTTATTGCATTTCTGCAAAGAACTATTACCTATGTAACTATGTAAATATGCTGTTACTACTACTATAAACTATTTAGTGTCATCTTCGCCTAAAACTACTAATGAGCTTATAATAGAGCAAAATATGTTATGTACTACTTTTGTGGCCGGTCGTGGTGGCAAGTTGGCTATAGAGTCTGTCGGTGTACTGATGGTCGCTGGTTCGAACCAGGTACTAGCGGCTGGATGTAGTGAGGTCTCAAATTTTAAAAAATATACAATATCGTGGCTAATACGCTAAGTTCGCGAGGCCAATAAAGCAGAAAAAAAACTACTTTTGTTATTGGTAGGCGGTCCGCTTGAATTGCCATTTTCTTGTACGTACTGTGTATTTAATACAAGGACATGGAAACAAATATATGACGATTTAACGGAGACATCTAAATCTTATTTATTAATTAATTGATTAAATTAAGACCTGTCGATATAGTTTCAACTAACTTTCTTGTAAATAGCCAATCTTTACCTAACTAAATCAAGTTGAATTCGTCGTTTTTAACATAGAAGAGAAAGATAAAGAGACACTGATTTAAAAAAAAAAATACTACAACTAAACTGCAAACGATGCCTTGTTTTTACTCTTACAAGTTGTTGTTTCAGCAGATCATATGCTGTCAAATTTCTTTAAAAATTTCCGCTAATATTCGAATTAATGAATATTTTTGTATACAAAGGACACAACAGTTTTTCTGTACGTTTACCCAACCTCCTCATATCCTAAGTAATTTCTTCCTACTAGTTTGTTCCCTTTATTGCTTTTCTAAAACATTGTAGCCGTATTCTTTTACATCCATCTGGTATGGTCCATTTAAATATCTTTTTTAGCTGCCTTGTATTTGACTCTATAACAAATAGGCAAACCACTTAGATGATTTTAGTTCTATTCTGTCTACGACCATTTCTACCATTTTCACTATATTTCTAATTTTTTAGTCTATTTATTATTGACACATAGGCATTTCTTCATTTCAACTGCCACTAGTTTGGTGTTCTCATCGTCTTTTCTGGTCTATGCATCAGTAATATTTCCACCATAACTTTTCCAATACTTTTTGCTTGTCAATTATATTTTAGTTTTACTAAACTATCTTCCGAAATACTCAAATTTATCTACTTGTTTCACATTGCAATTTTTGTCCGATAGTACCCCAAATTTTGTTTCTAAATTACTAACTAGATCTTCGATTTTTTTGAATGGTGACTTAAAGACCCCATTTCTTGTATTCCTCATACAATCTTGTAAACATAAATTTCAATTCAGCAGCGCCTTGGGCTAGAATAATCTCATTATATTCAAAACTAAAGAAAAATACATGTTGATTTTTATTGGACTACCCGTTCCACCACAGCTACTTTCGACTTCTTTAAAGCTCATTCTGTTCATATTACATCGAACTTTTTTGTGACCTGTCGTTGTTTGCATTGGTCTTGACACATTATGTTGTTTAATAATAGTAGTATTTTAGATGCAAAGCTCTTAAATTATATGGATCAAGTGCATGTTTACCACATCCAGTTGATATTAGAACCTCCTAAAATTTACTCCTTAGCACAGAATCATCGCCATTTCTTAATTAGCTGAATGGTATGTACATCCCCAATAGCCACAATTATTTGTGGTATATATTGCTTATACGAGATCGTCCTGTCATAAAACTGCTTTATTCTCACCCATCACATGTTCTTTTAATTAACCTACTAAAGTCCGTTTGTTTAGAGTTGATAGCACACAACATGGGTTATAAACATTAAAATGTCATAAACCATAAGCGTCCGATATTTCTCTACCTATTATTTGCATTTTTAATGTTAATCACCTTTATTTTCTATCTCTATGCAACAACCTTTTTCTAAAAATTTTTTTATTACATGCCTTCTAAACTTTACAATCAGCTATATAAATCAAAGCATTTCAAAGTTTATTTTAATGAGTAAATAATGAAACTAAAAATCTTATTTATATGATAAAGGCCTAAACGAGTACACTTGACAATTCTTAAGGACTAGAAATCTACAATGTTATAAAGCTTAATGATAATAGGTACAATAAAATTATTTGGGACTTTAGCAGTTATTGGAATATAATTAACCAAAGTACTTATCGGTAGATAGTTGCCTAAGTACCTAAGTATGCAATAAAAATATTCTGTGTAAGTATAAAAATAAAGCAAAAACCTATAATATGCGTAGTTCAAATCAGAACAGCGATGGCTTCAACTTTCAGTTTTGCCCCGGTCAAACTTCGCGGGGTCTGTAAATCTGCATTTTCCCTGAGAGAAAACAATGAGACTTAACCTCCACGATGCCCTAGGGCATCAACAGCCAACAAGCCAAGTCCATGAAATTGTAGAAACCTGTGCAAACATGATGGGAGTTGGATCAGCAACTATTTATACATTTATAAAGAAAACGCGGTCCTTGTAACGATACCTCAGAATCACAAAAGAAAGGAGCCCTTAGAGGTCGATGAACTATTTTTTTTTTTAAGAAAGAAATACCTACAGTACATAAAGTTTTGCAAGAAATCAGAGAAGACTTACCAGATTTTAAAAAATGGAAATTATGGAAAATCCTTCATAACGTTGGGAAAAATATCTACGAGAAATCAGAAAATTTCGAACTTAAGAAAGAAATATTTTTTATTTAGATGAAACTTGGGTTAATGAGGGGCACACAATGAAAAAATTCTGGATTGACGATAATATTAAAAGTGCCAAACAAGCTAGGCTAATTATAACACATGTCGGTTTTGAAAACGGATTTCTCGACGGTGGCTTGTTAGAATTCGATCAATGTCAACTAAAGATTATCTTGAGGAGATGACGGCCCATGTTTTTGAGGAGTACTTCCAACAAATGATTGAATGTATGTCAGCAGAATCAGTTATAGTAATAGACAATGCCCCATACCATTCTCGATTATTAAAACGACTCCCGACAAATTCATGGAAGAAAGCGAATATTCTTCAGTAAATAAGAGACAAAAATCTCAAACATAAAGATGGTATGTTAAAAGCGGGACTTCTCAAAATTGCGAAACAAAATAAGGCACAGTCCAAGAAATACGCAGTCGATGAGATGGCAAAGGAACGGAATATCGCAGTGCTTCGATTACCTCCATATCATTGCGAATTGAATCCCATAGAACTAATTTTGGCACAGGTTTCGTTGCAAGGGAAAACACCACGTTCAAATTTCAAGACGTAAGCCAATTAGAAAAATGCCATTCGACATGTTATAGAAGAAAAAAATAAAATGTGGAAACTTGACGAATACAACGAAGAAACTGTGGAAATAGAACCCTTAATTATCAATTTAAGATAAGTCGAGTCTTCAGATTTTGAAGATGATGATTATTTTTGACTGTAATTAAAGTACTGTTTTGTACTATTGTGAATTGTGAATTGTGAATTTGTATATATACATAGATCTATAGATTAAAAAATTTTTGGTAATAAATCTTATATTTCTATAACTTTATTTTTAAGATAATTTTATTTATTAAACACTAAAAGCAGGTTACGCTCGGACGGCTATGCTACCGATGAATCCTCATTTACATTTTATGACTCTAGTGTATAGCAGAGGTTTTCGGCCTAAAACAGGATAAACCCTTAAAAGTAATTCAAAACAGGTAGCAAAATCCAGTAAAATGCATAAGGAGCCTTTTTTTTAGGCGCACCCCAACAAGTATTTGCATCTAGAATAAGAGAATTCTGCTATCAACTTCAAATAAATACCCTTTAAGTTAATAATTCACACTCAACCCATGGTAATTTTTTTTGATTACTTTATTGGTATAAATAGCTCATATACAAAAGTCTCTTTTCTCCAAAATGATTAGTTGATCTATATATCTATTAGAAAGATGTTCACCACAGATAATTATTTCGGCAGAGATATTTTTGGGTCCAGGCGCGCTATCATGAAATTAAATCTGAACATAAACATTAAAAAAAATAAATTATTTTTGAGAAAAGTATAGTTCTATATAAAATAAACCAACGCGAAATTTAAAATAACACTTTACGGTAATCCTAAGAAATGGCGGGTCATTTGCCACCTTACACCATTACCAGTGGTCATGTAACAGATATTTTTTTCTGATAAAACACGGTTGCACTTACTACTCCCATACACGTAAAGTTCAGTTCACACAATTAATTTTGCTACAGTAACATTGGCCACCCACATTCTGCTTTAGTGATACAATATACATGAATTTATTTATGTCTTGTTGTAATTTAACAGAAATTATTGCCTTTTAGATATCTGAATATTTGGTGGTATTTCATCTGAATACGATATCTATCTCATTTTTGAAACGTGTAACTTACAAAAACTATATTTCTAGACTGCCGTTGCATATCATAACTTAGTGGTATCATCTATAGGTTTAATAATCCATTTTAAAGCTGTTTCTTTTAATGATTTCCATTTTAAATTTAGCCCGAAGACTTGAAATATTTTAACTTAATATTCAATAAATTTTACTGTACAAATTATAACATGGAACACAAACACAGACTTTAGACAAGATTATTAAGGTTGCAACATTCCAGGAAAACCACCTAAGAAACAATGCAAACTTCCCGAAATCAGTTGTTACTGCTGACGAGAGATGGTATTTTCCATATGATGCTTACTTGAACGGTCAAACTGCAGAATGAAAACCAGAATCATCGCCGCGTTAAAAAAAATACGAAAGTTCAAAAATCAAAATAACGTTGATTCTTTTTTTACGATAGCAAAGATATTATTCATCTTGAATTTGTTTCAAGCGATCGAAATATCAATGGCGACTAGTATTTGGAAGTATTAAAACGTTTGATGAGTAGAATTTATCGTGCTTGTCCAGAAATTCATGATTCAGACAGCTGTGATTGACACACAATATTATATCAAGTTAAATTTCACTCATTGTTCGTTAAATCTAGTGTGTATCTTGAAATATTAACCTGATTTAGCACATCCTGAATATTTGCTTTTACTAGAAATGAAAACGAAGTTAAAATGATGCTTTTTTCAGACAATTCAAAAGGACTCTAGAGATATTTTGCCGGCGATCCTAGAAAATTAGACAAAAATTCTCTTGAATCATTGTTAAATCATTATAAAAACTTAATTGACGTCGGAAAAGGAGGTAAAGAGTAAAAAAAGAGGAAACTGATGTTTCATTTATCTTTTACATCACAAGCCCGGAAAATAACTGTCACATTTTGTAGAAACCTAACATATCAAATGATATTGAAAGGGATAGGCTGAAAATAGTATAGAATAAAAATTCAAAGAAAGATTAATAGATAGATAGAAGATTAGTAGATAGATAGAAGTTAGAATAAAAATTCAAAGGAAGATTAATACATCTATTGCTAGTTAAATAACATATCGCCATTCTCTCAAGAATGTATTTAGTAAAATTCTTGGCCAAATGGTGAAGGTATCATTTAAAATGTATAACTTAACCGGTAAGAACATAATTTTCCTAACAGTTTAATTGAACAAACGTATTTGCGAAATACGAGAGTTGTATGATAAGTACCTGGCCTTGACAAGAAAAAAAAAATTTTATGTGTAAAATTTCTTTCATTTTTCAACATAGTCTCCTTTTAGCTAAATACGCTTAGTCAAACGTTTTTCTATCTTTCATATCTCATCTAAAAAATACGATTTCTCCAACGCTTCAAAATAGGCGTTTCTTTCAGCAATCACCTCATCGTTTGAACCAAATTTTTTCCCACCAAGTCATTTTATCATATTGGGAAATAGAAAATACTATTTTTGGACCAAAATTTCTCTGTTTACATCTAGTAGAAGTAATATATATATATATATATATATATATATATATATATATATATATATATATATATATATATATATATATATATATATATATATATATATACATATATATATATATATATATATATATATATATATATATATATATATATACATGTATATATATATATATATATATATATATATATATATATATATATATATATATATATAATATATATATATATATATATATATATATATATATATATATATATATATATATATATTATGTTCTTGGGGTAAGCGGTCTTTGGAAATGAACTAAAAAGTTTTGGACACCTTTTTAGCTATGCTAAGCTTTCGAAAATATTTCATTTTCTTCATCAGGGCTACAGATCAGTATTTTTGAGATTAAAGGTAAAGAACAACCCTATTTTATATGTAACATTAAAGTACTTGCTGCTAAGTGGTGTGTTCAAAAATTGTTGTTTGTGGGGGCACTTTATTGCACTTATTCATAAGAAGAAACAGGAAAAAACACAAGAAAAACTCGACATATTCATCTCTGGGAAATATAATAAATTTTTACTTCATTTTGTTAGAACGGTACAGAGATTTGTGTGGTTGTAAAATAATTTTAATTTATAAAGAATTTAATATGTATATATATATATATATATATATATATATATATATATATATATATATATATATATATCTGTATGTATATATATATATATATATATATATATATATATATATATATATATATATATATATATAGATAAGTGGTTCTTGAGTGCTAAGCGCACTAACGAACAGACAGACAGAGGGACGTTGCGTTTTATATATATTATGGATTTTTTTTTCATAAATATGTTATTAAGGTAAGATTAAGAAAATAAGACGCAAATTGGATAAGTGGTTCTGGAATGATAAGCGCATAACGGACAGACATACAAACAGACAGCAAGACGTTGCATTTTATATATATTGCATTCTTTGTTTACATGATATTGTTCCATATTTAACGGTTTAGGCAGCGTATTGCAAGAGAGTTGCGCTAGCCGCAAACTTTTTTCCGATGTGATTCACTATTATCGTCACTGCTTATTTCTTATATTATCTAACCTAATAAAGTATATCCTATAACCTAGCCAGAGAACATACATATAAATCTAAAAAAACACGTAAATCGGATAAGTGGTTCTCGAGTGATAAGCGCACTAACGGACAGACAGACCGACAGATAGAAAGACGTTGCATTTTATATATATATATATATATATATATATATATATATATATATATATATATACATATATATATATATATATATATATATATATATATATATATATATATATATATATATATATATATATATATATATATTGTAAATTATAGATTATTATTATTATATTACTGTAAAGAGAACATATGTATGAATAAAAAAAACGTAATTCAGGGGTTTTCGAGTGATAACCGCACTAACGAACAGACAGACAGACAGACAGACAGACGTTGCATTTTATATATATTATATTCTTTGCTGCATGATACTGTTCCATATTTAATGGTTTAGGTAGGGTATTGCAAGAGAACGCCCTAGCGGCAATCTTTTTTTCGACTTGATTCACTGTTATCGTCACTACTTATTATGTTACCTAACGTAATCAAATATATCCTATATTACTTAACGTAGTAAAATATATCCTACAACCTGGCCAGGGAACATATGTATGTTTTAAAAAAAAAGCACATAAATCGGATAAGTGGTTCTCGAGTGATTAGCGCACTAACGGACAGACAGACTGCGAGATGTTGCATTTTTATATATATTATAGAAGATTATAGATAACCTGGACAGAGAACAAATGTATGAATTAAAAAATAAAAACATATAAATCGGATAAATGGTTCTCGAGTGATAAGCGCACTAACAGACAGACATACAGATAGACAGAGAGACGTTGCATTTTATGTGTATTATAAAAGATTATAGATAATCTAGCCAGAGAACAAATGTATAAATTTAAAAAAAAAAAACGTAAATCGGAGAAGTGGTTCTCCAGTGATAAGTGCACTAACGGACAAACAGACAGACAGATAGAGAGATGTTGCATTTTATATATATTAGAGAACATTATAGATAACCTGGCCAGAGAAAAAAATGTATGAATTAAAAAAAAAACTTTTTTAAATCGGATAAGTGGTTTTCGAGTGATAAGCGCACTAACAGACAAACAGAGAGACAGACAGACAGAGAGACGTTGCATTTTATATATATTATAGAAGATTATAGATAACCTGGCCAGAGAACAAATGTATGAATTAAAAAAATAACCATGGAAATCGGATAAATGGTTCTCAAGTCATAAGCAACCTAACAGACAGACAGACACACAGAGAGACGTTGCTTTTTGTATATATTTATATTCTATAAAGTGGCATACCTTGAACTACTTGAAGATCGTTGTTGCGGCACATCTTTAGTAGTTTGATTTGTGGTTTTTTTTAATATGCCTTTCTTAAATGTCACTATATCAAAACACATTACACGAAAACTATGTTAACCACCACCGTTATTATTGCACTTATTATGTTGCACATTACCAGTCCTTTCCAAAATTTTGAACTCCCGTGTAAAATTATGTATAAAATATTTCGGATTTGTTGTAATTGTTACTACGATAAATCATTATTAACATGTGTAATTTTAATGGTAAAAACAAAAACTTTTTTTTATTTAATTGCTTACTAAAAAAATATAAGTAACTAATTAGTCATAACACGAGTTCTTTATACTTGGTTGGATTAATAAGTCTGGTAAGTTTCTACGAAGTGAGAAATTTTGTTAGGCGGCATAACTGTTGGCAAGCACGATTCTTGTAACGGTTGTGTTTAAAGTTCCAAACAGGTCCAACGTGCAGTTGTTTGTTGGCAGCTATCGTAAATGATCAGTATTACAGGTTTCGCAGAAATGAATAAAGTTAAGTATCATGTAGTCATAAAAGATTTTTCTTTAAAAAATTGGGTGCGAGCCAGATAGAAACTAAACCGGAAAAAGTTCATGGGGACCCTACACCAACATTCAAGACCATTTCTTAGTGGATAAATAAATTTAAACGTGGCCGTACAACCTCTGCAGATACTGTACGTTTAGGACGTCCGAATGAGGTTTCTTCTAAAGAAATCGTAGATAACATTCATGGTATTGTGATGGAAGATCATCGCATTAAGCTTCGTGAGATTGCTGAGATGGTAGATATCTCATATGAAAGGCTACGTAATATCCTGCATGAAGTTGTAAAAACTATAAAGCTGAGTGCTTATTGGGTGCCATGATTGTTCACTCCAGACGAAAAATGCACGAAGAAGGACATTTCAAAATCGTATACCAAGGACTTCTGAGATTGTAGAGCTTGTAATAATGGACCACCATTACAAGCCAGAGACAAAACGGTAGTCAAACAGGGGGTGACGAAGGTGAAAAAGCAGTGAAAAAAGTGAAAACAGTTTTATCGGCGGGAAAAGTGATGGCAAGTGTTTTCTCGACTCGCAGGGTATCATCATGATTGACTATTTGGAAAACAGTGGCTGGCTCTTACTACGCAACGTTATTGAACAGTTTGCATGATAATTTAAAACAGAAATGACCAAGATTAGAGGGCAAAAAAATACTTCTTCCCCAGAACAATGCGCCTGCTCACACATCAGCCGTTGCAATGGAAAAGTGCCGCCTCGAAATATTTTATGTAAATATCCTATCCCTCAGATTTGGCCTCAACTGACTTTTTTGTTTCCCTACCCCACAAACTAGCTAAGGGGGAAGAATTTTCTTCGAATCAAAAAGGTTATCTGTACTGCAAAAGAGTAATAATACCCTTTTACACATAAACACAGGTTGGAACATTTTTTTTTTTTCTGAGGGAAAAAAAAATTTGAATCTCTTTGGACCATATAAACTGAGCTCAATGGAGATTATGTGGCGAAATAAATTTTTGTACTTACAAAAAATGTTATTTATCCTGTTTTTTTTGCAAAACGTTTAATCCACCCTCGTATACCGACCCTATGTTATCAAGAAGTTTAATATTAATCTGGGCAAAATGGTGAAGATAAAATATAAAACTGTTTTTACATGAAAAGAAAATTCAACATAATAAAAAGAATTAGAGCTGTATATTCCTAAAGTATATATATATATATATATATATATATATATATATATATATATATATATATATATATATATATATATATACATATATTTATATATATATATATATATATATATATATATATATATATATATATATATATATATATATATATATATGTACATATTTATATATATATATAAATATATATATATATATATATATATATATATATATATATATATATATATATATATATATATATAGGATATTATGAAATTATCTGCATATATTGGAAGCTGCTAGAATAGCTGAGAGAGAAGAGTAGGGCAAATCGAACCTCTGCTTGAAAGAATCGTTAATTAAAATATATTAACTTCTACAAATATGAATGAAAGTGACCGATCAGAAAAAAAAAAACACAAAAAGTTTTAGGATTAAAAAGCCAGAAACAAGTCGGAGCAATCATAAGCGGAGAAAGAGGCCTTGTAATGTGGCCTTAGGGCTGGACAGTTTGTGCCACCAATGCCTATATTCAAAACAATGAGACAAAATCGTGAATTGAGGAATGAGGCCTTGTGTTGTGCCAGTATAGCTGGACAGTTTGTGCCACCAATGCCTAAATTCAAAAGAATGAGACGAAATCCTGAATTGAGGAATGACACACTTTCTGATTTGTAAAATGGATTAAACATTTTATAAGCGTCGTAAGGCTAACCCCCCCAGATAAAGTGTTACTTCTACTTGATGAAAATACAACGCCGGAAGCGTTGAACATAGCTAATGGGATATAATCATATTACAACTACTAGGCCTTAGTACTCACAGCTTCAGCCACTAGACCGCTCTTCTTTTAAACCTTTTTTTTAACATATGAGCAATTATTATATTCATTCATATAAAAATGATTTAGGACAAATCCAGGTCCTCGAGTAGCTCAATATCAAGTTGCAAGTTTATTTGCAGAAGCTTACTAAACAGCTACTATCATTGGCACCATTGTGGAGAAAAACCTCTTTTTCCCTAACATTTATTTAAAGCAGCTAAAAATATAAGCTCTCCCTCTCAAACAATTTCAAGTAATGAAAACACATCAATCTTACAACACACTTCTATTATTATCAATAATCAAAACAAGCAGATTACTCAGCAACCCGTTGCCAAATAGAATACCACATACTATAAAAAATACTGTACAAAAAACTGTGTAAATTACATCAAGTTATTAAAAAAGGTAAAACATCAATAAATAAAAGAAGAAATAAAAAAAAAGAGACACCACTAATAACAAAATAGAAAGCCACACACAGCCAGCACCCAAAAAAAATCCTTGATGCCTCTGCGGGCCACCGATCAAAAGAAAGCATTTTTTGTGTTGAACAAAAGAAAGCCGAAGAAGTTGAACGACTTTCGATCTATCCCAATTTATTTATTAGGCTGGTTAGGTCAGTTTTATAATAACGCTTTTTTACTTATTAGAAATAAAATATTGAAATATGAAACTTGTGTAATCAATATTTGGTGAATTTTTATAATATTTTCTTATTATTAAATTTGTTTAGAATGCCTGTTTAGCAACCTATCCAAATCTGAACAGTGCTGTATTAACAGTGTTTTTTATTAAAAAATTTTCTCAGCAGACTAAATTAAAAAATTACCCTAATTTTTATAACAATAGCCAGAGTACCTTAACAAAAAACACAAACGATAATAGTCATTAAAGGATAAACATCCAGAAACTATTATGGGTACATAAGGACTGGTATACCAACAATGTAGAACATCAGCAAGCTGCAAGGCCTTCCAGTAGATGAATGTACTAAAAACCATACTGTATCGACTGAACTCAAAAACTGTAAACCAACCATGTAAATTTTATTGAGTATTAATAAAGCTTTTTTTGAATTTAAGATTCTGATTAACGCATCGCTATATTGTACATTTGTATGGTACACCAGTGGCGTCCTGAAAAAACTGAAATCCACCATTTAAGGTGAATTTTCTGCAATCGGTCTTGCTACAAGGAGGAGTCAGTTCCAATATATACAGTGAATTTCATAACGCCCCATATATATATATATATATATATATATATATATATATATATATAGTAGGCTTCTGAATCTATTTAAATGAAAGTGAAATATTTCAATAAGTAAAAAAATTATACTAACCAAAAATTTATTTGTTTATGAGTTAGTACTTTTGTTATAGGTTAATAACCTAGTTTTGAATGCCTTAAAACACAATAATAGTGAATAATAGTAAAAATATTTTATAGATTCATCCGATTTTGCAGAACATTTAATTTTTACTGCCTGGTTTTCATAATATTTTAGTTTATTTTGAAAAAAAATAGATTAACAAAATCAATTCAAAATTTTATGTGAATTACCAAATTTTGTTATAATCCATCGACATATGCTGTTTATTGTATTTCAACATTGAATTGATAATACAGGATAGTCTATATTATTTTGTCACAGAATCTGGTATTATGCAAAAAAAAACGATGCTAGATAACGGTTACCTGTAAATACGTAAACATCAGCGAATCTTCTACTGAATATCACGGTCGATGTGCTTTGTTAAACACCATATAGGCAAGCACATTGATCGAATACAATTCAGAGAAGCACCCCTTGCTGGACGCCACAGTTAAGCACCCCTCGTCATGAAAGTTTTGTAAAACACTGTACATATAATTTTTTGAAGTCTTAGAATATCTAAGTATATATTTTAATCAAATGAAAAAAAGTGTAGTTAACTTTTAGAGCAACATTATAACATATTTAAAGATTATTTATTTCGTTAGATTTTCATAAAATTATAAATTATATGTTACTGTATATATTATAATTCTACTTCAAGGTATTTTATAAAATGTTGTCGTTCCTCGTCATTATTACTATTGACGTCATAAATGTGCACATCATTAACATAACAGCTTTCGCGATATATTTTGATGCACGCGGACAGCAAGCGAAGATCAACAAGTTGTTTTCTTCTAGAGACAACTAAAATTCAGTTGTGCTGAATATTTTAGTCTAAATACAACGTAGCTGTTGTGTAAAGAGTATTTGTTGTTTTAGCTTTCATTCTCTAGTATATTTTGTGTAATTTAAAAATATAAAACAGCTTAATTTATTACACATGAGTAAGTAATACTGAGTGATGCAAGATCTGTACAAACAGTAAAGTATCTTTAAAAAAAAAGACAGACGTCGAATGGGATTAAAGTTTTAATATCTCCTTAAAGGTATTAGGAATTCATGATTTTTCAGATTTCAAAAAAAGAAATTATTATGAGCATAAACTACTGATTTCACAGGTTTCTTAAGATGTTGGATCTCAGCATTAAACCCAACATGTACCTATAGGGAAATAACTGGTATAGAAATAGCATAACTTGCATTCGTTAGTAACTATCATCATAACAAACATACTAAGATATTTTGGATCTGCATAAAACCCTCAAATTCAAGCGCCTATTTCGACAATATGATTTTTAAATAAATTACGAATTAGCTTGAAAATGGTCACATATATTAAAACTAATAAGGTTAAAAATTAATATACTCAAACTTTATAACTCTACTTATCCTTGATAGAAGCACAAGTCGGTTATTCACGTTCATATTTTACGATTTCTTTTTTCCAATGAATGAGTAAAACTAATTTAGAAGCATCCTACGGTGATTCAGTTTCACATAAATATATAAAGAATTATTGATGATAGAATGTCCCAACTGTACAGCCATGACGGCACATCTTATTTTGAAATACAATTTTGGTCTAAACATTTTCAGTGGGGCCGACACTAATTTTAGGGTGACCATAGATCAGAACAATCTGTTGAGGATTTGCTGCTGTTAGATTGACAAACTAAGATCTCACTGAAGAAGTTGGAGTATCCGAAACTACAGATATGTATGAGGATTTTAGAATTAAAAATGTTTCTGCACAATGGGCTCCAAACTCCTTACACCAGAGGAGAAACTGGCAAAGAACATTTAGCGGCTCAAAAAATCGCTATCAGTAACTTTTAGAAGAGTTCTGACATGGAAGGGGACTTAGGTATTCTATTGGGATCCTTTCACGCAGCAGAAGTTGCTGTAATCGGTTCAAAAGCGCTCTCGACCTCCAAAGATGACAAAAATTCAGTCATCCTCTGAAAAATTATTTGCGTCCTTTTTTTGGGACTGTAAAGGACTTTTTCTTATTTGGTATATCGTAATAGGTGCCATAATTAATGACGCTGTTAACAAAAGGACGATCCAAAAGTTCAAGCGTGCGAAGAAAAGCGTCCGAATTCATAGAGAACCAAAACTTTGTTGTTACACGGCAACTGCAGGGTCCACAATGTATAGCCCTAATATAGCACCCGGTGACTTCTTTTTGTTCGAACATCCGAGAAAAGACCTCAAAGGCAGAAAGTTTTCGTCAAATGATAAGTTGAAAGCTGCTGTAGCGTTGTTTCTTGAGATGTAAAAAAAAACAATTTTTTTGGATATTAATCAACTCCTCGAGAAACACTAAACTCGTATTCATGTAGACGATATTTATATATATATATATATATATATATATATATATATATATATATATATATATATATATATGTATATATATATATATATATATATATATATATATATATATATATATATATACATATTTATTTATTTATTTATTTATCGTTCACCTCCCCACCTGAGTAGGGTTTTACCCTTTTTCCATATCCTAAGGATATCGGGGAGGATGTCGTAATACCCGTAAACGTCCAAGTGCCGAAACATACATTTCTGTATTTCACTGCACCTTTTAGACAATGCGGTACTGCCGCCTTGGACGTTATTGCATTTTTGCGAACAACTACTACCTCTGTACGTAGCCAGGTCAAATATACTTAAATAAATTAATAAATAAGTATACCGATCTGCGGGATTGAACCCTCGATCTTCTGCACAGTAACCAAGGTACTATGTCACTGAGCCACGGGCCGCCACATATATATATATATATATATATATATATATATATATATATATATATATATATATATATATATATAAATATATATATATATATATATATATATATATATATATATATATATATATATATACATATACATATATATGTATATATATGTAAATAAATCTTTTTGATATATCTTGGGTTTAGGTTCATCAAATGAATATCTTTGAGTTCTTTTGAATTTTTTTTGTTTTGACGTTTCGCCCCTGGTTTTGGGCATTTTCAAAAAACAGTCTTATTTTGCCATGTCTGGAATTAAAATTAAAAATACATCACAGTCTTGCTTTAAATTATAACAATAACATTGGTTCACAAACATAACACGTATAATTATATAAATACAATTTTACAAACTTAGTTTAAATTTAACTTTTATTTACAAATTTTGGTACCTCGAAAATAAGCGACCGTGATTGACGTATTTCAGTCGATGGTTAGTGTTAAGACTGGCGAAAAATATGTGTGTGTATGCTGGCGGGCGAACTATTTTTTTGTATGGTACCATTTTTGATGGTTTTTTATATTAATTTTGAAGTGTTTTTATTTGCTTTTTATATATTTATTTATTTTTTTTTTACTATTATTATTAAGTTTAAAGAGATTGGCACTAAATAGGTAAGATGTTATTGTAAATTAAACTTAGGTCTTTGATGTCAGTTCTGTCGTTTACCGCGTTTTTTTCCCTCCTTATTTCTATCATTTCTTTAATTATCAGTTTATGATAATTATGGTCCTTATTTAGGATCTTAGTTTCTTTGTAATTAAAGCTGTGATTTGTTTCGTTTTCGTGTTTGTTGAGTGCAGTTGTACCGTTTTTTGTGTATTTGTGGCCGTTTAATCTATTTTAGCAGTTGGCTTGTCATGCCTATGTATCTTCTTGGACAATTTTCGCATGGGATAGTATATACTACGTTGGAGTCTTTTGTTATGGGTGTTCTATCTTTCAGCTTAGTCAATAGGGAATTTAATTTGTTGTAGGATTTGTCGCAGACAGATATATCGTATTTGTTTAATGTGTATTTTAATTTTTCGGATAGGTCTCTTATATGTGGTAGTGATATGTATTTTTTTTGTGTTTGGTTGTTGGGGTTCGGTTTTGTGTTGGTATCTTTTGTATTGTTATATAGTCGGTCGTTTTTTTATTATTTGATTTATGACATTTATTTCGAGGCTGTTTGAAAATAGAGTTTCTTTTACTTTTTTGAGGATAACCGGTCTAAATTACGGAGAGGTCAATGTGATGACACGATCAGTCAATCCCACTATTACACTTATTTTTTGAGATTTTGAGTGGTTTGAGTGATAGTTCAGATATCTACCTAACCACGTTGGTTTAGGGTACCACTTAGTTAGGATTTTGTTTTTCTTTTTCCCACGTGTGAGAGTCATATCTAGAAAATTTATTTCTTCATTTTTTTCTTTTTCTATAGTGAATTGTAGTTTGTGATGGAATCCGTTGAACTTTTCGTGGATTTCGTCGATCTTATCTCTAGGTGCTGCCATGATGCAGTCGTCGACATAGCGTTTGAAGAAAGCAATTTCGGAGTTTAGTTGTTTCATCACATTTTCCTCTAGGTATTCCAAGTTAAGCTGTGCAATGCTGGCAGATATGGGTGATCCCATAGCACAACCATCCAGTTGTTTGTAGAAGGAGTCATTAAATTGAAAATAATTTGTTGTAAGCGTTGTATTAACTGCATCTATGAAGTTTTCTTTTGATAAAGTGGTATGCTCTTTTATAAGATTCCATTTTTCATTAAGAATTTTTATTACTAGATCGTTGGGGATCGTTTATTTACATAAAGGTTCAAGAAATCAAATCTATGTATATATATATATATATATATATATATATATATATATATATATATATATATATATATATATATATGTATAACTACCTACTTAAATAACTACCAGGTATATCTTATAAACCAAATATTCAAAAGACGGATACATAAATTTTATAATTCTACCGAAAACAAAAAATAACAACAAAAAAAGCTCAAAAGTACAAAGCATATCGTTTTACCATACTTTTCACAAAAAATTTTAAAACTTTTTAAAAACCATAATATAAATATCGCTCATA
This sequence comes from Pachyrhynchus sulphureomaculatus, assembly GCA_019049505.1. NCBI lineage: Eukaryota > Metazoa > Arthropoda > Insecta > Coleoptera > Curculionidae > Pachyrhynchus > Pachyrhynchus sulphureomaculatus. The sequence goes on from CM032449.1 coordinate 160,653,829, forward strand.
GAGCCCATAACTTACTGGCAACCAACTTTTCAAAATTAAAAACCAAAACCCCAAAAAATAAAAAGAACAATGTTGTATATCAGATTCCTTGCAATAATTGTGAAGGTAGTTATATAGGACAAACGAGCCAATATTTGGAAAATAGGATAAAGGGACACACGTATGACAAAAATAATAGAACAGCCCTAACAAAGCACGAAGAGGAAAAGAAACACACATTTAATTATGAAGGAACCAAGATTTTAATCACTGAGAACAATAGGAAAAAAACCGGTCAAGTGCAAGTTGAACTTGCACAATTAGTGTTCCGTACGTTGATTGTTTTTAAAATAAAAATTTTTGTTAGGGTGGTATAAAATGATCAGTGACTTCACAAAACACACCCCAAATGAGTTTTCAACAAAGTTTGTTTCCAATCTTTACTGAAAACTGGTGACCTTGAATTTTTTTTTTTATATATACCAAATAAATTATTAAAGGTAATGCACTCGTGATAATTTTCCTTCAATCTATACCCCGTGGAGAATATTCCAGAATTTTTTCAAAATTTTTTGATCAGTACTCTTCGAGATAAGGTAGGGGACAGCGAGTTTTTAAAAGTAATACGAAGAAAAGTGTGCGCAAGTATTACATTATATATATATATATATATATATATATATATATATATATATATATATATATATATATATATTTTACTCGTGTTTTCACAAGCTTTCATTTGACACCACATTCGATGACCTAGTAAAATTTTTTTTTTTTTTACTTCCGACTTCACCCCCAAAACTAACCCCTTAATTCAAAATTTAATTCTCAAAACTACATGGCTCTGATGAGGCCATCAATTCCTATATTATTTCCAAATTTCACCTTTCTATGTCAAATAGTTTCGGAGAAAATCTGGTGTGACAGACAGACAGACAAGCAGACAGACAGACAGACAGACAGACAGACAGACACCGAAGTGATCTTATAAGTGTTCCGTACGGAACACTAAAAAGAGAAATATTGGAATCTATTATGATACAAAAAATATCAACCGCTATCAACAACAAAAAAGAAAGAAATAACTTGAGCCAAATATATATGGCAGTACTATAAATGCAGTCTATATGTTGCGTTCGTCCCAATTTTTAAATTAAAATAAAATAAATGACAATGAAAACTAATTAAAAAATGGGCAAAGATAAATATTAACCTAAACATCCACGTCCAAGGTAAGAACAGTCATAAAGTTAATTATTTTAGTTTTAATAAATTAATAATATGCATTTTCAAATAACATTATACGAATAAAATATGTACAATTTTAGCCAAACCCGACAAAAATAAAAATAAAAAAATTTTGAAAAAGTGTGCCGAAACGTCAATAAAAAGAAAGGATCACAATAAAATTTAGAAAGTTCTATTTTATAATTGACCTCCAAACCCAAGAAAATTGAAAGATAAAAAATACATACAGGGTCAAAGAAAAATAACAAAATCATATATATATATATATATATATATATATATATATATATATATATATATATATATATACATATATATGTATATATATATATATATATATATATATAAGTGTTAGACATATCACTCAAAATATTCACTTTGGTACTAGAACATATCTTCAAGAGCCTTCACTGGGAAAACAGGGAATTTAACATATCCAGAGAGAGACTCAACAACTTAAGATTTGCTGATGACATCGCACTTTTTGCCAAAAACGAATTGAAAGAATGCTCTAAAAATTAAAAACTGTAGCAAAAAAGATCGGTTTGGAAATGAACATCACAAAAACCAATTTTATGACGAACGAAGAAACAACCATTAATGACATAATATCCATACACGGGCAACAAGTGGAAAGGGTGGATTTATATGTATATTTGGGACAGGAAGTTACAATCGGAAAAGTGAATCAAGAACTGGGAGTCAATCGAAGAATACGCCTGGGATGGGCGGCTTACGGTAAAATGAAGTAAGTTTTTCAGTCCAAACTGCCTTCAAAACTTAAAAGTAAAGTATATAAAAAAATTTGGGTTCTGACACAGAAAGTTATTAGAAAAAAAGTTCACCAAAGAGCAATTGAAAGGAAAATCTTAAGTATACCACTTACGGACTGCAAACCAAACGAATGGATCAAGAAAAAAACAGGGATCCACGACATAATTGAAAGGATGTCTTCTCGCAAGTGGAACCGGGCTGGCCATGTGGTCAGAAATACTGATAACTGGAGCGGAAAAGCGACTAGATGGAGATCATGGTGGGAAAAATAAGTAGTGGCAGACCTCAACAACGTTGGTATGTTGATATTAAAAAGTCAGCAGCAGCAATTAGTATCAAACTGCTGAAAATCGGGACAAATAGAAGCACATAAGAGGCCTATATCCAAAGGATAGAGAATGGCTAGAGGAAGAAGAAGAAGATATAATAAGAAGTTTATATACTTAGTTTCATGTATTTATTGTTAAAAACTTGTCACATGTTGGCATTATTTGAAAATAATATCATTATGTTTTTAGAAATCGTTAAGCTACTTGTCTGAAAGAGAATTTATGTACGGATTCTCAAATCTCCAACTTTAATATACAGTGTGTCCCAGAAAATTTTATACAAATGAAGAAAAAGTTTATCTTATATAATACAAAAGATTTATTCTTGATAAAAAGTTCTGCATCACATGGAAATCCATAATCAAGCATCAAAGGTTTAAAATATTTGATGGTATACAGGGAAAATAAAAAATAATGATTTATAATGAAGAGTAAAGTGTGCTAAAATTTAAATACAGAGCAATATATTAATTGAAAATGTTAATAGTAATTATGCTCACTTTTAGATTTGTGGCCCTCCTAGTTAAAAATACCCCTCAACTTTCAATAAACTTAGTTCCTATTAACCTTTTCAATCAATGTTTTGCTCTGTATTTAAATTAAAACACACTTTACTCTCCATTATAAATCATTATTTTTTTTATTTTCCCTGTATACCATCAAATATTTTAAACTTTTGATGCCTGATTATGGATTTCCATTGCAGAACTTTTTATATATAATTTTTTTTGTAATATGTAAGATAAACTTTTTCTCCGTTTGTAGAAAATTTTTTGGGACGCACTGATTATGATTATAGGAGTAAATAATTTACACAAAGAATTAATAACCGCCAAAACTAAACAAAGCCCATACTTTGACGACTATTATTTTTATTATTTTTCCGTTTATCGAACTACATCCGAATTGGGAGCTAGGTTTGACAGACATTAGACCGAAAATCAGTGCTAAATCATCGTACTCGCATAATACAATAGTAAGCATCACTGGCTGATATCAGGATAATATTTCCAGATATGTTAATAATATTAGGCAGCCAGTCATGCAACTTGTATCTTACTGTTTTTTTGCGCGACTTCGGCGATTTAGCACTGATTTTTGATCTTCTTTCTGTTGAACATAGTTGGTCTGATGATTCGTGATAAATTAAACTCGTCGTCCCAAGATCGTTCGATAGATTGAACAGCAGTAAAAATGACCATTGCTCCAATCTGGACTTTGTACAGTTTTGGCTGTTATTAACTATTTTTATTTTCTTAATCATCATTGTAGTTATTTTAGCAATTGTGACTGCAAAATGTCTCTGTCAATTTATATCATACATTTGGCGGCCTTTGGTAGAAGCTGGTATGTTACTAATGTTCTGCCAATACCAGCCAGAGATACAATTTTTATCTTAGTGTAAAATAATTTGCTTCTACATTTTAGGTTATTCCGTGAATATATGGTAAATTAAAGGGGCCGTAAGAAATAATAATGTCAGACTCTCCCACCTTCTTAATAAATAACACTGAGGTAACCAACTGGAATATAACAGATGATTATGTACCAACAGAGGTTTTACCACCGTATATTACGATAATTTTTATAATAATTGGAACTGTTGGAAATATTCTGGTATGTTTAGCGATTTTACTCGATCGAAAATTGCAAAACCTCACCAACTATTTTCTTCTAAGTTTGGCTGTTGCTGATCTGTTGGTTAGTATAATTATTTTGCCAAGTAGAATGGTCATTGTGAGATTCAGTAAGTATAAATTTTATGTAAGTAATGAAATGTTATTAGTAAAATTAAAAATAGTGGAAATTTCATAGGTTTTTTTCATTTTCACTATGGTCAATATATTATTTTTCTTTGCATTTCACTAATGCAAACGGCTATAAATCCGACACTTTTTTGTAAAACATTAATAATTAATTTTTTCAACACTTACAAGCCCAATATACTTACATGTTTACGGGAAAAAAAGATACACTAACCATATACTAAGTCAAATTATGAACACCCTTGGTGTCACAAAAGAAAGTTTTATTTTACAGTCTGTCAAGTAAGAACGGGTACGCGATAATTCATTTTTGCTAGATGCGATTCTAGAGATTCTACAAAAAATTGGCAGAGGGAACCATTGTCTACGACGCATTTTGGTAAAAGTATCAGTCGAATGAGATGTTTCGTCGAAATCACGTAAAATCCAAAATGAGTCACTTGTTTGCGTATCGGTGCGAGACAGTCTTTCTTTGTTACCATCCAAAGGGGTCTAAAATAACAAATTCCGCGACCGCTAAATAAGTTAAAAAGTCGGTATCGTTCGTGAAGAAGTGGGTAAATCGTTTTAACGAGACAAAAACGTGACTCGGTAGGCAAAGTCATACCGAAAGTCGAAAAACAAATCGTGTCCTTGTTTTCACGAGACCTGAATTTGACGCTGCGTCAAGGGGCGGCAAACTAAGGAAAATTGGGTTTGGATATCATCTGGAGCCCATTTGACAACATCTTCGTGCTCATGGTGTCAAATTCCGAAGCACGTTGAAAAAACCTTTGCTGGGCGAAATCACGTCGCGAAGTAGCTCGCTTGGGCCCACGATAAGATACTAGAATGGCTCTCACAATCGCCGGATGCCAACCCTATTGAATACGTGTGATCAATTGTAAAGAAAAAACTCAGAGGCGAGACTCTAAGGACTTTGATACAGTTGTCTCGCGAGATTCCAAAAATTTGAAGATCATTGCCGTGCGAGTATGGTGAAATACTCGTCGACAGCATGCCTCGAAGATGCCAGGTGATAATTAATTCAGGAGGCGATTGAACAACTTACTAAGGTAATTGCGCCGTTGTTAGCACACCAAAGAATACACTGATGGTAAAAATTTTTCTCGAAACACATTTTTTCAAGAATACGAGCGGTCACATTCTTACTAGACATACTGTAAATTTTTTATAGTAAGTTTGATATATTAAACATAAGTATTTAAAAAATAATTTTTCAAAAGTAACGAATTTCAAATGGGACCTGTTTCATCCCCGGCCCTCGTCTAAGTAAATGATGAAAGTATTTATCATTGGTTGATACAAACAGGGCTGCTGTATATCCCCAACGCTATTTAAAATCTATTTGGAGAGTGCACTGAAGAACTGGAAAAGGAAATGCAGCAGTATGGGATTACCACTGGATGACGATACTACATTGTACACGCTATCATTCGCAGACGACCAGGTAGTAGTCGCTCAGGACATCGATGATATGGAATACATGACACGAAAACTTATGGAGGAATATGGGGCCTAGAAGTCAATATTAAAAAGACCGAGTACATGTGCGTCGGAGAACAATAGCAGGACTTGAAACTGGCCACAGGACATACCATCAAACACTGTGCCAGTTATAAGTATTCGGGAACGAGAATATCTAGGGACGGAACACTGGAAGAAGCAATATTCGAGAGGAATATCCAAGGAAGAAAAGCGATTGCAATACTTAATAGTATACTATGGGACAAAAACATAACCATTGAAAATAAGAAGAGAATTTACAACTCAATAGTGAAAAGTATAATAACTTACAGCTCCCAGGTGTGGCCATTGAAGGAAAGAAAAGAAAAAATACTAAAAGCTACAGAAATGGATTTCTGGAGACGAGCAGCCAGAAAATCCAGAAAACACCGCATACCAAATGACACGATAAGACGAATTTTAGAAATAAAGCTCGATATAGTGGACGAAATCAGAACCCAACAGTTGGTATGGTACGGACAGTACAGAGAATGTCACAAGACCGACTACCTAAAAAGATTTTAAATTGGAACCCTCATGGAAAAAGAAAGCGAGGAAGACCACGCCAAAGCTGGAGACCAGGAATCAACAAGGAAGTACTAGAGAGAGATCTGAAGGAGGAGGGATGGAGAAACCGGGAGGAGTGGAAATTAGGCATCGGAAGACGGAAGACCGATTAATAATGATACATTGTTTCAGTATTGCTGCCCTTTTTTGCCGGAAATATTTTTAATTGTTGTTGGGAGCAGGGATTAGCAAAAATATAAGCGAAAAATTATCGGTGTTTAATCTACGTGGAGGTCAATTATTATCATTTCTTTTGAAACTCAATTTATCCAAGAAAATTTCTCGAATGAAGGGCAAATATGTGTTTGAAGTATGTGATATCTCCCTATCCTGCTGAAAATAAAATTTCTCGTTATAACCATCAAAATTGTGTAAAACAAGTGTAAATAAGTTCTCAGTAATCTCCATATGTCGCACCGAATTAATGATACTACTTCGAAAATCCCCAAAAAAGTGCGTAGCGGTTATCCCACCAACCCACGCTGTCACTTTAAGGGTATTTGACTTCATCGGACTCGGGTAAGTTGGATATGCTTCGTCTGAGAATAAAATGTTGGTAAATTTGACTAACGAGGTTGAGCCTCTGACTGGTATCAGTAAACTTTAATTCTTACATTAGATATGTCTTACAGGGGCGCAGACATAAATCTTTACTAGACATTCGGACGCCCTTCATGTGTGTATCGCTTTTTGATTTCCTTGTCCAAGATGTCCCAACATTACCTAAAGTGTAAACAATATTTTCGAACTTCTGTACCTAGCTTGTAATCAATTAAATAATCTTAGCTTAATTTACGGGGTTTAAATATTATTGACTGCGAAATTTTCGCACAACGACAATCTCAGAACTATTTTTTTTGTAAAATTCTTGACTACCCCACAGCAACGAAATTTTCATGCTTATGCTTCACGTACCTTGCTTCTTAGCATTGGCGCAATAAGTATTACAAATTGAATCATTTTAAGGGACATTCAGTATTTAAAATATTCACGGATTCACATTTTTTTCTTCTGAACAATTTTTTAAACAACTTCTTTTGAGTATATTACTACCTTACCTTAAAATATCAAACTTGTAATTTAAAAATCATTGTTACATATCCGGTTTGATTAATATTGAAATATTCTGGTTTTGTTTTGTCTTCGCTTTCAGAGAAATTGTAGTGGTCGTCCTGGACGTTTTTTATATTTAGTTTATTAACTGTATCAGAATATTTTTTTTTCAATCTTCCATGGCGAAATTCTGAAAATCAATTGTACACACAGTCTTTTCTCATGATGATTCATTACCAAATGTTGAACGAAGCGATTCAAGGCATTGCTGTTGAGTTATGCCTTTACTAAAATCGTAAATAATCATCCAACGAAAATCTTCACGTAAAATTTTCATTTGTTCACAAAACTGTTTTTTTCAAAAGCTCACTGTATACAAACTACTCTGCCAATTTTTTAGCTGCCACTCTTTTAACAATAACAACTGTCAAGTTTTACAATAGCGCCATCTAGTGGTCGTTTGTAAAAACCTAAAAGACGGCCCTCGTAGAACAAAATTTAGGAGGACGAAAAGTAAAGATATAAGAAGGAGAAAAAACACAACCAGCGAAAGAATCCTCCAGATAGACCCTTCTATAACAAAGTCAGTGATTGAAGTAAAAGGAAAGGGAAATAAAAGACGTATTTCCATCAGTGATGAATTTCGTGAAGGTTAACCAAAATCGGTTGTTGTTCTAAAAAACATCAATGCTGTGCGCAATGTGATTAAAGAATATCGACACGTGATTGAGCGTGAGATCGAGGCAAGATTAGACTTATCGAGGACTGCAATACATTCGATTTTGCATGAACATTTATCTGTGAAAAAGATCTGTCTTCGATGGATTCCACATAATTTGACCGACGCTCAAAAACAGGCTCGTGTGAATTGGTGTAAGGAAATGCTTAAAAAATTCGACCGAGAATATGCAAAATCCGTATACAACATCGTAAAAGAAGACGAAACTTGGATATATTCGTACGAGCTGGAAACTAAGGAAGTGGTTCGTTCGCGAAGCACTTCCAAGAAAATTATCGCTTGTTTCTTTGGTTATAATGGAACCATTGTTTTACAGGATCGAAGATCAGTTAACGTTGAATGATATACAACAATTTGTTTGCCAGAAGTCATCGACAGAATCAGAAAAAACAGCCGAAAATGTCGCATCATTCTTCATCATGACAATGCCAGCTCTCACAAAGCACGTCAAATAATTGATTATTTGACGGAGAAACACATCGAATCAATACCTCATTTCCCGTAATCGCCTGATTTATCGTCTAACGACTTCTTTTTGTTCCCGAATGTCAAAAAAAAATGGACAGCGAGTTCCATCAACTCAAGAAGCTGTTGATTCTATCCAAAACCATGTTTTTGAGGTACCAACTTCAGAGTGGAAAAAATATTTCGAGTGTACAAATCTTAAAGGCGAATATTTTAAGAAAGAATAAAACTATTTGTACCAAAATTTTTTTTTTCTTTCGTTGTTTTTGTAAAAATTTAAAAGGTGGCCTTCGTATCAAATGCAAGCACTAGAGATTCTTCAAGGTGTTCAGTTACGTTGTTCCAAACGTCTGTTATATAACTTCTCCTGTTTTTTATTTGCTTACGAATGCCATATTAACGGTACTTAATAATATAGAATCCTTCTTGATATTTTAGAAGATGCTAATTGATAGTTTTTTCCATAATTTTCAATATTATTATTGAAAGCAATGCAATCGATCGGTAGTTGTTTGGCAAAGTATTCTTGACTTTTTTCAGCATAGGCTGAACTACAGCATATTTGCCCGAAGAAGGAAATATTCCCTTTCTGTAGATTAAAAAGCCTATTGGTATTAGTTTGATCGCACTTTCTACTACTGTACTGTAACAAGTACATATTTCATTAGCGACAAAAGTTTGTTTGGGTTCATTAAAATACGTCTTATAATACGCTGTTTGAAGACAATATCGGGCATCGTTTACTGCACTATGGGAATAATTGGTGCTATATTTCCGTGGAAATCAACAGTAGGGAGTGAAGCAAAAAGTTCAGCTAACAAGTTGGTTTTCTCAACTGTTGTTGTTGCAATAGGCTGTGTGAGTGGTGATATAATGAAAGTGAAATTTTGAGTGATGGCCTTAGCGCAGTTTTGTGGTCAGAAGAACCTAACGGCAGATTTACGGTGACAGTGTAAATGTGCAAATTGGTGATTGAAAACAAGTCAAAAAGACAAGAACTCTTGATCAGGGATCAGTGTTTGTTCATCGATAAGCTGAGTAAAGACATATTTGAGAACAATTCAGCTGCATGGCCTTGTTCGTCAGTCGTATTTGAATACTTAAGCTAGTTGATGTTGTGGACATTAAAGTCGGTGGTCGGTAGAGGCAGTAGATAAACCTTGTGGTTTATTGAGTCGTACCCAGAATAGAGAAAGACGATTGTGCTGGTCAATAAACTAACCGTAGTTGCACAGTGAGCGAGTAAATGAGGCTTATTTGTTTACAGTTGTTGGTGCACTGAGTTTATGTTCGAATTTAAACCTCGTATGTTACAAAAACCTATTTCAAAATTTACGAAACCATAAGAATATATTTGCGTTTTTATAATTAGGAGTATACAGATATATGCAGCTTTTATCATATGTCCCAAACGCGATGAACGATTTTTTTGTAATTTCGTGAAAAACCACTACCACTTCTATATTTAACATTTTCGCCTAACTCTTCAAGTACTCCAGTCAGAATACCATTTTGTAGTAGCAGTATCGTCGAATACTGCTACTTTTTCTATTCCCTTTATTACTCGTCTCGATGAGTACATTAAGGAAAAAATACTGCGGCCGCTGAAAAACTAAGATAACACCCTCAAAAATGGGAGTATTGGCCCGTTTTTGGTTTCTTAGCGTATTTTTGCAATTTTATCATAAATTTATGAAAGATAAACTAAAATTCCGACAAATTTTGATTCTACATAAAAAATAAAAAAATTTAAGGGGTTATGGTTGTCATTTGAATTTTCTGGACGGGAGAAATTGACCGTTTTTGTAGTTTTCTTTTGTCATTTTTTATGATAAATTGGTGTACCTACAAACTCTAAACTAATTTGTTATAGTTAACTCTGGAAATATGTTCTATGGACATTACTTTAATTGATCCAAACATATTTTTAGCCATTTTTTTACATATTAGATATATTTTACACTCCTTATAATACTGATATTTTACCGATTCACGTTTTTTTCTTCTGAACAATTTTTTAAACAACTTCTTTTCAGTATATTACTACCTCACCTAAAATATCAGAAAATGTTACTTAGTCCTTAAGCTTTTATTTAAGGTACTTAACAACCCATTCAAACAATTTAGGCCCGAGAAATTGGCCATTCTAGTCGCAATTTTTTTTAATACAAATTTTCCGACCTCTTTTTTAAAAAATATTTTTTCTTAAGTTTTACAGTAATCAAATTTATTTTTAGTTATTATAAACAGGTTACTGTACATTTTAAGTGGCTGACAAAGTCATTTAGTCCATTTAGGCTGAAAAAACTGGCCATTTTACTTTCAATTTTATACTTTTTTGTTTCAAATTTACTGTTACTTTTAAAAAATTAATTTTTTTTGAATTTATTAGTTATAAAATCATTACCATATATCTTATAAGGAGAGGTCAGAGCATTTGGATGAAACTTGGTGAAGAGTCAGGTTTCACCGATATATTAAGAACCCCGTTTTATATTTTATCTCATCGGATTTTTTTTTAAAGAAAATTAATTTTATTTGACTTCATAATGTTTTGAAAAAGTAGTAATATTTCTATTAAATAAAAAATACATTGCTACAAAAATTTAAATATAAATTATTATTTTATTTAAATAATTAAACTTGTATCATTAAAATTATTATTTTGTGCAAAAACTTTAAAATTTTTATAAATTAGTTATTATATTTTCATATAAAATTTACATTTACAGTTAATTTAAGAGTTTTCTACTTAATAAAAAGAAAAAATGAATTTTTTGTTTACAAAATCGGACTGGTACAAGAGAACTATTTTTTTTGCTCGATTTTTTGCAAAAAGTCATAGTACACTATAGTGTACTATTATTATATATTATGTAGTCAGTATGGTCTTAAAAGCACTAGAACTATATCTAGTTATATTTCTAAGGCCACCGTTTTTATTTGGATGAACGTCGCTGAGTAACTAGACGTATAAGTAAAGCAGGAGCAATAGCATTAAAATAATCTAGTTATAAAGCAACATTGTATTAGTTACTTTACTTTAAAGATATAAACACAAAACTGATCAAGATAAAAGGAAAACATAATGTTTTTTTTTTTTAATTTAGTGATTATTAAATAATAGAAATTAAATAAATACCTTAATAGAAATATTTTCAAATTGTACAAGAAATTATTTAATAATAATTATAAATAAGTCTATGCTCATAGATCGGTAATAAATTATGGTTTACTTTCTCGTAAAGGTTCAAGTTACTTACTGGGACTTATGCTAAGAAGGGAAGGAATGAGGATTTGGATCACCAATTTAACAATTTAACTCACTAACTCCACATGTACAGTAACCTGTGTATAATAATTAAAAATAACTTTGGTTACTGAAAATATTATAAAATTTAAGAAAAAATAATTTTTAAAACAGAAATCGTAAATTTGCATTAAAAAAAATTAAATTTGTCTCAAAATAGCCAATTTCTCGGGCCTAAATTGTTTAAATGAGTTCTTAACTACCTCAAATGAAAGCTTAGGAACTAAGGTACATTTTCTGATATTTCAGGTAAGGTAGTAATATACTGAAAAAAGTTGTTTAAAAGTTTCGTCAGAATAAAAAATCGTGAATCGGTAAAACTTATTATTATTATGAGGAGTGAAAAATATATCTAATATGTAAAAAATATCTAAATTATGTTTGGAACAATTAAAGTAATATCCATGGAACATATTTCCAGAGATAACTAAATAAAAATTAGCAAGTACACCTATTTATTCATAAATAACCGGTCAAGTGCAAGTTGAATTTGCGCAATTAATGTTCCGTACGTTGATTGCTTCTGAAATAAAAATTTTTTGTTACGGAGGTATAAAATGATCAGTGACTTCAAAAACACACCCCAAATGAGTTTTCAATAAAGTTTGTTTCCGATCTTTACTGAAAACTGATGACCTTGAAGTTTTTGTTTTTTTTTATATACCACATAAATTATTATAGTGATAATTTTCGTTCAATCTACACCCCGTGGAGAATATTCCAGAATTTTTTCAAAATTTTTGGGTCAGTACTTTTCGAGATAGGGGGAGGACACCGATTTTTCGCAATTTTTTCAAAATAATACAAAGCAAAGTGTGCGCATATAAGACATTATATACATTTTTGAACTCGTGTTTTTACAAGTTTTCATTTGACACCTCAGTCGATGACCTAGCAATTTTATTTTTTCATTTTTTCTTCTTCATTATTTTTTAATGCAGTCGACTTAAATTAAATTCGTAGTAATAGGACATATATTACAAAAATTACAATTATTTTCCAACTAGAACATCTTTTGCTACTGTTCATAAATATATTTTTTCAACAATAGTGTAACGTAACTGAAGGTGACTTAAAGAAAACGCCCAGAAAAATATATGTTGGTGCCGATTTGTCACGCAATCTGTGAATTAATAGTGAACAACAAAAAAAATGGCATATTCGGCTGCAACATGGAGGCATTATATTTGTTTAATTGTATAGGATACAACAAAATATAAATATTGTTTTTGTATAACGAAAACGCTTGCAAACTATTGGAAAATTATTAAACTAACATATTTACCGATGTTTATGTAACAAACATCTCAAAAAGTTTGAAGATTCATTTATGTAAATAAATAATAAGTGCCACTTAAAAATCATCAGACAAGTTTTATTAACTTTGGGTTTACCAAAACCAAATAAAGCAGAATAGCAAACTGAACATTTTGGAGAATCTCGAACGGTTGAGCTTGATATATCCAAGGCATTTAACCGTGTTTGGCATGACGGATTGTTAGCTAAGCAAGGCCCCTTATGGTATGATTGAAATGTTTTGTTTATGGCTCTCATGCTTCCTCAGAGAGCGTTATTTACTAATGGCAGTCGACAGATTTCTTTCTAATACCTTCACCACCAACATCGGTGTGCCCAAGGCTCTTTCTCATTTACATTAACAATATGCTGAAAATATCCAGGAATCTAATACAGCTTTGCAGATGACAGCATATTTATTTTTTTTCATTCACTTTGAAGGCTCAAACATCGGATACTCTGCAGACAGCAGGAAATCGGTCAACTTAACAAAGACCCGGACATAATTCTATCTTTGGATGACAGTAACGAAGTAGAATTTAAGGTTACAAAAACCCAGGTAACAGTTTTTTCTAAAAATGTTAACATTGTGTAACCGGACATAGTTATGTCGGGACATCTCTAGCATCGTCACTTAAGTTGCTGGGCGATAACTTGAAAGCATGTCGTATGCAGAGCAAAGAGAGCTTCTCAAAAGCTGAGAATAATATTTCGTACTAAAAACACAATAACTGTTAATTCTGTACAAAGCTCAAATTTGACCAACGATGGAATACTGCTCTCATGTTTGGGGCCCTGCCCCCAAACATACACTGCATTTGTTGGATTCTATTCAGAAGAGAGCTGTTCGCTTGATTGGAGACCCAGAGCTTACCACAAACCTTAACACCTTAGAACAGGGGTGCTCAAACTTGAACTGCTGGCGATCTACCTCAATATTGTTAAACTACGATCGATCGACTCTGAGAGGCTGCAAGTAAGTGTGATGCAGGATTGTCGTCTAGGTAGGGTGTATCGAGGCATAGATATTAGCTTTTCGCACAATATGCATTTTTTTAGTCAAGGTAAGTGTAGGTCTGCTCTAAAATGTCAATGAAAAAACTCATAATTATTCAAAATTGCAAGTTTATTGGTTCTTACAAGACAAACGAGTTCTAGTGTCTAAACTTGTGTGACTTTGGATGTTGAAGTGTGGCACTGCATGTCCTCAGCATACTTTTCATAAGATGGTACGTAATTACCTAGTGCTAATCGTATGCATGATGACATATGTTCGTCAGTTAGTCGATTGCGATATTTTGACTTAATTATCTTTATTTCAGAAAATGCAGACTCGCACAAGTAAGTTGACCCAAACATTGCCGTCAGTTGAAGGGCGATTTGCCTTAGATTCGGATATTTATCTTCAGATATAAAACACCAGAATTTTGTATCAGATGCTGTGGCTTTGAGATGTATATCTGATATAATCTGCACTAACTCATTTTCAACAGAACATGAGTCCATGTTAAACTGACTTGCTATTTCAGTAGCTAATTCCTCAATATTTTTACACGAAAAAGGATAACTCATAAATGATGCGATATTTGCCAATTTACTGAAATCATAAAAACGTATTTCGGATTGGCCCAAAATATTTGATAATTCTGCCTCATAAATATCATAATTCAACTGAAGAATCCTTGCTTTCAAAGACGGAAAATTTTTCAGATCCTTTCTTTTCAGTTGATCTATCATAAGTTGCAATTTACTTTTGAATGCGTTTATTGCGGTAATCATCTCAATAATAGTTTTTCCTTTACCTTGAAGCTCCAAATTAATAATGTTTAAATGCATTGTGATGTCTGTCAAAAATGCCAAATCAGTCAGCCATTTTCCGTTTTTCAGCATCTGAGTGTCATCGCCTCTTTCGTCCAGAAAACTGTTATTTCAGGCAATAATTCTTAAAACCTTTCTAGGAATTTTCCACGACTCAACCACCTGACGTCCGTGTGAAGAACTATCTTCCAACTGCAATTTAAAGAGCCGTCGTTGCAAGCTACGTGCACGGATAGAATTCACAATTTTTATTGCAATGCCCATAATCTCCTCCATGTTTAGAACTTTTAAACACAAAACTTGTTGATGTATAATGCAATGGAAGGAGAAAAATGAAGGGAAATCATCATTAGCTCGACACAATGCCACAAAACCGTTTTCGTTTCCAGTCATTGCTGGTGCTCCATCGGTTGTAATGCACACTAGTTTATATATTGGTAGCTTGTAGTTTTTTACAAAATTGAACGTCATATATATCTTCGCCACGGGTCTTTCCTTTCAGAGGAATCATTGTCAAAAACTCTTCCTTAGCCGACATGTCATTGAATACCATTCGAATAAAAATACACAGCTGGGCAGTGTCTGTCATATCGGTGGATTCGTCGAACTGTAAAGAAAAGTATGTACATTCCATGATATCATGTTTTAGTTTATCTGCCATGTCCTGACTCATGACTTCAACACGCCTTGTGACAGTCAGACGAGATAACTGAAGTTCTCTAATAGCAGACATAATCTCTGTTTTATTTTTAAAATCTCCAAATAAAGTCTCACCCGCTTCAATAAATGCTTCCTTCACAACCAATCTATCATCAAATGGTTTCTTGTGTTTCGCCAATATATGAGATATTTTAAATGACGCGATCGTTACAGCTTTTGATTGTTTGGCTGGTCTTGTGAACATGGTTTGTTCTTTTTTCAAACAAGTTATCAAATCACGTACTTTACGTTTTCTTAATTCACTCTGTGACGGAAAATCCTTTTCATAGTTTTTATGAACCGTTTTATGATGCCTCTCTAAGTTCCCACGCTTAGGTATTGCAACTGACGCACGGAAAATGAGACAAATGCACTTATCCTTTACCATACAAAAGAAAAATTCTTCCTCCCAATCGTTATTGAAATGATAAGTTTTACTTTTCTTCGCCGCACTCATTTTGGACTATTTATTAATAAACTTTGTATCGATGTATCGCCTTCAAGTTACAACTCAGACTGACTCCTATTCCTCCAGGCGCAACATTTATATCGGCGCGAACGAAGTCTCGAATGTTCCCGTCAAACACGCCGCCCGAAGTTTCTAGAAAAATCGGCGGGAATCAAAAACGCGGCTTTTCTTTGACAAGTACCGCACGTTCCTTTGATAAAGCCGCCTTTTGCCGCTAGCAGGGGGTTATTACGATAAAAGAAAGTGATGAGGGGGTTATTCTGGCCTAATTGTGGATCGAATAAATTTTAGTAGTTTATTCATTACATTTTGTTTTAGTTACTTAAAACAAAATCTGTGAATAGTTCTATATCGGAATTTTTTTCTCGAGATCGACTCAAAAAGCACTCGCGATCGACTTGTCGATCGCGATCGACCGTTTGAGCACCCCTGCCTTAGAACATCGAAGAACAGTTGGCGATATGAGTCTATTCTAAAAGTACTTTCATGGAAAGTGTTCGATGGATTAGCCCGCTTAATTCTTCCCAGAATGGTGTGCATTCTATTAACACATGTCGCGCTAATACGTCACATCCTTACGAGGTTCAGCTTGTTACTCCTAGTACAACATATTTCAAGCAGTCTTTTATATGGAGAACATCATTCCTTTGGAATGATTTGTCCAAGACTGTGTTTCGGACCGAGTAAAATTTACAATGGTTCAACGAGAATCGCTTCTTACGCAATATGCATCTTGAAGGTGTTTTATCAAATGCAGACAATTAAACTTTAGAAAACTAATAAAAATTTAAATTTCAACAAGTATAAAAATATTCAAAATTATTTAAAATGTTTCACCACAAAAATACCGGTTTGTCACATTTTCTAGAAAAGGTTGTAGAAGAATAAATTATTCTCCAAAAACCATAATAAATATTTTCTTGGAAAGAAACTACGTCACAAAACTATGCCACTTGGAAATATACACAGTTAGGAGAAGAAAGAGGTGCAAAATAGTTAAATTTGAAGTCGAGTATAGAAGCTCGTTGAATGCATAAGTTGTGAATCTTATTACACCTTTTTATTTATTAACGAAATACTTCTAGATATTAGAAATTTTAAAGTTATTTCATTTTCTTAAAAACTTATTTAACTTTTTGAAAATAAAATATTTTTTTGCTAGTAATATATATAGACTTTTAAGCTAACGAATGGTAGTAGTAGAATCCTCATTGTACATTTCATTGCATATCGTCTGTTTGTTAAAGTGCTGCGATTGAACAAGTTGTATTATTATTGTTTAGCGAAATTAGTGCCACTGGGACTATACTCATTTAATGTTCGATAGCCAAAGTACAGTATTTATTAAAATACTCAATTTTAAACTTTAATTTAAATTTTATATATAAATAATCGCAAGGGAAGAATAATTTTTTAAACCTGATCTCATCTAGATATCACTCTTAAAAAAAGCTTTCCATTTATACGACAGATTATCTCGCAACAAGTAGTTTCAAGATCCGGTCATAGACATAATTAAAACTGGACTTTAAAATACAAAAAAAAACCAAGGTCATCTTAAGAGATAATTAAACTGATTTAAAAGTCATTTAAAATACAGTTAAAAATAATAGAACAACGCGACAATAAATGAGTACTTTTAATCCTAGCCCAATAACTTTTCATTTGACTCATTTTTTTTTCATAATACTAATTAGCAAAGCAATTACTTATATGTTATATTAAGCGTACACCGTTTTGTTAGAACATTAAGGAAAGCAAATAGTTAGGTGTTAAAGAGCAATGATATAATACACCATGATAGTATAACTAGATTTGTAAAACTATGTATTTTTATACTCATTATATTATATACTCATTATATTGTATTATATATATATATATATATATATATATATATATATATATGTATATATATATATATATATATATATATATATATATATATATATATATATATATAATACATTAAAATTCCGGGTTTCAATCCACGTTTCGCCCAAAATCTCATTTGGCATTTCGAAGTGCCCTTACTGCTGCTGCTACTCGATACTGTCATCTTGCTGTTGCTACCGCTCGAAGCTAACTAACTTACTTCGAGCGGCACCAGCAGCAAGATCACAGTATCGAGTACTTGAAAATGCCAAATGAGATTTTGGCGAAACGATGTGTAAGTTTATTGTTAGACGAACGGATTGAAACCCGGAATTTTAATGTATGACATTCCACCATCCGTGAAAACCTCTATTGTAACACACATATATATATATATATATATATATATATATATATATATATATATATATATATATATATATATATATATATATATATCTATCTATATATATATATATATATATATATATATATATATATATAACAATCCTAAGTTTAACTGCTGGGAAACGCCCTTATAAGGAGAAGAGATGAGCAATCAAAGATCTAAAGGCTCTAGTATCTGCTTTTTATTTTTATTATCGAGCTTTCGCTGCCTAATGGTAGCTTCTTCTGGATTCTAAAAATGCAAACCAGGTACAGAAAATAAACTAAAACGTTCGTTTTTTAAAACGTGATTAAATGAATTGTACGACTAAATGTGAAATTACTTACAAAAATTTAGCAGTTAGTTCATCTCTGGTGAAGACAATGAAATTTGCATTTTTGTTGGCCAGGTAGTATGCATGATTACACAAAACATGATTAAAAGACACTTAGAGAGTTACACAAATATTGAAAATAAAACTTTGTCAATAAACATTAGTTAAAAACACTTTTTAAAGACAGAAACACAACTGTAAGAAACCATGATGTTGAAATGGTACTCCATTTTAAAATTTTTTGACGTCGAGTTTAGTAACTATTTAGTGATATTTGAGTCCGAACCGGATATTGTTGGTAGTCTATGTCGTCATCAGGTCGACAAAAAAAGAACCATAAAAAGTATTAAAGTTAGGGATGTGGTAAATTTTTTAGGTAGATGCTAATTTTAGATAAATTATTTATTATTAATGATATCTATTTTTTAGTTTTAATTTTATAAAAAAAGGGGGGACTTAAATTTGATGAATGTTACTCTTCGACGAGTTATTTATTATTAATTATATTAATTCTTTAGTTTTATAATCAAGAGATTCATAGGCTAATTTAAAAATTTGAAATCGAAAATTAATACTGGACGTTATTTATTATTAGTGATATTTAATTTTTTATTATGTAATTTTAACAAGAAAATATAGAAAAGTAACTGGTAATAAATAGCAAAAAATGACAGAAAGAGATCAGAAACGTCAACTTTACTAGAAACCAATTTTTTCATAAAGATCGTTCTTTTTTATTGGTTTGGTATAGTTTTGTGTTAGCAAATAAGTATATATGGAGCTCAATCCTTCTATGTCTTTTTTGTGGTTGAGATTATTTTTACAGGTTTTTATGTAACACATTTCCAAGAAACTTCTTCTGAAATAATTAGTCTCAACATCCAGAATGAAGCTGTTGTTATATTGTACTCTGTGATCTGTATTATTTACGTGTAAGCTCAAGCTAGTTGCGTTAGGTTTGTGTTGTTGAAGGAGAAAAATATATTTTCATATAAAAAATAGTACATTCTACAGACAGAAAATTGGCGTCCCAATGGGAAGTGCTATTTCACCAATCCTGGCCGAAATTGTTATGAAATAAACTTCTTTATTTTGTTATTTCAAGGGTTGAATTTGAATTTCCCCTTCTGTTTCAATATGTTGATGACTTGTTAGTCGCTTTTTACCTGCCGGAAGTGTACAGAACACTCTTAACATTTACAATTCTTTCAATCATAAGTTAGTATTTACTGTTGAGGAGGAGACTGACTGTGCTGTTCTGTTTCTGGATACTAGGGTTGTACGCTCAGAAAATAATACAGTCAAACTGGACTGGTATAGGAAAAAATCAAGTTCTGGTAGATATATCCCCTTCCATTCTTATCACCCTATGAAACAGAAACTGAACATTATCAGAGGACTAAAGAACAGAATAGATAAGATTTGCCACCCCTCATTTAAAGAAAAGAATGTAAAACTGTTGGAAGACATTTTGTTGGACAATTACTATCCTAAAGCTCTAATTAAAAAGAATTTTCAAAGACCCCTCCTTCCAATTAATCCAACTGTCACCACTAATGTCGATATTAAGGTAGGAAAGTTACAATACATTGAAGGCCTTTCCCAGTCCTTGTCTTCTCTTTTTAAAAATACAAACATTAAAATTGCCAACTACAACATAAAAAAAATGAATTGTTTTTATAGCAATTTGAAAGATAAAACCGATACTTTACAAAGATCTAATATAATCTATGGCATTCCCTGTCAATGTGGTTTGGTCTACGTTGGACAAACTTCACAAAAGCTCTCTAAGAGATTAGCGTTACACAAAAGTGATAGTAAACACAAACCTAACGCAACTAGCTTGAGCTTACACGTAAATAATACAGATCACAGAGTACAATATAACAACAGCTTCATTCTGGATGTTGAGACTAATTATTTCAGAAGAAGTTTCTTGGAAATGTGTTACATAAAAACCTGTAAAAATAATCTCAACCACAAAAAAGACATAGAAGAATTGAGCTCCATGTATACTTATTTGCTAACACAAAACTATACCAAACCAATAAAAAAGAACGATCTTTATGAAAAAATTAGTTTCTAGTAAAGTTGACGTTTCTGATCTCTTTCTGTCATTTTTTGCTATTTATTACCAGTTACTTTTCTATATTTTCTTGTTAAAATTACATAATAAAAAATTAAATATGACTAATAATAAATAACGTCCAGTATTAATTTTCGATTTCAAATTTTTTAAAATTTTTAAATTAGCCTATGAATCTCTTGATTATAAAATTAAAGAATTAATATAATTAATAATAAATAACTCGTCGAAGAGTAACATTCATCAAATTTAAGTCCCCCCTTTTTTTTATAAAATTAAAACTAAAAAATAGATATCATTAATAATAAATAATTTATCTAAAATTAGCATCTACCTAAAAAATTTACCACATCCCTAACTTTAATGCTTTTTATGGTTCTTTTTTTGTCGACCTGATGACGACATAGACTACCAACAATATCCGGTTCGGACTCAAATATCACTAAATAGTTACTAAACTCGACGTCAAAAAATTTTAAAATGGAGTACCATTTCAACATCATGGTTTCTTACAGTTGTGTTTCTGTCTTTAAAAAGTGTTTTTAACTAATGTTTATTGATAAAGTTTTATTTTCAATATTTGTGTAACTCTCTAAGTGTCTTTTAATCATGTTTTGTGTAATCATGCATACTACCTGGCCAACAAAAATGCAAATTTCATTGTCTTCACCAGAGATGAACTAACTGCTAAATTTTTGTAAGTAATTTCACATTTAGTCGTACAATTCATTTAATCACGTTTTAAAAAACGAACGTTTTAGTTTATTTTCTGTACCTGGTTTACATTTTTAGAATCCAGAAGAAGCTACCATTAGGCAGCGAAAGCTCGATAATAAAAATAAAAAGCAGATACTAGAGCCTTTAGATCTTTGATTGCTCATCTCTTCTCCTTATAAGGTCGTTTCCCAGCAGTTAAACTTAGGATTGTTTGTTGCCAGTGCCCTGTTACTGTCCTTCCTCTTTCTATATATATATATATATATATATATATATATATATATATATATATATATATATATATATATATGTATATATATATATATATATATATATATATATATATATATATATATATATATATATATATCAAGGATTTTTTACAGCTAACGCTGTCTTCCTTCTCTCAGCCTTTGATTCCATCCGTTTCTATCTTCCCAGTCTCCATCTGTTAGACCCCTGTCCTCCATAGCCTCGTGCACTTCGTCTCTCCACGATCGTCTGGGTCTTCCTCTTTTTCTTCTCCCTATAGGGCTCCACTCCGTTATTTTCTTTATCCACCTATTATCTTCACTCCGTCTTATGTGTCCATACCATTTTAATCGTTTTTCTTCAATGGTGTTTACTGCGTTCTCTTTGATGTTCATTCTGCTTCTTATTTCTTCATTTGTTATTCTCTCCATACGTGTCGCTCTACAACATCTTCTCCAATACTCCATCTCTACCGCGTTAATTTTAGATTTATTTCTTTTATTGATCGTCCATGTTTCTGACCCGTATGCCATTATGCTTTGTATTATTGATTAGTATATGCGTGTTTTGTTTCTTTTTGTAGTGTGTTTGTCCCACAGGATCGAATTTAATTGTCTTATGCATGTCCGCGTTTGTCCTAATCTAGCTTTAATCTCTTCTTCTGATGTTGCGTTTTTTGAAATGATGGTTCCTAAATATTTAAATATATCGGTTTCTTTGATTATTGTTTCGTTATCGACTTCTAGATTCTCCACGTTTCCCTCCTTTGTTGTTAGATATTCCGTTTTATCAAAGTTTATTGCTAATCCTGCTTTAGTGTATTCTTCTTTCAGTTTTCTTATCATATAACTGAGGTCTTCCTCATCTTGCGCTATGATTATGTTACTTCGTCGTCTGCGAAACTTAGAGTATATAAGTAATCTTCTCGTATTGGGACTCCCATTCCACTACATTTTTGCTTCCATTTTTTAATGTTTTTTCGAGGTATATTTTGAATAGTGTTGGGGATGTAGAGCATCCTTGTAATAGGCCTTTTAATGTTTGGAGTCTCTTCCCTATTTTATGTCCTATTTTTATGTTCACCGTGTTATTTTCGTAGAGAGCTTTTACTGCGTGTTCTTTGTCAATGCCTATTTCTTTCATTGCGTTCCATAATCATTGTCTTGGTACTGAGTCATAGGCCTTTCTTATGTCTATGAAGGCTAGGTGAACTTCTCTATTCTTTGCCAATTTTTTTCCATTGTTTGTTTTATAGTGTATCTGTGGTATATATATATGATTTTCCGACCGTAAAGCCTGCTTGGTCTTCTCCAATTTTTCCTTTTATATTTTCCTCTATGATATTTTTAATAATTTTTCCATACAAACGTTCCATACTCGATATTATGCTTAGGCGTCTATAGTTTGTGCATATATATATATATATATATATATATATATATATATATATATATATATATATATATATATATATATATATATATATATATGTATATATATATATATATATATATATATATATATATATATATATATATATATGTATATATATATATATATATATATATATATATATATATATATATATATTACTGCTTCAAAAGAAAATGATTCAACGAGCTGTAATATCTCGTAAAAGAAAATGATAAAAAAGAAAAATTGAAATATGACAGGAGGTGTGTCAATGAATGAAAGAGTTTAATGGAATTAAAACTCTATACTTTCAAGCACCCACCATCTCTTTTCTATATTATTTACATCAGTCAATGTTTATATCCCCACTTTTACAGAAGCTTGCAGTAAAAATCAGAAATACTGAAGCAAAATTTGAATCGGTGTTTATTTAATCAAAAAATATTTTTATAGTAAATAATTCATCTGTGGCAATTTTGATAACATCATATAACGTGCTGAAATATCAGGTTCTGTACAAATACCAATTCAACTCCACCACGAATATGCTGCTAATTTGTGCAAAGACAAGTTAATTAAATTTGATGTAACAACAATGCTTTTACTTATCACGCACATTTTTTATGCATTAGACAAAGTAACTTTCGAAATTTGCTGCCAAAATATATAGATTGTAGTAGTAGGGTCTTCAATTTATATTTAACACTCTATTTTACATATGTGTGTTCAATAAAGGTAGAATACAGCTTTTATTTAATTTTTTTATTTATATAAATTTTTTTTTTTTTTATTTTTTAGAGTTATCACCTACGTTATTTCCACTGTGTTTTTTGTATCTAGTTGGAGATGATTTTGTTACGGCAGCATCTGCTCTCCATATTTGTTTCATAAGTGTTGAGAGATATAGAGCCATGAAAAATCCATTGGTTCAAACAAATTTTACGACTAGCGAAGTTGCCATTAAAATTGGCTTAATATGGCTTATATCTTTTATAACAATTATCCCATATATGACATCAGGTATGTATCAAGTGCAGCATTTTGATTCAATAGTTTAAGTTTTTAAGGTTATGCCATAGAATTAAATATACCTTGATACCTCAACTGTTAAATTGTGCCTTGTGTTGATGAGACCCCATCTATTATGAAAAATATGAACAATATTAGGACCAAATTTATAGTTTTTTATGACAAAATGTTTAGCAGGTGGTTTAAAAATTGTTAGAACGTAATTTTAATTGTAACATGACTTAAAGTTTGTTATTGCTCTTCATAGACCGATGAACTTTTGGTTAAATAATTTAATATTTTCTAGTGAGGCATGTTTAAACAGAGATATACTTCCTTCAGAGCGCTATGGGGGCCATCCATTATCGAGTACGTTAAACCATTATTTAAATCGGCACAATGAGAATAAATAGAAGTATGGGTTATATGAACAAAAATTTCTTTGGTTATGCTTAACAATTAAATTCAATACACGAGTAGTATTCCCAAGAATATTTTCCAAATCAAGTGAACAAAATTTTCTGTATTAATAAATAGAAGGTGTTTTAGTATTAAACCGTATAGTTTCGAATCGTATTCCTTCAATATAAGACCAATGCGGGTCCGTAAATATTCCGTTACCTAGATACAGGTCTTAAAAGTTATAATTGAAGTCTAAAAATGACATTTTATGTACATTAACTTCTATCAAATCTAATCGAAATTATAAATGAGGTTTCACTACTTTACAATGAAATTCATAACTTATAATTGGTTTTTTAACTTAGCATTATTTTCTAGCAATTTTGACTCCTCATCCCAACAGTGCTGAATATTGTGCCATTTTATTATCAAACTTTGAATTTTTTGATGCAATCGTATTTATAGAAGGGATAGTGATAATTGTTATGATTGTGACAGTGGTTGTCTCATTTATAATGACTCTTAACCTGTTATATAAGCTACCAAGACAGCAAGAGGAGAATACATTACAAGATGATATAGGATTAGTGGCGAATATGAGTATCAGGTAATCATATAAATATTACAAATCCCTAACAGATATTTAAATCCAAATTATATATATATATATATATATATATATATATATATATATATATATATATATATATATGTATATATATATATATATATATATATATATATATATATATATATATATATATATATATATATATAAAATACATTAAAATTCCGGGTTTCAATTCGTTCGTCTAACAATTTCACATAACGACATTTCACCAAAATCTCATTTGGCATTTTCAAGTGCTCCCGCTGCTGCTGCTACTCGATACTGTGACCCTGCTTCTGCTGCCGCCCGAAGCTAACTGAGAAGCCACGCGACGTGCGGTCGCCGTCTTTTATAGGTCGGCGTCTACGCAGATTGTAGGTAGGGGGGTTGGAAGTGTTCGTCCGAGCATCGGTATTTGCCGGCTGGGTGGTAATTACGGGTTCCGGCGCTATGCTGACTATTGCCTTCTCGAAGTTTTGGTTAATCCTTGGTTTAGCTAGGAGCCTTCTCTGACTATGTGTGTTTTATAATATGAAATCGAGGCTATTTGTTTAGATCCCTCAAAATTGATGTTGTGACCAATATCATGAAAAAGAGCTGATGTTGTCTGTTTGTTTTTGATACTTATTTTATGTTCTTGGATCGTCGCCACATGGGATGCTGTAAAGTCCCTGGATTTCCAGTTTTCTATTGTCCTTAGGGTTACCCAGGATGTCTGCCAGAATGTTTTGTGGTTTGTATGCTGTGCCTATGTTATGTTTTTCTTAGGATCCTATCTGTAAATCTTTTCACATACGGTATTAAGACTCTCTGGCTGAGGTCGCGACTTCTGTCCTTATCTCAGGCAGCGCCTTTCTAATGCTCTCCGTATGGACTAGTCTTTATATCCATTTTGCTTAAAGGCCCTAGTGATTTGTATAATCACTTGCTGTCTCGTGTCTGGTTCGGTGAGTCGGTACGATCTCAATACGAGGGTGATGGCTACCGCGTTATGAGCACATCAAGGAAAGGGAGGCTTTTTTTATTCTACTTCCAAAGTGAAATGTATCCGGTGGTGGATTCTGTTTAAATAGGTCAAGAAGTTGTCTAATTCATTTCGTCCATGGTGCCAAATTATAAAGATGTCATTGACATATCGTTTCCAGAGTTTAGGTTTGTGCGGTGAGTTTTTAAGGGCCTCTGTTTCAAAGTACTTTATATAGAGATTGGCTATTACTGGTGAAAGGGAAGATCCCATGGGCGCTCCAACTGTTTGTTTGTATATCTGACTGTTGAAAACAAAATAGGTATTTTTTAGACATTGTTCTGATAGTTCTACAATATGAGCTGGGAAATGTTCGTTCATTGCTATTTTGTCTGGTGCTTCATCCACTGGAATACTGGGGTAAAGTGAAACAACATCTAGACTTGCCAGAATATCATTTTCCACTAGTTGAATGACTCTGATTATGTTCGTGAGCTGTTCGGAGTTTTTTATTCATGAATCAGCACTTTCAACGGTTGGTTGCATGATCTTTGACAAATATTTTTCTAAGTTTTGTGTAGGTGAGGCCACCGCGCTAACAGTGGGTCTAAGGGGGACGTTGAGCCTGTGTATCTTTGGTAGGCCATACAACTTTGGGGATTGGCTTGATTTCTCTCTTGGAATTATGAGTCTTTCAGCCTCTGGTCCCAAGTTTGCAGCTTTTATTTTAGCCTTTATAGTTTTTTCCAGTTATGTTGTAGAGTCCCTGGTAACTGGCTCGTAGGTATTGTCTTGTAGAATGATTTTTTGTCATGTAGTCTTCGGTATTTGGGACCACTGTGGCATTGCCCTTGTCAATGCCCTTACCATTGCCCTTGCCATTGAAAATGCCAAATGAGATTTTGACGAAACGCCGTGCAAATTCATTATTAGACGAACGGATTGAAACTCGGAATTTTAATGTATTACATTCCACCATCCGTGAAAACCTCTTTAGTAATATATATATATATATATATATATATATATATATATATATATATATATATATATATATATATATATATATGTATATATATATATACATATATATATATATATATATATATATATATATATATATATATATATATATATATATATATACATATATATATATATATATATATATATATATATATATATACATACATATATATATATATATATATATATATATATATATATATATATATATATATATATATATATAGATATATATATATATATATATATATATATATATATATATATATATATATATATATATATATATATATATATATATATATATATATATATATATGTATATATATACATATATATATATATATATATATATATATATATATATATATATATATGTATTTATATGTATACATATGTATATATATTTGCACACGTGCTGCAGGTAAATCTCTAAAGCGCTACTGAGGCGATGCATATGCGGAGAAAGCGATTCATGTTGATAGCTGTAAATGGTACCCCGGTGGATAAATCATTTCAAAGAGATTCCCCCTATAAGAGACTATTGAAAAAAGGGGTAACAAGCTGAACTTCATACAGATGGGGTATTACCATGTCGTGTCTGCCTGTCTGTCCGTCTGTCACACCCGATTTTCTCCGAAGCTATTTGACGTAGAAAGTTGAAATTTGGTACTAATATAGAAATTGATGGCCTCATGAGAGCAGTGTAGTTTTGAAAGTTAAATTTTGACTTAAGGAGTTAATTTTGAAGGGTGAAATCGGAAGTGACCTAGAAAAAAATTTTTTGACTAGGTGTCAAATGAAAGCTTGTAAAAATACGAGTTCAAAAATATATATGTCTTACATACGCACACTTTTCTTTGTATTATTTTGAAAAAAAGTCGCGAAAAATCGTTGTCCACCTGCCTTATCTCGAAAAGTACT
This sequence comes from Pachyrhynchus sulphureomaculatus, assembly GCA_019049505.1. Classification (NCBI taxonomy): domain Eukaryota; kingdom Metazoa; phylum Arthropoda; class Insecta; order Coleoptera; family Curculionidae; genus Pachyrhynchus; species Pachyrhynchus sulphureomaculatus. The sequence continues at coordinate 160,681,852 of CM032449.1, forward strand.
GATTAAAAAATTTTGAAAAAATTCTGGAATATCCTCCTGGGAGTGTAGATTGAATGAAAATTATTACGAGTGCATTACCTTTAATAATTTATCTGGTATATAAAAAAAAATCAAGGTCATCAGTTTTCAGTAAAGATCGGAAACAAACTTTGTTGAAAACTCATTTGAGGTGTATTTTGTGAAGTCACTGATCATTTTATACCTCCGTAACAAAAATTTTTATTTCAAAAGCACTCAACATACGGAATATTAATTGCGGAAGTTCAAATTGCACTTGACCGATTTTTAAAATTTAACGAGTATACAAATATGTAATTATTTATTTATTAGATAGATAGATATATTAGATAGGCGATTACTATACATTGGGTATTTCTATACTCAATATTTTATCAGGTTTTTTTAGATTAAGATTTAATTTAAACGTATTTCCGCAAAAGTACATATAATTACGAGTATTTTAAAAAAAAATATATATTATTTTTTGCTATTATACGTAGTTGTACGGCTAACTTTTCGTACGTATTTCCGTAAAAGTACATATAATTACGAGTATTTTAAAAAATATATTATTTTTCGTTATGATACGTAATTGTAAGGCTAATTACTTAAAAAAAAAAATTCTCATTGTGTGTCGCCTCGATTTTTGCAACGTTAAATTCTACCTGGTTACTGGCACTCCAAGATAGAATTTTTTCCAGTTCCTTCTTATGTTGAACGACTTCCTGCCTTTCTGTGGATGAGTAGCAGATGCTCGAGTATTCAAAATGGCTAAAGAAATAAGTGTACTGTCATCTGCAAAAATGTAGATAAAACTGCTAATCTATTTCAGCATATCATTAGTGTAAATGAGAAAGAGGAGACGGTATGAAGCCCTGGAGCACACCGGAGTTGACAGTGAAGGTGTTAGATAAAAATCCGTCGACCGCCACTAGTAAATAACGCTGTCTGAGGAAACACGAGGGCCATAAATAGAATTTTTCAGACATACCATAGGAGCATAGTTTAGCCAATAATCCGTAATGACAAACACGGTCTAATGCCTTGAATATATCAAGTGCAACCGCTCGAGATTCTTCGAAGTGTTCAATTGCGTTGTTCCCAACATACAATACATTATTTAGAAGATCTCCTATTGATCTTTGTGTACGAAAGCCATATTAATGATCCCTAATAATATCAAATCCTACAAGATATTTTAAAAGATGTTAATTGATAGCCTTTTCCATGATTTTTGATAATATTGAAAGCAGTGCGATTGCAGGGTAATTGTTTGGCAAGGTCTTCTTGCCTTTTTTGGATAGCAGCTGAACTGTACCACATTTCCTGCACGAAGGAAATATTTCCTTTTTATAGAATAAATTGAAAAGTCTACGGAAAACTTATGTTAATTCTTTCTCGCATTTTTTAGTACTATGGCAGCTATTCCGTCAGCGCCAGATGCGCTTTTTTGGTGTAATATGAAAGTTTCGGGGCTCCAGGCCAGAGAGAACGCTTCTGACAAAAAACGCCTAAGCCGGAAATAGAACTCATATCCAGAATAGAAAGAGTTGTCTGTACTGTTCGATGAACGGATCTTGGTTTTACAAGGAGCGAGTACATGAGGTTTATTAGATTGCCGGTGTTGGTACGCTGAAGTTATGTCCTCCTATGTTACAAAAATTTATTTTAAAATTTTAAACGCATATTGTCGCCACCGAACCAACCCCCACCTGGGAATCAGAACGGAAAACTCTAGAGTTTTGATTATGCCATATATATATATATATATATAACAGTAAAGACACCAACCATAAAATTATATACAAAAATATAAAAAGAAGATCACTGAAAATAAGAGCGTAACATGAGAAAGAAAATGAAGTTAATAGATTCCTGTATAGGCTTTACAAGATCAACAGAAGCCTGGAAGCTAACTAAGTCGCTGAAAATAAACCCCAGAAACAAAACGTATCTCCAGCCAATTCAATTAGGCGAATGGCAACGACACTATACAAACGAACTTACCGAAGACAGAGAAAAATATACAGTAAACTCTCCTGGACCTTATAATATACAAGGATAACACATGGATGTTACTGAGGATGTGATCTGCAAAGCTACAAAATGAATGAATAACAAAAATCTGCTGGACCAGAAGGACTACCTGCAGAGCTGTTAAAAAAGGGTACTGAAAAGTTAATTAAATACCTAAAAGAACTGCTTACCAGACACGTTAACGGAGATATAATACCAATAAGCTAGAAGGAGTCTTGGATAACACCAATCCATAAAAAAGGTCCAAGAGACAATTGTGCAAATTCAGGCGTATCTCCATCACTAGTACCATGAGCCGCCTATATGGAAAAATATTGCGAAATATAATAGAGGAAGAATTTGGACTTCAAGAGATCGAACAGCAAGCTGTTTTTCGAGCCGATAGACCTTGCGTTGATCACATTTTCAGTCTGATACAGGTAAATGAAAAAAGAGTCGCTATAAACAGAGAAGTTCATCTATTGTTTGTGGATCTGACCAAGGCATACGATAGTGTACCGGTACAGAAGCTTTGGCAGGTCCTAAAACAATCTCCTGTAAATAACACCGTAATAACAGCTGTCAAGCAACTATACAAAGACTCATTATCAAGAGTTAAAATAAGAAACACCTTGTCAGGTAACTTTGAATTCACCAAAGGTCTTAGACAGGCATGCTGCTTCTCCCCCCACATTATTTAAAATATATTTCGATGAAATGTTAAAGAACTGGAGTAGAGCGTGTAGCGGAATGGGCCTACAATTGAACGAGGATACAACGCCGTATACCCTTCATTTCACGGATGATTAGGTTATGATGGCTCAGGATAAGAAGGATTTGGAATTTATGGCTCGAAGACTGATTAAAGAATATGAAGAATGGGGCCTATTGGTGAACACAACAAAAACCCAGTATCTACATGTTGGAAGAAGTGGCTGCCGGTCGCTCGGTGACGTGGTACTTTGCTACTATGCAGAAGGTCGATGGTTCAATCCCATAGGTCGGTATACTTATTTATTAATGTATTTAAGTATATTGGGCCTGACCACGTACATAGGTAGTAGTTGTTTGCAGAAATGAAAATGACGTCCGTGGCAGCACTACCGCGTTGTTTAAAAGGTGTCGTGAAATATAAAAATGTATGCGTCGGCAGTTGGACAACGTTAACGGATATTACGACATCCTCGTTGATATCCTTGGAATACAGAAAAAGGGTAAAATCCCTACTGAGGCGGGTAGGTGAGTGATAAACAAAAAAAAAAAGAGATAACAGAGGATTTTCAAGTAGACCAACAGATTGTAATTAATTCGTGTATGGAGTACACATACTTGAGAACAAAATGGAATATAAAGGTCGCACAGAAAAAGAGATAGAATATCGTATTATGAAAGAAAAAAAAGCTATTTGAACTCCGTCATCTGATATAATCAAATCTCCCGATAGCGAAAATACCTGATATACCACACGATTTTCATGAGCATGATTCTCCATAGGTGTGAAGCATGGCAAATGAACAGAACACTATAGCGTATCTATTGGCGCTAGAAATAGACTTCTGGCGAAGTGCTGCAGGCAAGTCAAGACTAGAAAGAATATAAAATGAACGTATAAGAGAAATCATGAAGGTCGATAAAACAATAACCGATTAAATAGACAGAAGGCGACTAAAGTGATGTGGCCATGTAAAAAGGATGGACGAAGAATGTAATCAAAAGCAAATTTTGAAATAGACATCGGCATGAAGAAGAAAAGGAGGAAGACCAAAACCAACGTTGATAGGAGAAATACAAAGAGCATTGTCTGACCGGAATTTAGAGCCCGGGGATTGGAAAAACCAAAGAGGTTGGAAACTAGGAATCGGATGGCGTAGGAGCCTATAAAATCGGTATTAATAATAATATATGTGTATGTAAAAAAGCCAACCAGTAAAATTAGAACATGGATCTTGATTTGGCATTTATAGATCCTTACGGTACATGACTACTGTTTTCAATTACTTTTTCCGTTATTACTCCTCTTCCAATGGCGAAAATTCTTAAATAAAATAACGTGTACTTGTTCGAACCTTTTGTATTTTAAAGACGTTTCATTACTCCAGACTTTATAATCATCTTGTATATTTAATTTATTTCTAATTATTTATTTTTTAGGTCTGAAGATAAGTTGCAGTTGTCCCAAGAAAACAAAACAACTTTTACAATAGTTTGGATGGTATCATTTGCCTTCATAATATGTATGATGCCCTACACATGTCTTAACCTATTTTATTTCTTTTTTCCCGCTATTATAATCCCACCAATTATTTTAGAAATATCAGCATATTTATTATATGCAAATTCTCTTATTAATCCATTTATTTACACATTATGCCACAAAACTTTCAGAAGAAATTTTCAAAATTTGATTCAATTTAAATACAAACAAATTTAGCCAAACTAAACTATATTGGAATTTTGAAATTTTCGGCACAATAACACCACACAACAGTAATCACAAATGCCCCAATGTGGTCAACATGAAGCGCGGATCTGTACAAAATATCTAGTATTCTGGTGATAAGTTAAACTAAATTAATAATTACAATCTACTTTGAAAATCAATAAGTTTGTAGAAGTAATGTATCCGCAGTGAATTAAGATTTATGTTACATTTTAAAAATAAAAATCCTGAAATTTTTCTTTTACAACGTTGTAAGGAGCTACATTATTTTAAGGAAGCCAAATAATTAGGTAATATTGCCAACTATTTTCGAAATACTGAATTTTAAAGATGAGATTTGCTTAATGATATAATTAAATTTAAATATGTGTGATATCTAAGGCCTGTTCACAGTTGTTCTTGGAGCTTTCTTAACCCTTTAGTATAACTTAAGTAATATATTTTTTATTTTACAAACCAAAAAACACTACTTGATATCCATTTAAAAATTTTAAAGGTCAGAAATTACCTTGAGACATCTTTTATAGTATTTTTAAGTTTTATTTTAGTTATGTATAATTAACTCTAATTAAGTATTATATTTAATATTACATTTGATATATGTTTATAAATTCACAGTGGAAACGTGACGTAAATGTAAAAATACTAAATAGTTTAGGGAAGTTTCGAAGTATCAAGTTTGAAATATAAATTTTGAGATATACATGAATTTTATTATGACTCAGAAAATAACTTCTATTGACACGAAAGGTATCAAATTGTCTATAGGAAATTCTCTAAAAACTAATCGGGAATCGCCTAACTTATGATAAGAAAAATTAAAAAAAAATACCCTACAAAAATGGGTTATTAGACACCATGCAGAAGATACCTAATGCGTTTCACTTTTTATTTCAACTACTAAATTAAAACTATATCTTCAAATGTTCCCATTTAATAGTTATTGTCATAACTTCTTCAAAAAAGTCTGAAGACTCAAAAGATTCATAGTATATAACAGTATAAAACAAAATTGTCTATTGAATGCTATTATCTGAAAATAACAAAAAAATTCTTTGGAACTAGTCCAAAAAATTAAATTGTTACACATAACAATTTCTTCTTTAGAGAAAAAGTAAGGATAATAATAATGCTTTCATTATATTCAATAAGTAATCTTATTATTATTTAAATACTACAAACTAATTAACCAATTTAAAAATTTTGTCTTTTTATTCAAGAAAAAGTGTATTTTTATATAAAATGTAATGAAATTCCACGTCTTTTAAAAAATCGACAAGGTATAAAAGGTAATAAAAATTGAATTTGTGTTTGGTACATGGTTGCAAGAAATAACTACTGATACTCAGTGCAGTCAAAGAGTTCCACCCGAGATCATATGGATACAAAGGACATTTCTTTTGAGGAAAAAAAACAAACGTTAACAACGATTGTGCTCATAGCATAAAAAGCGCCACTCAATAACGAGGACAGGGCCCCTTGATCAAAAAAATAGTGTCTCGTACACTGGACAACTGAAGGCTTTGAGCCTTCCTAATCCAGTAAGCATAAATTCGATTACCATGGGGGAGAAACGGGACTTTTCACAAAAAAGAACTTGACTGCTTTACAGCTGATACGTACATAGTATCATGGTTGAAACAATCTCTAAAATTTGACAGATCACAATGTTGCAGTATATTTCAATCAATTATTGAACTTTTTCTCATGGCTAGTGATAAAACTGACAATAACGTTAACTCTTAAAGGTCGGAGAAGTCTTAAAAAACACACTAGTTTAACGAGAAAATGCAATAATGTGTTCTTTATTTTTTAAGTTATTGCATACATATTTAATACAGTATAAGTAGTAATTGCATACATATTTAATACAGTATAAGTAATACGAGTACTAAAGTGTCAAGGCGTTCAATTTTTATTATTGTTTTAAAAGTTAAACAACAAGCATATATATATATATATATATATATATATATATATATATATATATATATATATATATATATATATATGTATATATATATATATATATATATATATATATATATGTATATATATATATATATATATATATATATATATATATATATATATATATATATATATATATATATATATATGTATATATATATATATATATATATATATATATATATATATATATATATATATATATATATATATGTATATATATATATATATATATATATATATATATATATATATATATATATATATATATAAATATATATATATATATATATATATATATATATATATATATATAATATATATATATATATATATATATATATATATATATATATATAAATATATATATATATATATATATATATATATATATATATATATATATATATATATATATATATATATATATATATATATATATATATATATATATATATATATATAATATATATATATATATATATATATATATATATATAAATATATATATATATATATATATATATATATATATATATAAATATATATATATATATATATATATACATATATATATATGTATATGTATATATATATATATATATATATATATATATATATATATATATATATATATATATACGTTCTCTAAAGATCGGGTCAGATGCAAGCTGGAGGTAGAGAACAACCCGATCGAACAGGTTATACCGTTTAATTATCTTGGCGTAAACCTATTAAGCAGCCACAATCCAACAAACGAAATAAGACCTCAAGTTAATAAAGTCACCCTCATATCTGACGCACTACGGGACGTCGAATGGAACAACAAATTATGACTACTAAAAGCAAAGTAAAGGTATACAAAACATGCGTAAGGCCTGTACTAACATTCGTTATAGAAACCACAGCAAATAACAAATCAAAAAAAATTCTGAGATCGGCGGAAATGAAAACACTAAGAGCAATATCAGGAAAGACACTATGAGACCGGATAAAAAAGAGATATACGATAGTCATGTGCGGTCCTTGACGTGGTGAGATGAGGAAGACAGAGGCGACGATTCTGGCGTAACCATGTCAAGAGAACGAACCCAAACAGAATAGTAACGCTAACTCTGGAAGAAAAACGACGCCCGCCGGGAAGACCTCCCAAGAGGTGAAGCTGGCATTTTGGATCCCAAGGGACTCCATAAGGCCCTAGAAGTTAAACAGACCAATGGTCTAAATCTAGGATGAAGAAGAAGTTTTAAAAATTAAAAAACGGTAGCACACAACAACGAAATTTTTGTTTGTACCAAAATATAAAGAAAATAGATGTTAACAAAACAATGAGTTAATGAATGAAGACAGTTTAGAAAAATTTTACCCAGTGGTTTCAAAATAATGTTTTATTTACCAGCCATTAGCCAAGAATATCCAACTGTCCCTAATAATATATTCGCCCATGTCAGCTTAAACACGGGAGTTTCACGGTTTCTTAATATCACCTCTGACACCTTCGTTTCGTCAGTTAGATATGTGCTACAAATTTTTTCTGAATTCATTTTTTTTCAGTGTAAATTTTGTAATGATGATACTCAATACTCAACAGGAATTCGAGGGCAGATTCAACCTTATTGACCTTCACCAAACCAACAACTTGTTTAGAAGCAAATTATGGTTTATGTGTATAATGCAAATTGCTTGGGACTCTGAATGTTGTCTTAGACCTGATGTTTCTTGACACGTTGCTATACCCTCAGTTATTCATGTTCATAGTCATAATAAGAGATATAGGAATATTAGACACCTTGTAAGCAGCAAATTTTGGTTATGTTTTTACGTTTATAAAATTATTTATAACAAAATTTTTGTTTAAAATCCTTGTTTGTTTTTTTCTTTCTTTTAAATTTTCGTGAAGCCACCAATAAAAACAATTGTTTTACAAGATTACTGGCAGAGTTTACGTTTTCACTACCAGATTATATTATGAAATCCTTCACTATTATACTAGGGGTTTCAAAATATGGAATTTGGCGTCACATAAAAAAATTTAATTAAATAAGACCCATAAAATAACTTTTAATTAGCATAAAATCAACAAATCTTGCATAGAAAATGTCAATAAAAAAATTGGGTAAAATTGCAGCTATAGAAAAGTAGCTTCCTAAGAAATTAAAAATATTTCGCTTTTCGGTCGAATTAAAAGATTTTTATTACAGAAAGGTTTCCATTTTAATAATAAGTTTTTTACTTCATGGTCCCCCACCCAATTTACAAATGAGAAGGTTTTAAGACAAAATAAATTCCATCATACTAGTTTGACGACGAGTGAATACAAACATTTAATTGATTTTTATGCGTTACAGTTTGGTCTTTAATTAGAATGCGAAATGTTGAAATCTAAATGCATTTTATTAATAATAATAAGTGATGAGTAAATAAGCAGTTATATTTGCCATTTTAGCTAAAATTAGGTCCTTATAACAAATATTATTTGTATAACTACTGATGAAACTAATATTAAGTGCAAGCAAGTTTTTCTCCCATTAAACTTAATAATTTATTGTAAGGACTGTTCTCCTTTCTTCTCAAAAATAACCGGTCAAGTGCAAGTTGAACTTGCGCAATTAGTGTTCCGTACGTTGATTGCTTTTCAAATAAAAAATTTTGTTATAGAAGTATAAAATGATCAGTGACTTCACAAAGCACACCCCAAATGAATTTTCAACAAAGTTTGTTTCCAATCTTTACTAAAATCTGATTACCTTGAAATTTTTATTCTTTTTATATATCAGATAAATTATTAAAGATAATGCACTCGTGATAATTTTCGTTCAATCTACACCCCGTGGAGAATATTCCAGAATTTTTTCAAAATTTTTTGAAGAGTACTTTTCGAGATAAGGCGGTTGGACAGCGATTTTTCGCGATTTTTTAAAAATAATACGAAGAAAAGTGCGCGCAAGTATTACATTATGTACATATTTTTTACTTGTGTTTTCACAAGCTTTCATTTGACACCACACTCGATTACCTAGTAAAAAAATTTTTTTTTCACTTCCGATTTCACCCCCCAAAACTAACCCCTTAAGTCAAAATTTAACTTTCAAAACTACATGGCACTGATGAGGCCATCAATTCCTGTATTATTACCAAATTTCAACTTTCTATGACAAATAGTTTCGGAGAAAATCGGGCGTGACAGACGGACAGACAGACGGACAGACACCGAAGTGATCTTATAAATGTTCCGTACGGACCACTAAAAAAAATAACAATCGACACTTACTTTACTAACAATAAATGAATTAAAGCTTCTTTTTAGAGATCACTAAAAAAGACAATATTTTGTTGACGATCTAAAAAATATCCATAATTATGCCTCAGCATCCTAAATCCATCTTAAAAAATAAAATACTAGTAAATAATTTAATTGCTTCAATAGGGAATTTTTTGCTTCGTAAATCGTAAAATAATAATAACAATAATTCTTAACACCTACACAATAGGAAATAAATATGCAAAAACCGGTTTAAAAATCAATTATTCGTATGAAATATGCAAGAATTTAGCAGAAAACTTGAGAAAATTCACCATGAAAGAATCTTTGGAATTCTATTAAGGAGCGACTATGAATTATTTCAAAGACGACAAACATGGCAACATCAAAATTCTTTTAAATTATTATTTAGCAAACATTTTTTAAAAGGCTAGACACGTTGTTGCATAATACATAGATATACCTATATAATTTTAACATAGATAATATTTGTCCCCTATCTCATCCAAAATAAAGGGTGTTTCAACAAGCGATATCATTTTAAATTACTGGAAAAATTTTCATGATATTTTTATTTAAATCCAAAGTACAAACCATGCGATTAATGATGGAATACAATACCTGCCAAATAGTCGCCTCGGCTCTTCACGTACAGGTAGTCATTCTTTTGAAGAAATTTTCCACCATATTTTTACACAGTTGTGGTTCTATTTCGCGAATTTCTGCTTTGATATTGTCTTTGAGCGCTTCAATCATTTCTCGAGCATTGGAGTGGACTTTATCTGTAACATAGCCCCAAAGAAAAAAGTCTAAGGATGTTAAATCGCACGATCTGGGTGGCCAGTTGAAGTCAGCATTTCGAGAAATTACATGACCAAGAAACTTTTTGCGTAATAATTCGATTGTTTCACCACTTGTGTGGCATGTAGTACCTTCCTGTTGAAAATAAAGGTCATACGCATCCATAACATCTACATCAAGTCAGCGTGTCACGGTAATGCACACCATTCACAGAAAAGGTCACCCCAGCTTTATTTTCCAAAAAATACTGTCCAATGACATCGCCAGCCGAAAAACACACCAAAGTACCACTCGTTGTGAATGGAGAGTTGTTTAACCATTTCTTCTGGGTTTTCGGAGCCCCAGATGCGACAGTTTTGCTTATTTACGTAGCTAGATGAAAATAAGCCTCGTCACTCAGAATAATTTTATTGAAAAAATTGGGGTCATTTTCTTGCATTTCCAACCCTCAATTAACAAACGTATGGCGTAGTCCATAATCTGCCGGTTTTAATTCTTGTGTCAGCTGAACTTTGTAAGCTTTTAGATCGAGATCTTTGTAGAAAATACTGTGCAGGCTGGTTGTGGATACGCCCAATTGCTGTGAACGTCTTCGCAACACTTTCAGCTACGGTAGTAATATTTTCAGGTGATCTGGCTGAGCGAGCCCGGGTTGGGTTTGTTCAAATTTATCGATTAAATTCACAATTGCTGGACGAGAAGGCGCTTCATTTCAGCCGAAAGCAGTACAAACTTTGTCCGCGAAATTCTCACCATTTTTGTAGTGAATTTTTATAGTTTCATTGCATTGTTCAACGGTATATCGTTCCATTTTCGAATCCTCAACAGCACCAGCAATATTAAATAATCGTGGCGGCCTCAAACAACAGCGTTAAAAAATAGCGTGTCGTAAGCGTTAGTAAGAAGTGCAATGGACTTATGGTTTTACATATTTCATAATGTAAATATTACATATCCAAGTGAAAATTTATAGAAAGTCGAGAAATTTGCACATGCAAAATGTCCAACAAAGATCCCATGAATGCTATATTCCATGCCTTTTCTCCTACGACTATAATTTCTGAGCCTATACTCTTTATCAGGTAGGCTTTAGGCAACGCTATCGATCGTGCAGATCCAAGTACCGTGGAGAGTTACGTTGGAATGATTCTCGCTGGCTTATAGCAATCATGGTACCTTAAATAAACGAAATATTACTCGTTGGGCAAGATACAGACAGTTGCGCCATCAGTTGAGATTTTCGAACTTCAAAAAAATGCTCAACTATATAAACCTAACATTGTTAGGAAGCATAAACTAAATCGATATTCCGAAATAAAATTTCGGAATATGGTTTGTTACTTGATTGCTATAAGCCAGCGAGAGTCATTCCAACTTGACTCTCCACGGTACTCGAATCTGCACGATCGATACCGTTGCCTAAAGCCTACCTGATGAAGAGTATAGGCACAGAAACTATAGTCGTAGGAGGAAAGGCATGGAATATAGCATTCATGGGATTTTTGTTGGTCATTTTGCATGTGCAAATTCTCGACTTTATGTTGTGACCAATCAAGTGAATGGATTTTTGCAACATACGAGGTTTAAATTCGAACATAAATTCAGTGCACCAACACCTGCAATCAAATAAACCTCATGTACTCGCTCTCTGTGAAACTAAGGTCAGTTCATCGACCAGCACAGTAAACTATCTTTATCCTGGGTACGATTTCTATTCCCGATTTAGGCGTAACTTTGGAATCTGTCTTTATGTCAGAAGCGACCTCTCTTGCCAACGAGAAGAGGCTCTGGAGCCCCCAAACTTTGATGTTATGTGGTTAAAAATAACGACTCAACCAACCACAAGGTTCGTCTGTATCCTCTATTGACCACCAAGTGATACAAACTTTAGAACAATTTTCGCTTCTCTTGCAGACACCATAGATCATTTACAAATTAACTATCCAAATGCCGAAATTGTCATCCTGGGCGACTTTAATGTCCACAACATCAACTGGCTTAAATATTCAAATACTACCGACGAACAAGGTCGTGAAGCCGAATCATTTTCAATCAGTTGTGGCTTGACTCAGCTTATTGATGAACCAACACGGATCCCTGATCGAGACGGAGAGTTCGCCAGTCTTCTTGATCTGTTTTTAACCACCAATCCGGAGATTTACACGGTCAGCGTAAATCCGCCGTTAGGTTCTTCCGACCATAAACTACTTTCGACATCGAGTATTCTACCAATCAGTGACAGAGAGGCGCCCAAACCGCGCATGATTTGGCACTACAAATCTGCTAAATGGGAAGATCTCATGGAATATTTTCGAACTTTCCCTTGGTTGGACCTTTGTTTTCGATCCGACGACCCATCTGACTGCGCCAGGGAGGTTTCCGATGTTATTTTGGCCGGTATGGATGCTTACATCCCTTTTTCGAAGAAATGCCCTTCCAACGGCAAGCCTTGGTTTGACCTAAAATGCAAAGAAGCTGTTGCTTCTAAACATCTTGTATACCGACAGTGGCGTGAAGATCCTAACACATAAATCGTAACATCTTTGTTCGTGCCAGGAACAGATACAAAGAAATTATCGACGAAACCAAGGAGGTACACAATCAACGGATTAGAAACAAACTTCTCGCTTGTCCCGGCAATTCTAGGTCCTTTTGGTCAGTCGCTAAGGCAGTTAGTCAAAATTTCACCAAATCCACCATACCACCACTCACACGGCCAGATAATTCTATTGCAACGACACCTGTTGAGAAAGCGAACTTGTTGGCTGAACTCTTTGCTTCACATTCTACTGTCAATTTCCAAGGAAAAACACCACCTACTATTCCTATAGTGCAGTCAAGGATGCCCGATATTGTCTTCAGACAGCGTATCATAAAACGTATTTTGATGAAGCTAGACACCAAAAAGGCTTCAGGCGCTGACGGAATACCTGCCATAGTTCTCAAGAACTGTGCGAAGGAACTAACACCAGTTTTCTGTAGACTTTTCAACCTATCCTACAGAAAGGGAATATTTCCTTCCTGCTGGAAATGTGCCACAGTTCAGCCGATACCTAAAAAAGGCAAGAAGACCTTGCCAAATAACTACCGACCAATCGCACTACTCTCAATAATATCGAAAGTCATGGAAAAGGCTATCAATCAGCATCTTCTAAAATATCTTGAAGGATTCAACATTATTAGTGATCACCAATATGGCTTTCGTAAAAATAGATCAACAGGAGATCTTCTGACTTATGTAACGCATGTTTGGAACAACGCAATTGAACACTTTGGAGAATCTTGAGCGGTTGCTCTTGACATATCCAAGGCATTTGACCGTGTTTGGCACGATGGGCTGTTGGCTAAGCTACGTTCTTATGGTATGTCTGAAAAGTTCTGTTTGTGGCTCTCATGTTTCCTCAGAAAGCGTTCTTTACGAGTGGCAGTTGACGGATTTCTTTCTAACACCTTCACTATCAACGCCGGTGTGCCCCAAGGTTCCATACTGTCTCCTACTCTCTTCCTCATTTATATTAACGATCTGCTGGAAAAGACCGAGAATCCAATCTACAGCTTTGCAGATGACAGTACACTTATCTCTTCATTCGCTTTGAACGCTCGGACATCGACTACTCAGACGAATATCCGCAGACAGCAGGAAGTTATTCAACTTAACAAAGACCTGGAAGAAATTCTATCTTGGGGTGACAGTAACCAAGTGGAATTTAACGCTACAAAAACCCAGGCGGCAGTTTTTTCTAAAAAACTTAACGTTGCAGAACCCGACATAGTTATGTCTGGGCACTCCATCCCTCTAACATCGTCACTCAATCTGTTAGGCGTTAATTTGGGAGCAAATATGTCCTGGCATGAACATGTTGCAGGCATAGCAAGAAGAGCTTCTCAAAAGTTGGGAATATTGTTTCGAACCAGAAAGCTTTACACTCCACAACAACTGTTAATTCTTTACAAAGCTCAAATTCGACCAACTATGGAATACTGCTCCCATGTTTGGAGCTCCGCTCCCAAACATACACTGCATTTGTTGGATTCTATCCAGAGAAGAGCTGTTCGTCTGATTGGACACCCGGAACTGACCGACGGCCTTGATTCGCTGGAACATCGAAGAACGGTTGGCGACTTGAGCCTATTCTACAAGTACTTTCATGGAAAGTGTTCGAAAGATGTGGCCCGTTTAATTCCTCCCAGAGCGGTGCATATTAGAAGTACACGTCGCGCTAATGCTTCACATCCGTATGACGTTCAGCTTGTTACTCCTCGTACAACGCTTTTCAAGCAGTCTTTTATATGGAGAACATCATACCTTTGGAATGGTTTACCCAGGACTGTTTCCCATCGAGTACAATCTACAGCGATTCAAGAACAACGTGAATCGCTTTCTCCGCACACATGTCGCTCCTGTAGCGCTTTAGGGACTTCCCTGTAGCACGTGTGCTAGACCCATAAAAAAAAAAAAAAAAAAAAAAAACATATTCCGAAATTTTATTTCGGAATATCAATTTAGAAAAGTTATATAAAAAATAATTCAATAAAAAGGAAATCGGAGAGTTATTTCGAATATATTAAATTATCGGAACCCTTTCAGAGTTCTTAGGGTAGAGGACTACGTCAGGTTTCAATTTGAAATATATCTGAAGCCCTTTCCATGCTCAACTTTAGATGTTATCAGTATATTTCCATAAAGTAAGTATTACTCGTATTTAAGATATCGACTCTGAAGTACTTGGAGTAAAATATTCTTTAATACTCGTATAATAAAGTCAAACTTAGTACTAGGACCACATGTTGGAAGGAAAGTACTGGGTTAATCAATTTACAAATTTCTTGCATTGTAAGAAAAGAAGAATTGCATTTCAGTCAAGAATGGTATTTTTTAACCTTTACAACTAATGATCAAAAAACCGGCAAGTGAGATAAATTCTTCAGGTGAGAAAACCACTATAGGCATATACTCCAGACACGCCAATATTCAGGAATTTACTAAACTTCAGCCTAATTAGGTGTATCTCAAGAGACTTTTTAAGTATAACTGCTGCTTATAGACTGACAAGTTAACGTTAACGTCCGGTAACCATTACCATTTTTACATCTATATGAGTATCTTTTGCAGGCAGCGGACAAAAAACAATTAAGTAATCCTTGGAAATTAATATATAATGTTAATAATTCAATATATTTATAATTTTACCTATACATTTATCATTTAAACAGGTTTGCAAAACAGGAACTATTGTTTAAAATAAAATATCCAATGTAGTTTATCGAGAGAACAAAAAACAAATAATTTAAAGTTAACGCAAATATTTTTCAACCATATGGTATCTCGGCCATAAATTAATTATTAACGTTCAAACTGTACCCTCTTAGAGACATTTTAATAAAAATGAAGGTAAATTAGGTCAGATGGCAAATGATCACTTAATACTAAATTGATTACAAATTAAAGTTATACATTATATTATCTACGAAAATTCTTGGATATTGAAAAATCCTCAGATATATACTTGGATATTGAAAAATCCTCAGATAGGTATAGATACAAAATAATTTTTTTTTGAAACATGAAAGCGTAAGTCTCATTAGCACTTACGGTTAAAAATATATTTTTTTTTTTTTTTATTGGTTGGGTTGGTTAAAAATAATAACAATTTATAAGACACAAAAGATTAAGTGCGTACATTCCTGCCTAGACTACTGCGGAACTTACTTCATACAGTTCCAACAACAAAACGAAGTAGTTAAGGCAATCACAAATCAAGAGGTTTCAACTGCCAATTAAACACGGGGAACTGTACTTCTCCAAAACTAGATTCAGTCAACAAGGCTTGCTAAAAAAGTTCTCGAGCAAAACCTGGTGAAACGTTGTACTTCTTTTATGTGAGTTAATTTGTAAAAATTCGCCTAAATTGTAGCAGAACAACTCATGGTTGTTGCATCATGGTAATGCACCATCGTACAATGCCATAATTATTCGTAACTTTTTAAGTAAAAATGAAGAAATTACCGCTATGCAAGCCCCATATTACCACCCCGTGCTCACCGTTGTAAATCTCTAGAACGCTAAACCGATTTGTGGATGGCTTGTCGAAGCAGAATGATACTTAGTTCAAAAAGGGTCGACTTGACCCACCCTAAAAACTATGGATCCATCACATGCTTAGCTCTTGTTAAATATCATAAAATCATTGTCGGAAAGTATTCCACACAACATCTCACGAAATTATTCTTCATCAGTTAGGAAGCCTCCTTTAATTAACGCCATACAACGTCTGATGCTACTTTGGAAAACTAAAATTACCATTAAATCAGGTACTCAAGAAGTACTAACTGAGCCGGTAGTTTTTACTCATTACACCCATTTTTATTTTATATTCCGCAGCAGCTTCTTCTAAATGCTATACGCCAAACCTGTAGGTACAATTGTGGTCTACCAGGAAATTGTAGACATAAAATCACTTTTCTCTTTTATTTACATGACCTCAAACTTCATACTGCTTCAGAACGAGACCTACATCAATTAATTTGGATTAGATAATTATGCGTTATCATACTGGACAAACGATGATATCGTGAATATCCACAAATGTGTAATTATCACACAGAAACATTCTACATTCACTCAATAGTTTCCCGTATATTTAAATAATATAAATATAATAAATCTAATTAACCTCAATAGGGCCCCATGTGTTCCGGAAAATAAATAAGTTATTATAGCTGCTTAAATATTGAATTTTTTATCTGGAAACCAGTTGTAAATAGTAAAATAAAAATAAAAATAAAACCGGTCAAGTGCAAGTTGAACTTGCATAATTAGTGTTCCGTACGTTGATTGTTTTTAAAATAAATATTTTTGTTATGATGGTATAAAATGATAAGTGACTTCACAAAACACACCCCAAATGAGTTTTCAACAAAGTTTGTCTTTCTTTACTGAAAACTGGTGACCTTGAAATTTTGTTTTTTTATATACCAAATCAATTATTAAAGGTAATGCACTCGTGATAATTTTCGTTCAATCTATACCCCGTGGAGAACATTCCAGAATTTTTTCAAAATTTTTTGATCAGTACTTTTCGAGATAAGGTAGGGAACAGCGATTTTTTAAAAGTAATACGAAGAAAAGTGTGCGCAAGTATTACATTATATATATATTTTTTACTCGCGTTTTCACAGGCTTTCATTTGACACCACACTCGATGACCTAGTAAAAAAAATTTTTTTTTCACTTCCGATTTCACCCCTCAAAACGAACCCCTTAAGTCAAAATTTATGTTACGGTGGTATAAAATGATTAGTGACTTCACAAAACATACCCCAAATGAGTTTTCAACAAAGTTTCTTTCCAATCTTTACTGAAATCTGAGGACCTTGAAATTTTTTTTTTTTTATATATCATATAAATTATTAAAGGTAATGCACTCGTGATAATTTTCGTTCAATCTACACCCCGTGGAGAATATTCCAGAATTTTTTCGAAATTTTTTGATAAGTACTTTTCGAGATAAGGCCCGGGACAGCGATTTTTCGCGAATTTTTAAAAATAATACAAAGAAAAGTGCGCGCAAGTATAATATTATATATATATTTTTTACTCGTGTTTTCACAAGCTTTCATTTGACACTACACTCGATGACCTAGTAAAAATTTTTTTTTTTCACTTCCGACTTCACCCCCCAAAACTAACCCCTTAAGTCAAAATTTAATTCTCAAAACTACATGGCTCTGATGAGGCCATCAATTCCTATATTATTACTAAATTTTACCTTTCTATGTCAAATAGTTTCGGAGAAAATCGGGTGTGACAGACAGACAGACAGACAGACAGACACCGAAGTGATCTTATAAGTGTTCCGTACGGAACACTAAAAATTACTGTATTAAATACTACCCAGTATAAAATGAATATGTGAAATCATTTTTAAAAAATCATCCGTGAGTACAACATATTGGTTAAATTTGACAGAAATTACAATGTTGCCGGATATCTCATTCAGTGAAGAATTATTTTTTAAAAAATAAGTCACTAAATTGACCAGTAAATAAAATCTGAAAATCTCTGTGTAACCAACTTTGTGTGTGTTTTCAAATAACGTCTGAATATGGGGGTCTTTTAAAGGTCTCGTAGAAACTTGAAATTCTTATAAATCAGGTATCAATAAAAATGTCCAGGAAACAGTTCAATTAATTTCCAAAATCACAAAAAATACAGCTATCGCTAGAGAAAGACAAACATGAGGAACAAGATATAACCGCAAAACGCACCCTTTTCCGTGCCGCAATTCTATATTTATTTTTCATGGGCATGCAGTTAAGTTTTTTATCCCTACCTCTTTGAAAAGATAAAAAGAAGATATACCGTGCAAAAAAAATGTATAGGAAATACATATAATAAGTAATAAAATAATATAATAATATAATAACAAAATATACGCTCCTGATAACCCGTCTCGAAATCACAGAAACATTAACCTTAGTTATCAATATGGAATTTGGTATAAGTAAATGTAAAGTGCTCCACATCACCAAAGGACCATGGAAAGGCCATCTCGAGACAGAAACCATCAACAACGAAACACTCGATAACATGCGCGACAAAGAAACATACAAATATCTATTCATTTGGTATCATCAAATGGTCACACACAGATATTGAAAACATTCACATCCTTATACGTTCTCAATTCACCAAATACAGGAAATTACACCCCAACGCATGCAAAGAAAGACTTACCATCAGGAGGAAGAGGAATTATAGATATAAGATCACTACACACAAAATAAACACAAGCACTAAGGAAATTCTTTCACACCAAGCAAACCAGCCCCACATAGCAACAGTGAAGCAGACAACTACTACACGTCTCGACTTATCCCGAGCAGACCACCCAGCAGACACACACAGCCACACCCAATTACAACAGGACAAAATGAGAGCGTGGTCAGAAAAAACACTCCACGGAAAACACAGATATCACATAGAACAAGACCACGCAAATAAAAAACAATCGTACTCCTGGTTACAGGAAGGGCAGCTATTCCCTGAAACAGAAGGCTTCTTACTTGCTATCCAGGATAAACTTATATTAACCAGAAACTACCAAAAGCATATTAGCAAAGACTCAACTGTTACAGAAGACAGATGCAGGAAATGCCACCAGCATAAAGAAACGATCAAACACATAACAAGCGGATGTAAAATATTAGCCGGAACGGAATACACAGCCAGGCATGACTCAGCGGCAAAAGTAGTTCACCAAGCACTAGCCACAACATACAAACTCATAAAAAGCACAGATCCCTACTACAAATACACACACATCCATACTTGAAATTAAAGATTACAGGGACATTAGTATCCATACAGATAAAACAGTCCCCGCCAATAGATCCAAACATGGAAGCACATTGATCAAATGTGAGAAAGAAGAACAAAAAAATATATATAATAATATAATAACAAAATATAAGCTCCTGACAACCCGTCTCGATCGGATAGAGACTATGGGCATGATGGAGCTGCAGGTAAGATACCCCCAGATGACGACCCTGGCAATGAACAAGGACGATTCGAGTGGACTGATAGACTTAGGGATGACTTTTATGATTGTTACCAAGATTCCGAGCCGATACGTAGAGGATATATGGCTCATGTGCATTCCTTTTGGTGCCAAAAACATCCAGAGCATCAAAACGTTTCGAGCCAAACATCAAGACTACGCGGCATATGTTCGCAGATCAGGCTACGTTCGAACGCCTCGAGAACAACCAAAGGCAGTGGTTCAGCAAATAAACCACCCTATGGAAGACATTTTTCTGGACATCACGAGCGAAAGATCAAAATACGTGGAAAAGTATACATAAAGCCACTAGACCTGGCAAATGCTAACGAACGTATTGAACTGAACTTCCAGGAAATGTATCGATTGAGACACTAAACAACGAAGTCCTACCGCTTTGCCTCAAAATTAATGCCAAGCTATCCACATATCGATGTAGATAATAGAATAAAGAAAAATGAAAAGCATGTAGAACATTTCTCAAGAAAGATTCAGGGGGCTAGGCAACGAGCTTCTCGTATATATATATATATATATATATATATATATATATATATATATATATGATTGAGTATATAACAACTGAACGGCCATTTACAACTAAGATAAAGAAATATCAGACACCTTCTAAAGACTGAATAAACACCATCAAACAGCATTGTCTAGAACGAATACGATCTCTAGTGGTGGTAAAGAACCGCCTCTCAAAGCGAATAAAATCTGTTGCCGATAATAGGATTTTCTCTCACACAACCATCTCGCTTACTCGAGAAAGAGACAGCCAGAGTTGAAACACCGTGTTTTATAGGAACATCGATCCGCTGCAGCTGTTGAAAACACTAACATTTAGTTTTCTACGGTCAGCAAGTCTTAAATCAGAGACCGAAGGATTTCCACTAGCTTGTCAGGATGGTGTGATTAATACCGCATTATATCGATTTACCGCACTAGCCGACATTAAATGTAGAGCATGCACCAAGGAACCAGAATCACTGATGCATTTACTTTCAGCGTATCCTGTTCACGCTATATCATCTTACATCCATCGTCCTAATGCAGCGCTGCGTGTCCTATATTGCCATCTTAGACATTCATATGGTATTGATGACGTTCTCAGACTGCTGTGTCTTCCGGGCGAGATCGACTCGGTTATAAAAAATGACAGGCATTTTACCTTTTCGACCACAAGGCCTTTGCAAGCCAACAAACCCGATATAGTACTTCTAGATAAAACAGCAAAGAAAATTTACGTAATTGAGTGTTCGGCACCTGCAGAAACAAATATAGCATTCAAGGAAAAGGAGAAAGAACAAAGACTTACACTATGAACGACGCGGTTTGTTCCCTCGACATTCAGTAGCAATGGTCGTCCTAGTTATTAAGGTTTTAGGAGGAATTAAGAACCCATTCCAGAAGAACCTTAAGAAGATACCGGTTTCCTTTACCTTGGTTGATTCATTAACGATGAAGATGTAGAAGGTAGTTATTCTTTGGTCGCTCAGATTGCCTAGGCACATGAATTTGATCGATGGTCACTACCTGAATGGACGTGACACGTGATAATCATTTTCAAACCACACCGCGAAACCAATCTGTGTGGGTCGGAGCCACAGAATTTGTCACGTCGGATTCTTTCTTCTCTCTGAGATGATAGTATGTTTTTATTTACAGTGGAATACCTACCTATGTTCTTTTGAGTAATGTATGCCTGTGAGACATTCAGGAAAAATACAAAATAATGCAGTCCTTTTTATTTCCGTTGCTAACAGAATTATTGTATTTGTAAAAATAACATAGTCTCCTACTTCTGTTTCCCTGGTTGTTGGTGCGTCTGTCTCTTGAGCGACAAAATGATATATCAATTTCAAATTTGATACATTTATACTACTTGAAGTACGAATGGAATTTGTAGTTTTTGAGAAAGGAAGTAAACGTGGAGGAGAAAATCAATATTTTTTTTAAAAATCATTATGTGAATTTTAATTCCAGTTGTTTATAGGTAAACGTTGGTTGAAAAACTAGGTAGGGCGTTACAGGAGTTACTTCACATATAACATGTTACACGTCATTTTCATAACTCGTGTAGGTTCAGAATTTGGGACCTGTGTTACTTTTTTATTATTTTCAAATATTTATAGTTGAACACAGGAACGGGGTTTTCATTATTTTAAATATCAAAAATTTGTATAAAAAAATATATATCGTAATTATTGTATATCTTGAAAGAACTGTTTGGTGCTGTACGTTTATGTTTATAGACTTAATATTTTGTTAATTCGTTAACTAATTCCATCAGAAAAGCAATTAAGTAGTTTGCGCATTCTTTAGTATTAGTTGCAAATATATGCTGTATATAAAACATAAATAATGTAATTTGTTATTCAAGTGACTATATAATTAATAAAGTAAATACGTTTTTGGTTTAAATGGTTTAATGTACAGCAAAGTAACAAACATTTGAATAAGATAAAATAAAACCAGTTTTTTGGCATTATTTTATTACTGAGTTGGGAATGTGGAATCTTTGGCACAATGATACTACTCAGTATATATCACCACTACTACACCAAACACTTTATTTTTGCACTCGACGCGCGTTTCGCTAACCATGTTAGCTTCATCAGGAGCGATGATTGACTAAAGGTAAACTACAAATCTACCCTATTTATACTTAGCCTAACCCTAGAATTACTCAAGCGGAACTAATGACATAGGCAAGGCCATCAGTCCGGTCAAGTAACCAGTAGAGGGGACTAAAAGGAATAGGCCCTCTGTCTTTATTTAAACTACTTTTACATTTTATGATTTCCATACTTTCGTATGCGTTCAACAATCTCCTATCAGATACATTTTTTATTAATCTTAGATTATCTAATGTTACAGTATGATCAGCTTCAAGAGCATGTTCGGCAATGCTAGACTTTTCTGTTATATTGTATCTTAAGTGTGCTAAATGTTCTTTAAATCGTGTTTTAATTGACCTTTTAGTTTGCCGAACATACTTTTTGTCACAATCTTTACAACTAATTTCATAAATTCCACTTTTTCTCACAATTGGGAATCTTATCTTTGGAATTTCCTAAGATATTCCTCAGATTGTCTGATGACTTATAGACTAAGGTGAGGCCTACCTTATTAAATACCTTATTGAGTCCCTTGCTATATTTCGGATTATATGGTATGGAGACATACTTGGTGTTATTTTCTTCGCGTGTAAAAAAGGTGGAATTCTGAATATTAGACCTAAATTTATGTCTATTTATTAGCTTATTTACTAAGTCATCGTCATAACCATTAACTCTAGTATTTCTAAAAGGTCAATTAAAACACGATTTAAAGAACATTTAGCACACTTAAGATACAATAGAACAGAAAAGTCTAGCATTGCCGAACATGCTCTTGAAGCTGATCATACTGTAACATTAGATAATCTAAGATTAATAAAAAATGTATCTGATAGGAGATTGTTGAACGCATACGAAAGTATGGAAATCATAAAATGTAAAAGTAGTTTAAATAAAGACAGAGGGCCTATTCCTTATAGTCCCCTCTACTGGTTACTTGACCGGAACTGATGGCCTTGCCTATGTCATTAGTTCCGCTTGAGTAATTCTAGAGTTAGGCTAAGTATAAATAGGGTAGATTTGTAGTTTACCTTTAGTCAATCATCGCTCCTGATGAGGCTAACATGGTTAGCGAAACGCGCGTCGAGTGCAAAAATAAAGTGTTTGGTGTAGTGGTGATATATACTGAGTAGTATTTTATTACTGATTAAGTATTTAAAGCACCTGAGTTTTTAAGACATTGTGATGGTTCATCAAATTTTATGATATATAGTCTACACAAGCTATCATGTTCATCCCTTACTAACGTCTGGAATATAAAACAATTTTACTCTTTTGGAAAAAATATTTTTTGGGTTCTCCACCTCTGAATTTTGGAATTGATATGAAATTAAAATGACAAATGCGTCATTAACATTAAAGGTTTTCACGGATGGTGGAATGTAATACATTAAAATTCCGAGTTCCGGGTCCGGGGCTGCTGCTACACGATCGAGTAGCAGCAGCAGCAGCAAGAGCACTTAAATGCCAAATGAGATTTTGGCGAAAGGTCGTGCAAAGTCATTGTTAGACGAACGGATTGAAACCCGGAGTTTTATTGTATTATGTATATATATATGTATGTATATATATATATATATATATATATATATATATATATATATATATATATATTATATATATATATATATATATATATACATATATATATATATATATATATATATATATATATATATATATATATATATATATATATATATACATATATACATATATATATATATATATATATATATATATATATATATATATATATATATATGTATATATATATATATATATATATATATATATATATATATATATATATATATATATATATATATATGCGCTTTTTACGACGCCTCCAGTTAGTAAAACCTATTATTAACGTTTGCGAAACGGACGGACTAAGAATATATTAATTGTACATCCACATTAATTTTATCAACAATATCGGAAATAAGGTAACCTTTCTTCACTCAAAACACGTTTGGAAAAAAACAACCAATGGTAACCTTCTTCAATGTCAGTTATCTCAGAATAAGGCATGATCTTCACATGAAGGTGAAGGTGAAATATATTTATTTTATTATGTGGTAGTAAACACGACACTATTAACTTTTTACTAGCCTTTAGTATACATTCCAGAAAACAAAAGCTTGTTTGGCTTAGTAAGTCAAAAATAATGCTACTCTTTTTTGAAGTTAATGTGATTTTCATATATTATATATATTATATCACCCTAAAATTTTTTTTCATTTCTTTACGTCTTTAGGTTCCTAGAGTACAAATCATATATTTTCTTAATTCGGTCGGCATGTCTATTTGTTGCCGTGTTCACTACCAAATAAAATGAGATATGGATTTTAAATAACCATAATAATATCCACTTGAAACTTATATTCTTCAACGGAAAAGGGATGATAGTGGTAGGGTCGATTTAGTTGTATAATTTTACTCCTAATATTTGTCTTTTTTCTGATTTTGAATAACAACATGAGTTAATATTAGACCTAATTTAATGTGATTTCCTTCAGAGCTAGAGGAAAAAAAGAAGAAAGATATTTGGACCGCTTATATTTGATTTGGAAATGGTAAATAGCTTCGTCATACAAGAAAAACGAAGGCAATTGATCTTGATAATATTCAGGGCTGTTGATTATAAATGGACCACCCCTCTAAACGGTTTATCTAAAGAGCTATGCAAAAAATTAAATAAAGTTAAATTCGAAGTAACGACTCAACGCGCTTTTAGCATGCAAAATTCAAAAAGAGGCTTTATACATAAAGAGATTTAATGTATAATCGTTACAAACGAAAAACACCCAGGGACTATACGCGAACAAATTAAATTCAAAACTGTCAAAGGCAGATACCAGAAATAAGGACATTAACACTACTTGGAACACCATCAAAACTTGTATAATCAAAGCCGCTGAAGAAGCCATAGGAAAGCGAAAGGTCGACGTGAATGCTAAGAACAACACTAAATCCTGATTCACTCCAATAGTTAAAAAACTAGCTGAAGAAAAAGAAAATGCTAGTTACAATACAAAAGCTCACCACGGAGAAACACCGTCGATATGTCATAGTAATAAAATTGATGCTAAAGTTAAGAAAATCGAAACTGAATATTGGCGAACGAATACATACAAACCAAATCTGTGACTATAATCGAATGGGAATAATACTTTAAAATTATGTATGATATGAAAGACGAAGCTGAAACACCGCTGTATGAAACAGAAGAAGGAATAGCATTTAGCGCAGAAGAAGTAGATAAAAAGATAAAAAATCTTAAAAACAGAAAGCCGGGAGAAGACGACATTCCCAATGAATTTCTAAAGTACTCTGGGAACAAGTAACAATACTATTTAATAAAATCATTATCCCTATATTCAAAAAAGGTCAGAAAACCATTCCGGATAATTATAGAGATATTACTCTCCTACCGACCTCTATGAAGTATCCTACATCCTTACTAAAGGATTTGAAATTAGAGACGAGCAGCTAGGCTTCCGACGGAACAGATCGACAAGTGACGCCCTATTCACAGTAAGACAAATAAAGAAAAAGTAGATCAAATACAATACTGTTGCCTTCACATGCTTTATAGACTTAACCAAAGCATTTGACAAGGTTAAACTATCAGATGTAACAAAACTGCTGAGAGAAAAGCAAATACCATCTAAAATCACCAACCTTATACATACAAATAACACCACACGGATCAAAACCATACATACCACAGGAGACATCAAACAGGGAGATAATAGTGGAAGTGTCAAAAATGAATCTGGATTACCGGTTAAACAACAAGCAGATATGTATAATTTGCTATGCAGGTGACGCAATAATCTTAGCTAAGACAGAGAATGACCTGCAAAGACAACTCCATAGATTCTACCAAGTGGCTCGCCAATATACCATGCCCATCTCAACAGAGAAAAATAAATCATTAACGTTTTTCAAAAATCCTGTTCGATGCAAGCTGATGGCAGAAAACAACCCTATCGAACAACTCATCCTGTTTAATTATCTTGGCGTAAACCTGTCAATCAGCCAAACCCCAACAAATGAAATAATATCTCAAATTAATAAAGCTGCCCTCATATCTGGTGCACTACGCTATGTTGATTGGAAAAACAAATGTATGACTACTGAAAATAAAGTAAAGACATACAAAACATGCGTAAGGCCTATACTAACATACGGTATAGAAACCAGAGAACAAATCAAAAAACATTCTGAGATCAGATCAGTTCAGAATCTGTGAACTATGTAATTTTTTTATTATTTTCAAATATTTATAGTTGAACATACGAACGGGGTTTTCATTATTTTAAATATCAAAAATTTGTATAAAAAACATATACGGTAATTATTGTATATCTTGGAAGAACTGTTTGGTGCTGTACGTTTATGTTTATACACGTAATATTTTATTAATTCGTTAACTAATTCCATCAGAAAAGCAATAAAGTAATTTGTGCATTCTTTAGTATTAGTTGCAAATATATGCTATATATAAAACAAAAATAATGTAATTTGTTAATCAAGTGACTATATAATTAATAAAGCAAATACGTTTTTCATTAAAATGGTTTAATATACAGCAAAGTAACAAACATTTGAACAAGATAAAATAAAACCAGTTTTTTGGCATTATTTTATTACTGATTAAGTATTTCAAGCACCTGAGTTTTTAAGACATTGTCATGGTTCATCCAATTTTATGTTATATAGTCTACACAAGCTATCATGTTCATCCCTTACAAACGTCTGGAATATAAAATAATTTTACTTTTTTGAAAAAAATATTTTTTGGGCTCTTCACCTTTGAATTTTGGAATTAATATGAAATTAAAATGACAAATGCGTCATTAACAATATAGGTTTTCACAGATGGTGGAATGTAATACATTAAAATTCCAGGTTACGGATCCGTTTGGGAAACGTTTACACTTTAATAGGACTAAAAGTATAATAATTGTACATCCACATTAATTTTATCAACAATATCGGAAATATGGTAACCTGTACTAACATACGGTATAGAAACCAGATAACAAATCAAAAAACATTCTGAGATCGACGGAGAGGAAAACACTAAGAGCAATATCAGGCAAAACGCTGGTAGACCAGATAAAAAACGATGATATACGGCAGTCATGTGGGGGGTCTATGACGTGATGAGATGGGGAAGACAGAGGCAATGATTCTGGCGTTACCATGTCAAGAGAACGAATCCAAACCCCCGGGACGACGCCTACCAGGAAGGCCTCGCAAAAGGTGGAATATGGATATCTGGCATTCTGGCTCCCAAGAGAGCTAATAAGGCTCTGCAAGTTAAACAGACCGATGGTTTATAATAAGGAAGAAAAATAGAAGCGTTTTTAACATAACGCACAAACTTTGTGTTTTGAATTTGGTTATGAATATTATTTTTCGCTTTGACTTCTAATGCCAGAAATGCCAATATATGCATTATTATGATGTTATTGTGCAAAATAAAGGAGAAAAAGCGTTCTTTTTTAAACTTTACCAAAGTTTACTATGTATGTACATTTAATAATAACGCAAATTAGTTTATGTTAAGAATTTAAGAGGTAGTAAATTTGGAACCAAGGTTTAATATAACTTTTTTAAAAAAGGTGAAAAACAGGATATATATACATAAAAATTATTAAAAATGGTTACAAAAAGAGACAAACACAATGCCTAGCTTAAATCCGTTTCCAAGAATATACGTCCACTTTTTATCTAACACAATGTTTAAATGAACGAAAAGAGCTGGACAACGTGAAGAAAATTACAAAAGTAAAGAATTGGAAATTATTTTGCATTTTTAAAGTGCCCGATTATTATCAAAACTAAACGAAATCTAATATTTACTATGTTTTAATTTTGTAAAATCCAGAAGGTTCAATAACAGATGGTGTTGAAGAATTTGGCAAACTATACTATAGGCTTCAAAATATTTAACAAATATGCGATCGTCGTTCATAATTCGTAAAAACTTTCGTCATCAAACGACGTATGAAACAAAATGTAGAACATGTTTAATAAAATTATTTGGACGAATGAGTCAGGCTTATCAACAACAAGGAATACTCACTTTTGGGCTCACACAAGTCCAACTTGCACTTGACCGGTTATTATTGTAATCAAAAATTCCCTTTTGGATTCTTAAGATAAAACGCCCACCAAATAACAACATTTAACAGTTTTAGGCACATTTTTATGACGCTATTTAAAAGATAAATTAAAAAATGAAAGAAACTTAACGGTGAATTGTATAAAAATTACATGGAATGTAGCAATTTTAAATGATCAAAAGACATATAAAACGTAGGCTAAAAAGTTTTTAGTCTAACCACTTAAAACACATTTTTTTGCAAAATTCGACTTTATTCAACAACATGGACACCTTCAAGAGCAATACCATCAGTCCAACGCTTTTCTAACATTTCTATACCTCTCTTGTAGAAGGATTTGCCTTTACCTTCAAAATAGGTCCTAGTTTCGACGATAACTTCTTCACTGGAGCCAAATCTCTTTCCCGTTAGCATTTTTTTGAGGGCCAAATCTGGAGAACACGGTGAATGAGGAAGCAATTCGAACTTCAATTCATGCAATTTTGCCATCGTAACCATTGCCTTGTGACACGATGCATTGTCTTGATGAAAGAGTACTTTTTTCTTGTTCATTTTGGGCCGTTTTTTAGCGATTTCTGCCTTCAAACGCACCAATAACTAATTCGCTTCGGGTGGCTTTCACCGGCTGTTGTCCACTCAGCTGACTGCCGATTTGATTCCGGTGTGTAGTGGCGGATCCATGTTTCATCCATTGTCACATATCGCATGAAAAAGCCCTTTGTATTGCGCTTAAACAGGTCAGAACAGCGCTCAGAATCATCAACATGT
>CM032449.1:160713256-160732641 GCA_019049505.1 Pachyrhynchus sulphureomaculatus
TACCGCGCCTATTGTTTTGAAAAGCCATTAAAACATGACGAGTGTGTTCAACTTTTGTGGAAGTTTTTACAGGCCCAGTTATGTCTTGTAGTTTCTACTAACTCTGGGTACTCACTAATTCCCAGCTACGAAAAGTCATTATAAGAATGTCATTATTCGTATCAACAAGTTTAGTAAGTGCTAGTTCCTGAGGGATGGCTACCGTAAAGATGGGGAACCCGCCAGCAGAGTTTCGTTATTTTAATAGGTTTGGTTTTTCATCAGTTGTAGATACTAGAGCATTAGTATCATCATTACTTCTAATTAGAATTAATTCTTGTTGTGAATTTAAAAATTATTATTTTATTATAATCTTCAAAAAATCCTGAGTACATTCTTAATGGGACACATAAAGAAACATTTCCTTTATCATCAGTCATAATTTTATCTCCAGACTTTGCTTTGGGATACCATCCAGCATTTTCTAATTTTGCACTCTCATTCTGATTATAAGAGATATAAACCTTTCAGTGTTGAAGTTATTATCCCAATATCTCGAACAGAATCAATAGTAACACCATTTAAAACATATCTCTCAGCTCTTTAAATAAAAATGCAGGCGCATTATTTATTAATGTAGTGTTTGCTAGCGGAGTCGTTCCATCCTCCTTAGTAACTTGTAGTTCTAAGTATAGCTCACTTTTGCATGGTAAAGGATATTTTCCTGTTTGTTGTATAAAGCAATCCTGATTTCATCATTATTATCAAGTTTTGAAGGATTAAAAGGATCAAAAGAAAGGACTTCCCAACTCAAAATAGATTCATTCCATAAGAATATTTTCTTTAACATTTAAATATTCCATTTTATCTCAGTTTAAATCCTAGACTTAGGAGGAATTGACGATTAGATGATGTTAACCTTTGTGAGTTTGCTTTTCTTACTAAACAAAAGCGTTTGTTTCCCTTCTTATTAATGCTTTTCTTGGTTAATTTCTGTGTGAAATTAGGATATGGTAAATTTCTATTAAACAAAAATTACCATCGTTCATCTACTTTTTTCAGATGTAGTCTTAACGTAACGGTTTTTCTCCTCTCAAATTGACCACATCATCAATCTTGATCAAGTATTTTAATGGTTATTTTATCAATCACCTTTACAGTGACAGGAAAATAAATGACGTTTTGTGGTGACTCATTATTTTGAATCCAGGTGCCACACTAGGAAAGAATTGATGTATTATAATGAACAGGATTTCCATTTAAATATGACCCTTCAGCAATACTACAATCAATATTTATCGAATTTATTTTAATAATTTCTGCAGGATAGTCAGATATATGTTCTTTCAAAGGTGCCAATATTTGATTTTTGAATCCTAATAATTTACCAATAGTGCCATCACGGAAAACTATTGGTTTTTCACTTTTTATATGCGTCTTTAAAGTATTATTGTTCGCATAAAACATGAAAAAGCAAAACCTTCCTTAAGATATTGATCTTGTAAATATTTTATTTATATCTGCTAATTCATAACTACCAGTCGGTATAACAGTTTGCACTATCTTCATCATGAATCATTAAAATTATGACCTTCATCAATATTAGGGATAGCATTAAATGTTTCAAAATTTACAAGTCCAACAACATACTCTGAATTTTCTTCTAGGTATATTGGGTGGATTAAAGTCTGTTGTTTAAAACAGATGAATTACCACTAAAAACAAAACTATATGACATGTTAATGTGAAGTGGTCGAAGAGAATGAATCTAAATAACTTTTACGAATTATTATAAAGAAATTTTAAACATAATTACCCACAATTAGATCTCTTATAATTTTGAAAATTTTTGTAATTAATTATTTTACCATATTTTGATTCCCGTCGCTGTTAAAATATGAAATTAACTCGAATGTGGGGTCGTAAATTACCATAACTATCAAAATAAATTATATTTTTCCTCGGGGCTACTTTTGGCCCGCATACTTTAATGCTTCGGCTCCCCACCCCTTTTCTGATTGGTCAGACTTGGCTCCGCATACTACCTCTCACCACTTTCTTCTCATCACCCCTTCCACACAGCTTACAGTAAACATACAACTACTTAAGAGCAAGCGCCTCATTTGCAAACCAAGTTGCAAGAAGCAAAGTATAAAACTATTAAAAACTTAAATAAAATGGCAGCTTACGAAGTTTTATATTGCGAAAAATGATAAGCGTCATGTCTTCATGAATGACGCAAATAATGAACACATGGTCTCTATTTATGGCGATGAATTTATACATTTTGACGGAAAGGAAAAAAGATTTAGTTCATGAAAGACAAACTTGTCTTATAATAACTGATAAAAATAATTTTGAAGAAGAGGAAGACAGTGTGAAAACGATTTGGTCGATGAGGGGATCAATGACATTGGAGATGAAAATGTCTGTGGAGAAGAAGGATTGGTTAGAATAAAAAACAGCAAGTGCAGCAGAAACATTGCAACCGGATTATTTATCAAGACAAGTTTGTGTTTTCCAAAGTTATGCCGTCATAATGTCTAGTTCTGGTGGTGTTTATAGTGTATGCCACAAATGCTATTATCAGCACGCATTGGAGGTGCCAGTGGGGAAACATAACTTTGTTTCAAATCATTACAAACGTTTAATGGGTGTTGTGTGGGAACGATTTACATTGCACGATATGTGAAGTTCCACTTTTTGTTATCTGCCACCCCCAGGCATGTATTGTTTGTAATGGAGGTGAAATTAAAAAAATGGAGAACCATGTGTTTAATAGAGAAGAGAAGGCTCCATATATATATATTATATATATATATATATATATTTATATAATATATATATATATATATTTATATGGAGCCGCAAATAGAGCAATCAACATTGGCAGAAATGGTATTTTCAATGGAGCCCTCAACATCATGCAATCAATGGTCCCTAAATAAATATCTGGAATCAATATTAGAAGCCCCATTGGAAATACCGCTGGAAGATGCTGTCCCAGAACGTTGTTGAGGAACAGCCACCAATACCTAGCAGACGACAGCCTAGCAGGCATTGTAAAAGGCCTTTCAATTATAAATATAATTTTTTAAAATAAGATTTTTTTTTTAGAAAATTTTTATAAATAAAATTTTTAGAAAAATTTCAGTTTTTTCTTTTTAAAAATTATATTTAGGGTGTTTAAGTTTTGTAGATTAAAATAAATATCATTTTTAAACGAATGTTTTATTTTTTCTTCTTTTAATATTATTTGTTGAAAGCTAAATAGTTTAAAAAAGATTCCAGAATGTTATTTCCATATGAATTTTAACAATCCGTGCCATTGTGCGTAAGGTAATGTAAAATTGCTGCATAATTACAGAAATTGTTGGGATTAAAAAATTACCTATTTGTTTTATAAAGCCATATAAGTAAAAGGTAAATAAAAACAATTATAAATAGATTTAAAGAGTTTTTTTATTTATTAAGGTCGTCTCTATTAAAAACATGGTTCTCCATTTTTTTTTTTTTATTTCACCCCCATTACAAACAATACATGCGTGGGGATGGCAGATAATAAAAAGTGGAACTTCACATATCGTGCAATGTAAATCGTTCCCACATAAAAGGATTCCAGAATGTTATTTCCATATGAATTTTAACAATCCATGCCATTGTGCGTAAGGTAATGTAAAAATTACTACATAATTACAGAAATTGTTGGGGTTGAAAAATTACCTATTTGTTTTATAAAGCTATATAAGTAAAAGGTAAATAAAACAATTATAAATAGATTTAAAGAGTTTTATTTATTAAGGTCTTCTCTATTAAACACATGGGTTCTCCATTTTTTTAATTTCACCTCCATTACAAACAATACATGCCTGGGGGTGGCAGATAACAAAAAGTGGAACTTCACATTATCGTGCAATGTAAATCGTTCCCACAACACCCCATTAAACGTTTGTAATGATTTGAAACAAAGTTATGTTTCCCCACTGGCACCTCCAATGCGTGCTGATAATAGCATTTGTGGCATACACTATAAACACCACCAGAACTAGACATTATGACGGCATAACTTTGGAAAACACAAACTTGTCTTGATAAATAATCCGGTTGCAATGTTTCTGCTGCACTTGCTGTTTTTATTCTAACCAATCCTTCTTCTCCACAGACATTTTCATCTCCAATGTCATTGATCCCCTCATCGACCAAATCGTTTTCACTGTCTTCCTCTTCTTCAAAATTATTTTTATCAGTTATTATAAGACAAGTTTGTCTTTCATGAACTAAATCTTTTTCCTTTCCGTCAAAATGTATAAATTCATCGCCATAAATAGAGACCATGTGTTCATTATTTGCGTCATTCATGAAGACATGACGCTTATCATTTTCGCAATATAAAAACTTCGTAAGCTGCCATTTTATTTAAGTTTTTAATAGTTTTTTATACTTTGCTTCTTGCAACTTGGTTTGCAAATGAGGCGCTTGCTCTTAAGTAGTTGTATGTTACTGTAAGCTGTGTGGAAGGGGTGATGAGAAGAAAGTGGTTGAGAGGTAGTATGCGGAGCCAAGTCTGACCAATCAGAAAAGGGGTGGGGAGCCGAAGCATTAAAGTATGCGGGGCCAAAAGTAGCCCCGACCAATCAGAGTTAAGTGGGAGGGCTCATGCGCGCGATTAGGAAGTGGGGGGACGATCAATGCTAATGTTTTAGGATCGAAATGAACTGCACGAAATTTGCAGCGACACTGAGCCCAGACAAGGAGGTGTGGCTTAGGAGGCGTGGCTTGGGTCAAGGTCGACCAATCAGAAAAGTGGTGGGGGGTGAGGCTTAAGCCCCCAGTCCCTACTACTAACACCACACGGATCAAAGCCAACCATGAGACTTTGAATGACATACATACCACAGGAGATATCAGACAGGGAGATAATAGTGGAAGTGTCAAAAATTAATCTGGATTGCCGATTAAACAACAAGCACATATATATAATTTGCTATGCAGGCGACCCAATAATCTTAGCTGAGACAGAGAACGACCTGCAGAGACAACTCCATAGATTCTACCAAGTGGCTCGCCAATATACCATGTCCATCTCAACAGAGAAAAATAATCATTAACATTCTTCAAAAATCCTGTTCGATGGGAGCTGATGGCAGAAAACAACCCTATCGAAAACAACTCATGCTGTTTTAATTACACAGCCCCACAAAAAAAAAAAGTGGGTATACTTTTGATGTAGTATTTTTGCCCGCTGATCACGAATCTGACGTCAGAATATCGCCATCACATCTCAATTTTTTTCTAACCTCAAAAAATTGGTAAAAATTAGTAAAAATTAAGAAAAATATACTCCTAAAAAATTGATTCAAGCTTTTTCATGAATCCAAAAATGTATTAATATGTATTCGGACACGCTAAGCTAATATTCATCGGTTGGATGTAAGCCATACAGTTCTGTTTTCTTTCTAACCTCAATAAATCAGACAGATATAGTGCTTCTCGAATGCAAAAACGAATTCAAATTAAAATTCAAACCGATTCTTACCAAATTTGGTACACGGGGGTTTTTTGAGTTGCTGATTATGAATCTGAGGTCGGATTTGCAAAATTCCAAAATGGCGAATCCAAGATGGCGGACAAAATTTTTGGAAAAACCAACCGATTTCTACCAAAATTGGTATACAGTTGGGAATCCTCAAACCTGATACTCTTAAACCCTAAACCCGGAAACCTTAGACTCCCACACCCTGTAACCTCAAAAAAAATAGACCTCAATAACCCTGTAACTTTAAAAATGAGACCCAATAAACTCAAAACCAGGACTTTTAAACCATATACTCTCAAATAGTAGACCCTTAAGCCCTAGAATTGCAAAGGTTAGACCCGCGCCTAACTTTCCTTTTTTTTGGCTGTGTATCTTGTTCTTTTTTTCCGCGAATGACCTATTCAAAGGCTTTCTGCCCAAATGCTTTTGAGGACTTGTTTCTCTTTTTAGCGACCAGCAATAGTCCGCTAGCATATGGTCATTCCCATCGTCCTTGATACCGATTTTCTATGATTTTCAGATCTTGGTGAAAAACGTTCCCCTTGCTCCTCACTGTAGTCACCAAGATGATAATCAACTGTATACCAAATTTGGTAGGAATCGGTTGGTTTTCAAAAATTTTGTCCGCCATCTTGGATCCGCCATTTTGATTTTATGCAAATCCGACCTCAGATTCATGATCAGCAACCCAAAAAACCCCCGTGTACCAAATTTGGTAAGAATCGGTTGAATTTTAATTTTGAATTCGTTTTTTTGCATTCGAGAAGCACTATATCTGTCTGATTTATTGAGGTTAGAAAAGAAAGAAAACAGAACTGTATGGCTTAATCCAACCGATGAATATTAGCTTAGCGTGTCCGAATACATATTAATACATCTTTGGATTCATGAAAAAGCTTGATTCAATTTTTTAGGAGTATATTTTTCTTAATTTTTACTATATTTTACCTATTTTTTGAGGTTAGAAAAGAATTGAGATGTGATGGCGATATTCTGACGTCAGATTCGTGATCAGTGGGCAAAAAATACTACGGATCTGATATATCGCATCAAAAGTATACCCCATTTTTTTTTTTGTGGGGCTGTGTTTATCTTGGCGTAAACCTGTCAATCAGCCACAACCCAACAAATGAAATATCTCAAATTAATAAAGTTGCCGTCATATCTGGTGCACTACGCTATGTTGACTGGAAAAACAAATGTATGACTACTGAAAATAAAGTAAAGATATACAAAACATGCGTAAGACCTATACTAGCATACGGTATAGAAACCAGATAACAAATCAAAAAACATTCTGAGATCAGATCAGTTCAGAATCTGGGAACTATGTTACTTTTTTTATTATTTTCAAATATTTATAGTAGAACATAGGAACGGGGTTTTCATTATTTTAAATATCAAAAATTTGTATAAAAAACATATACGGTAATTATTGTATATCTTGGAAGAACTGTTTGGTGATGTACGTTTATGTTTATACACGTAATATTTTATTAATTCGTTAACTAATTCCATCAGAAAAGCAATAAAGTAATTTGCGCATTCTTTAGTATTAGTTGCAAAATATATGCTATATATAAAACAAAAATAATGTAATTTGTTAATCAAGTGACTATATAATTAATAAAGTAAATACGTTTTTCATTAAAATGGTTTAATATACAGCAAAGTAACAAACATTTGAACAAGATAAAATAAAACCAGTTTTTTGGCATTATTTTATTACTGATTAAGTATTTCAAGCACCTGAGTTTTAAGACATTGTCATGGTTCATCCAATTTTATGTTATATAGTCTACACAAGCTATCATGTTCATCCCTTACAAACGTCTGGAATATAAAATAATTTTACTTTTTTGAAAAAAATATTTTTTGGGCTCTTCACCTTTGAATTTTGGAATTAATATGAAATTAAAATGACAAATGCGTCATTAACAATATAGGTTTTCACAGATGGCGGAATGTAATACATTAAAATTCCAGGTTACGGATCCGTTTGGGAAACGTTTACAATTTAATAGGACTAAAAGTATAATAATTGTACATATCCACATTAATTTTATCAACAATATCGGAAATATGGTAACCTGTACTAAACATATGGTATAGAAACCAGATAACAAATCAAAAAACATTCTGAGATCGACGGAGAGGAAAACACTAAGAGCAATATCAGGAAAAACGCTGGTAGACCAGATAAAAAACGATGATATACTGCAGTCATGTGGGGGGGGGGTCTATGACGTGATGAGATGGGGAAGACAGAGGCAATGATTCTGGCGTTACCATGTCAAGAGAACGAATCCAAACCCCCGGGACGACGCCTACCAGGAAAGCCTCGCAAAAGGTGGAATATGGATATCTGGCATTCTGGCTCCCAAGAAAGCTAATAAGGCTCTGCAAGTTAAACAGACCGATGGTTTATAATAAGGAAGAAAAATAGAAGCGTTTTTTAACATAAGGCACAAACTTTGTGTTTTGAATTTGGTTTATGAATATTATTTTTCGCTTTGACTTCTAATTCCAGAAATGCCAATATATGCATTATTAAGATGTTATTGTACAAAATAAAGGAGAAAAAGCTTTCTTTTTTAAACTTTACCAAAGTTTACTATGTATGTACATTTAATAATAACGCAAATTAGTTTATGTTAAGAATTTAAGAGGGAAGTAAATTTTGGAAACCAAGGTTTAATATACTTTTTTAAAAAAGGTGAAAAACAGGATATATATACATAAAAATTATTAAAAACGGTTACAAAAAGAGACAAACACAATGCCTAGCTTAAATGCGTTTCCAAGAATATACGTCCACTTTTTATCTAACACAATGTTTAAATGAACGAAAAGGGCTGGACAACGTGAAGAAAATTACAAAAATAAAGAATTGGAAATTATTTTGCATTTTTAAAGTTGCCCGATTATTATCAAAACTAAACGAAATCCAATATTTACTATGTTTTAATTTTGTAAAATCCAGAAGGTTCAATAACAGATGGTGTTGAAGAAATTTGGCAAAACTATATTATAGGCTTTCAAAATATCTAACAAATATGCGATCGTTGTTCATAATTCGTAAAAACAAAGAATTAAACTCAGACTTTCGTCATCAAACGACGTATGAAACAAAATGTAGAACATGTGTAATAAAATTATTTGGACGAATGAGTCAGGCTTATCAACAACAAGGAATACTCACTTTTGGGCTCACACAAGTCCAACTTGCACTTGACCGGTTATTATTGTAATCAAAAATTCCCTTTTGGATTCTTAAGATAAAACGCCCACCAAATAACAACATTTAACAGTTTTAGGCACATTTTTATGACGCTATTTTAAAAGATAAATTAAAAAATGAAAAAAGAAACTTAAGGGTGAAATCGTATAAAAATTACATGGAATGTAGCAATTTTAAATGATCAAAAGACATAAAATGTAGGCTGAAAAGTTTTTAGTCTAGCCACTTAAAACACATTTTTTTGCAAAATTCGACTTTATTCAACAACATGGTCACCTTCAAGAGCAACACCATCAGTCCAACGCTTTTCTAACATTTCTATACCTCTCTTGTAGAAGGATTTGTCTTTACCTTCAAAATAGGTCTTAGTTTCGACGATAACTTCTTCACTGGAGCCAAATCTCTTTCCCGCGAGCATTTTTTTGAGAGCCAAATCTGGAGAACACGGTGGATGAGAAGCAATTCGAACTTCAATTCATGCAATTTTGCCATCGTAACCATTGTCTTATGACACGATGCATGTCTTGATGAAAAGAGAACTTTTTTCTTGTTCATTTTGGGCCGTTTTTTGGGCGATTTCTGCCTTCAAACGCACCAATAACTAATTCGCTTCGGGTGGCTTTCACCGGCTACTGTCCACTCAGCTGACTACCGATTTGATTCCGGTGTGTAGTGGTGGATCCATGTTTCATCCATTGTCACTTATCGCATGAAAAAGCCCTTTGTATTGCGCTTAAACAGGTCCGAACAGCGCTCAGAATTATCAACACGTTGTTGTTTTTGGTCCACTGTGAGCAAACGCGGTACCCATTTCGAGCAGAGCTTTCTCATGCCAAAATGTTCATGCAAAATATGACCAACACGTTCTTTTGATATCTTTAGGATGTCAGCTATCTCACGCAATTTCACTTTACGGTAACCCAAAACAATTATGTGGATTTTTTTGATATTTTCCGGTGTAACCGTAACCACCTCCTTTTGGCGTCCAGAGCGTTCAGCATCATTTGTGTCTGTACGACCGCGTTTAAATTTAGCAAACCAGTAAATGATGAGTGATTTTCCAGGGGCAAAGTCCCCGTAACACTTATCAAGCCATTGCTTTGTTTGAACGGTATTTTTTCCCGTCAAAAAACAGTGTTTAATCAACAAACGAAATTCGATTTTTTCCATTGTTTTAAAAATATCGAAAGTAGCGTCACTAAAACCACTGTAACTTATAAACTAATCGGCGAAAGGTCATAAAATTTTGTCAAGTATCGTTTGAAGGTTGACACATTTTAAAAATCATATGGATTTTTTGAGAAGGGCAACATTTATGTGTCATACCAAAAACTTTTCAGCTATTATCATCCATTCAGTACCCACAACCCTCTGTATATCATCATGCCATCTTGTTTTCGGACGTCTTACGCTCCTTTTCTGTTCCCGTGGTCTCCATTCTAATGTGCGTGCTACATGTCCAGCCCATTGCCACTTTCTTTCTGCTCCGTGCTCTATAATATCCTTCAATTTCGTTTGTTCACGTATCCATTTGTTTCTTTTTCTGTTTTTAAGTCTTATCCCGATCATCTGTCTTTCGTGTTCTCTCTGAGTCCGAACTAGTTTTTGTATATCGGCTTTATTCAGTATCCAAGTTTCAGCGCCATACGGGTAGAATGCACTGATCGTAAACTTTAACTTATTTGGGATGGCTTTATCTTTGAATATATAACTCAATTTCCCGAATACGCACCATCCAAGAGTGATTCTTCTTAAAATTTCATCCGAGACACTGTCTCTCGTCGTAGTAATTTTTTAACCCAGATACACATAATCCTTAACAATCTCGAGAGCTGTTCCTTCCAAATTTATAACTATGGTGTTATTACTGTTGGTTAAAATTTTTGTCGTACTTTTATTCATCTTAATATCAATTGTCTTTGAGTGGTAATTTAACTCATTTATCATTTCTTGTAACTCATATGGATTACTATTGATAACTACTATATCGTCGGCATACCTCAAATGACCCAAATACACACCACCTATCTTTAGGCCTTTCTTTATCCAATCTAGTTTGCGGAATACGTCTTCTAGAACTATAATAAATAGCTTCTGTCTTACGCCTCTTCCTGTACGTATTTGTTCTGTACTAGGTTTTATGTAAATCTTTGCCTTTTCATCTTTCAGTAGAGTAGTGTATCTAGAATCAATTCTACAATTGTCTAAGCATAGTCTATGAAGGCTATGTAGAGTTCGAAATTGTATTCATTGTTCTTCTCTAAGATTAGGATATTTCTCATTGTCTGTAAGTGGTCGCATGTGCTATAGCCGGATCTAAAACCAGCCTGTTCGCATGGCTGGTAGGAATCTAACTTATTTTTTAATCTATTGGAAATGATTTTAGTCAAAAGTTTATAAATATGAGATAGTAAGTTAATCGGGCGGTAATTGCCCAACTTTCTGATACCTATATATATATATATATATATATATATATATATATATATATATATATATATAATATAGCATCAGACAATGCACAGAACCGAAAACAGTGGCAGATGATAGTTTCAATCCATTTATTGAGCACTGAGAGTGAAAAGCCTTAGGAGGATATATATGTATGTCTATATACATATATATATATATATATATATATATATATATATATATATACATATATAGGTGTATTATAGTATATATTATATATATATATATATATATATATATATATATATATATATATATATAAATATACATACTTACATATATAATCCTCCTAAGGCTTTTCACTCTCAGTGCTCAATAAATGGATTGAACTAGATCATCTGCCACTGTTTTCGGTTCTGTGCATTGTCTGATGCTTCATGCAATGACTTCTCGATTAACTGTTTCAACTGATCTACCCAACGCGAAAGTGATCTACCCCTGCAACGCTTGCCTTCAATCTTTCCCTGTAGGACCAGTGATTCCAGCTCATGTCTTCTATTGAGGAGGCCGAAATACCTCAAGTATGTCTGGTTTATAAGCGAGTTCAGTCTTTGATTCTGTCTTTGATCTGTTGATTATCATTCGTTCTACTAATGATCATTATTTTTGTTTGGTTGTTGTTTACTTCTAATCCGCACCTATCGCGCACTCAACTATTTTATTTTTAGAACTTCATGTAGAATATTATATACTCCTTCATGTTAAATGCCATTGGATGATCTTCCGTCACGATACCATGAATTTTGACGACCATTTCGTCAAAACAAACCTCAATCGGACGTCGTCGTAAATATGCATCATCAGCAGTGCTCGTAAGGCCACGTTAAAATTTATCCGCTAATAAATGGTCTTGAGTTCTAATGCAGAGTGTCCATTGACCCCTTCAGTTCAGTGTAAACCTGGGCCCCAGTCCACTTTTTTGAATAAAAATGTTTTATTACTGCACAACACTTGGCTTTATATACTTCTATGAAACACCGACTATACAAGAATCACGCTTACCAACGGTCAAGCAGCTTAATAAAATTTCCCGTCGTTTTGCAGATAAATTTACCAGACTTATCAATCCTTCATCGTATTGTACACGGACAGAAAGTTTTATTAGTAAAAGTTCTACTAGTTACAAAAAAAACACAATACAACAATAACGGCGACAAAGGGCGTCACCAAGGGGGGAGGGGACAGGGGGACTAGCTGCTTTCCCTAGAGACTCGAAAAAATTTAATCAAATGTTCTCCGCTAAGTTGGGAATGTGGAATCTTTGGCACAATGATACTACTCAGTATATATCACCACTACACCAAACACTTTA
The DNA here is from genome assembly GCA_019049505.1 of Pachyrhynchus sulphureomaculatus. Classification (NCBI taxonomy): domain Eukaryota; kingdom Metazoa; phylum Arthropoda; class Insecta; order Coleoptera; family Curculionidae; genus Pachyrhynchus; species Pachyrhynchus sulphureomaculatus. The sequence continues at coordinate 160,725,797 of CM032449.1, forward strand.
TTTTTGCACTCGACACGCGTTTCGCTAACCATGTTAGCTTCATCAGGAGCGATGATTGACTAAAGCTAAACTACAAATCTACCCCTATTTATACTTAGCCTAACCCTTGAATTACTCAAGCGGAAACTAATGGGCATAGGCAAGGCCATCAGTTCCGGTCAAGTAACCAGTAGAGGGGCTATAAGGAATAGGCCCTCTGTCTTTATTTAAACTACTTTTACATTTTATAATTTCCATACTTTCGTATGCGTTTCAAGAATCTCCTATCAGATACATTTTTTATTAATCTTAGATTATCTAGTGTTACAATATGATCAGCTTCAAGGGCATGTTCGGCAATGCTAGACTTTTCTGTTCTACTGTATTTTAAGTGTGCTAAAATGTTCTTTAAATCGTGTTTTAATTAACCTTTTAGTTTGCCCCAACATTCATTTTGTCACAATCATTACAACTAATTTCATAAATTCCACTTTTCTCACAATTAGGAATCTTTTCTTTGGGGATTTCCTAAGATATTCCTCAGATTGTCTAATGACATATAGACTAAGGTGATTGCCTACCTTATTAAATACCTTATTGAGTCCCTTGCTATATTTCGGATTATTATGGTATGGAGACATTTAAAAAAATGTAAGAACCTTGTCTCCGATTCGCTAAAATGTAAATTAAATGTGAGAAATCCGACCATACCAAAAGTTGTATTGCTTACCCAAATTCACAAACCTGGAAAAGCAATGCGACCCATTGTTTCATCGGTCGGATCACCCACATATTTAATATCCAAATGGTTATCAAAAGAACTTGAGAGTTTTACCATTAAATACTTTCGCAGTGAAGAATTCGTTAGAATTCATTATGAAAACAAAAAATCTAGTTCTTAATGAAGGTGAAGTCTTAATTTCTTTTGATGTCACTGCATCTTTGCTCCCAAGTGTGCCAATACCAAGACAAACTTTACAATATCTCGAAGAATTACTTAGAATGAATGACTTTGAGGACGAAATTATTCGTGAATACTTAACAGTATCTAAACTTTGTATGAAAGAAAATTATTTCCAATATAACAGTCAATTTTATGTTCAGAAAGAAAGGAACAGCTATGGGTAATTGCTTATCACCTTTCATAGCCCAATTTAGTCATGAGTAAGTTTTGAAACCGAAGCCAGTCAAGAATTTCAAATTATTTCCCAAGGGTATGGTATAGGTATGTGGATGATATTTTCCGCGCGCGCGATTTTTTGACACAAAGAAAGCAAATTATGTAATGATTTAGTTTTGTGAATTAAATAGCCGGCATGATTCCATTAAATTCACTTACGAAGTTGAGAACAAAGAACAATGCCTTTTCTAGATATTTTAATTAATTAAAAATAAATAATAGATTAGAATTTGATATCTATAGAAGGACACAGTAACTAATAGATCAATATTCTAATGATTCATTTCATTTGCAAACAACACAAATTAGCCTCAGTACATTTTTTAGTTTATCGTTTGGTCACTTTCCCTCTGAATAGAGTAAACTTTAATAAAGAAAGGAATGGTATTAGAAATATAACTAGAGTTAAGGTTATAACGGATGACTTAGTAAATAAGCTGATAAATAGACATAAGTTTAGTTAAATATTCAGGAATTCCACCTTTTTCACACGCGAAGAAAAATAACACCAAGTATGTGTCCATTACCATATAATCAGAATATAGCAAGGGACACAATAAGGTATTTAATAAGGTATCTCCTCACCTTAGTCTATAAGTCATCAGACAATCTGAGGAATATCGTAGGAAACCCCAAAGATAAGATTCCTAATTGTGAGAAAAGTGAAATTTATGATAATTGTGTTGTAATGATTGTGACAAAAAGTATGTTGGGCGAACTAAAAGCTCAATTAAAACACGATTTAAAGAACATTTAACACGCCTAAAATACAGTAGAACAGAAAAGTCTAGCATTGCGAACATGTCCTTTGAAGCTGATCATATTGTAACATTAGATAATCCTAAGATTAACATAAAAAATGTATCTGATGGGAGATTGTTTGAACGCATACGAAAGTATGGAAATTATAAAATGTAAAAAGTATAATAAAGACAGAGGGCCTATTCCTTATAGTCCCCTCTACTGGTTACTTGACCGGAACTGATGGCCTTGCCTATGGTCATTAGTTCCGCTTGAGTAATTCAAGGATTAGGCTAAAGTATAAATAGGGTAGAGTTGCTGTAGTTTAGCTTTAGTCAATCCTCGCTCGTGATGAAGCGAACATGGATAGCGAAAACGCGAGTCCGAGTTACAAAAATAATGTGTTTGGTGTAGTGGTGTTAGGATACTTTAGAAGAAATTGTTTTACGATTTATAATTTCCGCGCACTGCTATCTGAAATGCACACCTATGCGTGTGCATGTCGAATGTGAACACGATAAATGTATTCCTCGCTGTTAAAGTAGTGTGTGTGCGTGTGCGCAGGTACACTGTAGCGAAGCGAGCGACTAATGACGTGGAGCGACCGACCGACGTTGGCAGGCGACGACACACACACTTACTTGCCGCGCCGGGGCCCGCGCGTTGGTGCCGGTTCCGCTCCGGGTCTCGCTTGCCACACACATTTTGTGCGCTGCATTTTGTCTAGCTGATCTAACATTTTTTTATTCAACGGAATGTCTGTTTGTCCGCGCTTTTTCATATCTGGAAGCAGACCCTAAATGGGCTGTTTATTGACCGGTGACAAATAATGAATAGAAAAACAAGGTAGGTTCCTATTTCTTTCCACCGGCTCGTGATGTGCCAAATGATGTCACCACTGATTGAAACCAGTTCTTGAGTACTCTCATTAAAGACGCTCTCAACTATTACCGTTAATAGTAGAGCCCCCGCCTTTCTCTGCCCGTACATGCGCCCCTACGACTTGTGCTAAAAACATTGCACATGGCACATAAGGACTTTGCTAGCTATGCTAATATACTATTTCTTGTGAGCCAATATAATACAAACCTTTTATTGTTCTAAGTTTAGGTTCAGTGCCGAGATGATTATTCATCTTTAATGAGATCTTTACTAGTTATGTGAAGAAATAAAAATACAAATCGGTGTTCATACGTTAAAAAACAGGGGGGGTGGGGGGACAGTATAAAAGTTGAGTGGGTGTGGTATACAATAAGGACATAAAAAAGGTTTTTTTTTGGTGAGTTATTTTGCATACAACGTTATTTTAAGATTGTAACTAGCTACACAGATATTTAATTTTTTGTATTGGTAATTAATTTTTCCCACCATGGTGTATGGATTGTTGGTGTTACCCTTCATATTCTTGATAGAGTCGCAAACGGCCCTCGTACGCGGGTTGATACCGAGATAAGTTGCGGTAAAAAATCCGTGAAAGGCAGAATAAAAAGTTCCGATTGTTGCGTGTACAGGCTCGGGTTAGTGTGTGTATGGGTGAGGGTGGGTTACCCTTTTTCAGAACCCAAAATCTGAAGGCCCGAGTTGCGGTCCTCGTCCACTTGCCGAGCCGGCAGTGCTGGGGGCGCGTTTCCCCTCCTTCCACCAGCTGCAGATGGCGCAAAGTTATGTCGTGAAAATTAAAGCAAACAAAAATTCAGTAATTACTATGTTTATAAGATATGCATTTGAGAAACGTTAAAACATCAATTTCTTTATGATATATATTGAATTATCTTATTTTCTAAAACATGCTGAATTCGTAACCCTAATATCGAACAACTTTGGTGCACTGGTTGTGTTCAGCGTTGATTATCGTATTTGTATCAGTTCTGGAGACTCCTTGATAATCTCTAAAAATTTCATGAATCGAAGGACTATCGTTGCAAATTTTAAATGGAACACGCCTCATCCCGTTATTAGTTATCCAAACGCTGCGTAGTGCGCGGCCCAATGGGTTGTAGGGAGAAAGGAGCCCTCCTATCATCGATGTTTCTACTATGCAGTCAGCAAACATTGTTACTTGTGGAGTGGACTTGGCTTATTTTTCTTAATAATTGGACGGAACAAACATCTCCCACGTTGGTCAACTGGCCAGAAAAGTTAGCTCCAAACAAGTGGTGAAGCCATTGTCGGAATGTTCAAAATCTGATCACGACCTTTTGTTAGGCGAGAAAAAGATCACATCCTAATTGCTGGCATTTGTGACATTACTGCAGAGAAAACCAAAAAATAAACGAAGTTTTCCTTCTTGTCGTGGCAACTAGGCTGATCACCAAGGGAATATAGCGGCCAATGATATATGCCCAGAATTAGTAAACCTTTGTAGAAAAAACTTCGCCCGAAATTCAAATGGTACCGTCCACCATCACCATTTCTGCCGCGCACCAGGAATTCTAAAATTACTTATTCAGGAAAAATATCAACAACAACCTGGACAGTCATTAAAATTTCCGGTAATCTTCATGCCCTGCCGTTTTCTGGCGAGATTGAACTGATATATTCTTTAACATCCTCTCAGGACTTTGGCAACTTTGGATAAGCACTGCAGTCTGGCTCGGTTCAAATTCTTGGTCATATCGGAAAGTCGGTGAAAGTGTTCAGCACATTCGGATCTGCAGCCACTCCTCCCGCCAAAATCATCTTTCTTGGTCATTCGGTGTACTGTCTCTCGTGGGCCTCTCTTCTTCCACTGCGTTGTTTAATATTTTGGAGTTTCAGCACTTGTTCCATTATCGTGCTGAATGTTTGCGAGTTTCTCGTGAAAATATGTTCGTCTTGTCCAATGGTTATAAACTTTGGCTGTGGTAGTTCTTGTTTGGTGCAGACTCAGCACATCTCGTATGTCGCTTTTAAATCGGCGATATTGTTCTAAATTTGTAATTTTCCCAATATGATCTAAGTTTTTGCCTTTCTCGCTCAAACCTCCTCTGTAATAGGACCATGCTGACTTATCCTAATTTATGTTAACCCTAAATTTTATGTAAATACTCGTAAATATGTAAGGAATTAATTATATTTGATAATTAAAAACCCCACCTACTTGCCGATTTGTCGATTACCGCAACTCGGTATGAAAGGCAGGTCAAAATATTTACAACCTTCTAAAGGCTCGTTAGGCGGTATCTACGCGTTAGGCGGGATAATCAATATTAGTCAGGAGAGTTTAAATCACTTTAAAAAAAAAATAGAAAAATCATTAACATTAATTTAGTACTAAGATTTATAGTTTGTATAATGTTCGGTTTTATTTTTCAGTAAATTAAAAAAAATAAAAAATCAGCTGAAGAACGAAGCCAGTGGCAGCGATGAAGCAGGAAGAAAAAAGGTAACACAAAGGGAAACAAAATGGAGATCGCGTCGCATGATTCAAGCTCGCTCCCGGCATACGGAAGATGATCAGTCTCAAAAAAGTAGTTAGAGATCCTGAGGCTGGTGCACGCCCCCTTATGATGATTGTGTGGTGTGACCTTGGTCGAGACAAACCTCCATCCAAAGGATTTGGATCAGGATCCTGATTCTACTATGTATGACTGCAAACCGAACATGACATTGTCGATTTAATGGGTCGGGCGTCGATTGTTATCAACCGTAACGGAAGAAATGAAATTACTTGAAAACTGTTTGGGACGCGACTCTTTAAGACGTACGACTTAATTCTATTATTCATGGTTGGAAAATATACTCGCGTGGTTGGTCTATATCCGATTGCCAAAAAGGGCGCCTTGTGTACATATTGCAACGTTGTTTCCGCCAAATCCGAGTTCTGTTTATAAGAGGTGTAATTGGTTTGTTGTCCCAATCATCATGAGACCATTTTGTTAGCTCACAAATGGCCTCACGAGCAGTGCAAAAGGCACCTGGGAAAACCCCCATTCCATAAGGCCAGCACTGGAGAAAGCTGCTACGATCATTTCTTGGAAGTTTCCCTGTGGGCGTGCAACTCGATTAATACTCCCAGAGATTATTGAGAGAAAACAGAAAAATTTATAAGGTTCGATTATTTTTTTGCAATTCCATTTTGTGGCTCCGATGACTTAACGCTGCGAGGGTTAAACAATATGGTGAGGGCACTTATGAAAGCCCCCCCTTCGAATTGACGCCAGGGAGATGGTGGTTTTTAAGGAAAACACATTGTGACATGCGAAAAAAAATGCAAGCTATCGATCCATTTGATAACCAAAATGACATTATCAATCAGCATTTGTGGGGATGTGGCTTAAGGCAGATATTATGAAAAAAAGTTAAAAAAGCAGGAAGCATATAGCGTATTAGCAGACCCGAAACAGCTGCCATTACAGGAACAAAAAAAATAATTGATTGGACTGCGCTAGTTCCAAATGGAAACAAAGAAGTTCAAGAAGTATAAGATGGATTTGTTGAGTCTAAAAGGTCTGCGTTTGTTATTGGGATTTGACGGTTTGTCGAAGATGTCCGAAAAAGACGGTGGTGTACACGGCATCTTGGGCGCAAAAAATAAACCAAAGCTTTGTCCCTTTCATTGTTCTTCGTACAAAATGAATCTAATACTCCAAATGACCACAACTGCTCTCCCTGAAAATTCGGAACACCATTGGTACCACTAACAGACATTATTACATTTTTTCGCGGACATCAGTTTTGAGAAGAAAAGATAAGACCAATTATTCCAGTCCTTTTTGCCAAAACTAGGTGAAGCGAGAATGAGAGAAACCAAAAACCATCAGAGTTTTTAGGAGAGAATTTTCCTGTTATAAATGGTACAGGCCCTTTATAGAAAAAAAATTTTATCGCATGACCACGAAATAGTGCCGGACTCGAAAAAAAATGCCGCTTTTCAGCTCCATGCCGCTGCTTCTAGAGTTTCGTTTATTCTGTGCCTTAAGTTGATCGCCAATTACACGGCTTTGATGGAACTCGTGGTAAAACG